>JBBGZY010000994.1:0-355000 GCA_037952925.1 Lithobates clamitans | reverse complement strand
CTGTTACGGACATGTGGTGAAAATTTCATGTCAATAGCACCTTTAGAAATATATTTATATTTAGAAAAATGGTGACGTGTCCAATACGTATTTTGTATATACACTCTATATATGTTCTTCTTTTTTTTTATAAGTGATCACATGACTTCTGTTTTCAGCTGCATTAGGGGTTTAGAGAGCTGGGGGTGGAGACTAAAGGGGTGCATGTCAGCAGCAGGGAGAGAAACAGCAGCTAAAAGTCTCTGTTGCAGGCAATGACAGGTGACATTCTTCTACTTCTGTGGGTGTCTTTTTCCATCTCCATCCGCTGTGGGTCTCACACTCAATTCTCTTATGGCACCAAGGATGACTCCCTGGGCCTTTCGGGGAAACCATTTTGAACCGGACCACTATCCCAATTTATATCGCACAGGGGAAGTGGGCTGAACCCAGACAGAAACCCACCAAAAAAAGGATCAGGAGAGCGGGCAAAACAATAACCACAACCCTCCCAGCTGGGATAGCATCTAATGATCACTTCAACCTGCTTACAAACATGCCCTCCATCAGGTCAATTTGGTGCCAATGGCTTCTGCTGCTGCTTGATTGCTGTGTAAAGAGGAAGAGAGGGGAGAATAGAAGCAGCCGTGCACAGCTCTGATCTCTTCTCCCCTCTCCTCCCCCTCACACAGGGGGGCACAGGGAGACTGACATTTTTTTTTTACCTTAATGCAAACAATGCATTAAGGTTAAAAAAAAAAAAAAAGGTTTTTAGGTTTAATATCTTTTTTTAATTTAGGAATTAAGTCATAACTATATTTCAGTTTTGCGAATTTCAATTAAGCGCCTGACTTTTGGGTCCACACGATTATCCCTAATAGCATATGTGATAGGCTCACAACTAAATAAATATATCTTTAACAGTCCTCTACATTGGAATTACAAAGGCCTTCATGTGGCTGAATTAAAACAATTCAGCAAAGAACAGTGGGCCAAAATTGCTCCACAGCAATGTGAAAGAATCATTGCCAGTTATCGCAAACGCTTGATTGCAGTTGTTGCCGCCAAGGGTGGCACAGCCAGTTATTGGGTTTAGGGGCAATTACTTTTTGACATAAAGCCAGGCAGGTTTGGGCAGCTTTTTTGCCTCAATAAATGAAACCATCATTTAAAAACTGCATTTTGTATTTACTTGGGTTATCTTTGTGTAATATAATTTTTTTTGATGATCTGAGTCATTTAAGTGTGACAAATATGCAAAAAATCAGAAAATACTTTTTCACACAACTGTGCATGCTCTGGTCCCATTGTGCACTTACAAGTGGGGTATGCCTGTACTTTTTAATACAAGTACATGGCAACACAGACAGATATCAGGAATATGAAATGTTGCAGTAATTTATACTTTAAAACCTCCCAATAGTTCATAAATCTGTGTGATATAATCTCAAGGACCTGCATCCCATCTGTATATAAAAAAGAGTTTTATGTATTTAATTTTGTGCTGTTTTATATGGTGCTTCTATGTTTATCAGATAATGACATAAACGCCATTAGATTACTAGCAATATTGTGGTTTGGTACTCAGAATATTGACAATATTGATGGAGAATCCGGCAATTCAACTTACATTTCTACTAACTGAAAACCAATTAGATCCCATTTCTGTGGATTCTACAGCCATTGCTTATCATATTATTTCAGTTTACAGCCAAAACTGCCTCTATTTTTTTTTTTGTATATGGTTGAAGGTAATTTAGGCTTATCTGATAGGAGTCTTTATGAAATATATATTATGGGAAGGGAATGAACTACATAAAACTTACCGCAATCAGTTTGAGGTTGTAAATGGCATTCCACTGGCCTGGCAGACGTCCCATTGTCTGTAAATGTGATTTGATGGATTACTTGTTGGGTGGATTTTGAGACATCGGTGAAGTAAGACCTTCTAGAATGTATACTGTTTAAATGATTGATTTGTTATGTGAAAGCATATACTGTGAACTACATTCTCGGAGGTTTCTTAGGACAGACCTTTTTAGTTTATAAAGTTTTGTCCAGATAGAGTGAGGAAGAATTAGAATCCCCACCAGTTTATTTTATTTTTTTTAAATGACGTTTCAAATTTTTTATATCATAGATAGATAGATAGATAGATAGATAGATAGATAGATAGATAGATAGATAGATAGATAGATAGATAGATAGATAGATAGATAGATAGATAGATAGATAGATAGATGCAACAATACAGAATGGTGCATAAATAACTTTTCCAACAGCAACACAGATGGCAATAAAAATGCTTTTCTAAGCAGCATGGGGAAAGGCTACAACTCCTCTTGACTTTTTATTGCTGTCTGTGTCCCTCTTGCAGATTTTCTATTACTCCTCTTCTGTTAAATCTGTGTTTGCCATCACAGTTAATGAGGCGAAATCTCTCTAGTTGAGCCTAGATAGTAGTAAAAACCCAACAGGGGTGTTATCCTTCACACTCCATCAAAAAAAAAAAAAAGAAAGGTTTCTGCTGAATCTTAAGTATGTGTAAAGGACAAAACCCCCCTTCCTGAGCAGGAGGTTCACAACTGATAGCATGCTGCGTGCTTTGCTAAAACTGACAAAATAACGTTTGGGCTGAACATACATTTTAAGGAAAACCTTAAAAATTGCAATTAAAGCTGAACTCCGGTCACAAAAACTTTAATTGAGATATATTTCTCAATAGCCATGAAGGATATACATTTACTTTGTGTGCACCGAATGCCTCTGCAGATCCGGATATTATCTTGTATAACCACTTGAGCTTTGGAAGATTTTACCCCCTACATGACCAGGGCATTTTTTTACTATTTGCCACTGTGCTACTTTAACTGGCTATTGTGCAGTCATGCAACACTGTATCTGCATGGAATTGATATAACTTTTTTTACACAAACAGAGCTTTCTTTTTGGTGGTATTTGATCACCACTGGGGTTTTTATTTCATTATTATTTAAACAAGAAAAAGCAGACAAAAGATTTTTTTCTTCTGTTAAAAAAACATATGGGATAAAATATTCTGGAAATCGAATTTCTTCAAAAACTTAGGCCAAAATGTATTTTGCTACACGTTTTTGGTAAAAAAAATTCCCAATAAGTGTATATTAATTGGTTTGTGCGGTTGTAGTGTCTACAAACTATGGTATATATGCTGAAATTTGTATTTACTTATTTTTTTATACTAGTAATGGCGGTGATCAGCAACCTATTGTGGGACTGTGATAGTGGAGCGGGCAATCTGACACTTTGTGGGAACTGACTAACTGACATCACCAGTGACACTAATACAGCGATCAGTGTTAGTAATATACGCTGTCACTGTACTGACACTGGCTAGGAAGGGGTTAACATCTAGGGTGCGTCTAACAATGTGTAATGTGTGCTATGTGTGCTGTTTTACTAAAATCCTCTTTGTTTCTTATCCCTGCTTTGCAGGGATGAGAAACAGAGAGATTGTTCCCTCTGTAGACAGCCGTGTGTTGATTGTCAACACAGGGCTCTAGGCTGTGATTGAATCTAGCCGATCAGCAGGTCCTGTCTATAAATCATTGGTCGGGATGTGCTGACTAAGTCCTGCTGTGTTCAATCGCAGCAGAGCTGATGGACAGGAGCACGCATGTGCCCTGAAACCAGAAGAAAGCTGCAGCGTACAGGTACGTGTTAGAGCTACTGTATGGTAGGCAGGCTGGCTGGCAAGTGGATGAGTAGCAATGACATCATTACTTTGCTGCACATAACCTGTGCAGAGAGTAGAGCTGTGGGAGGAACCCAGCAGGCCCCACCCACTACAGGCTGCATACAGAAAACTACAGGAGGGGGCAGAGACAAGACCAGTCACCCAGCACAAGGAGAGAGAGCAGCAGTGACCAGTCTTTATTACAGGAAGTTCATGCACAGAGGTAAAATTTCACACTGCATGACTGCACAGACCTGGAAGAAATACACAAAGCACAGTAAGATTTAGATTTCATGCACACGAGACGCCGGTGCAAACTCTGCTGAACACATGTTTTTAAAAGCTGAAACCGGCGTTTAGAAATGCCTGTTTTGCCACATTGGCATGCCGCGTTTAGCGGTGTTTTACCGTGTTTGCGTCCCAACTTTGGGGTCCCGTATCTCAGGGCCACTTGGTGCTAGGAACCCCAAATTTGGTGTGCTAACACAGTGGAACGAACACTACAACATATCCAAAGCTGGGGCTCCCCGAGATAGGGGCCCCAAATTTGGGTTGCAAAATGTCATTCTCTGCTGCAGAAAAGTGCTTGACATTTTGTGACCCGAATTTGGGGCCCCATATTGGATATGTTGTAGTTCTAGTTCCACTGTGTTTGCACACCAAATTTGGGGTTCCTAGCACCAAGGGGCCCCGAGATATGGGCCCCAAATTCAGGTTGCAAAATGTCATTCTCTGCTGCAGTTTACCATCATATTTCTGTGTTTTCTGGTCCAAAAAATAGTGTTCCTTTAAAAACACTTATAAACGCGAACGTGGCTAAATGCGGTACCAGCGTTTAGCCGCGTTTGGCATCTGAAACGTGGAAAACTTTTGCGTCTGAACCCATTTTTTTGCTTCTGGAAAAAGGAGGTTAAACACAACTGCCTAAAAACGACAAAAACGAGACTGTGTACATGGACACATATGATAACATTGAATGAGTTCAGGGGCAGTTGTCCAACTGCCTCTGAACGCGCGTTTAACAGCGTCTTGTGTGCATGAGGCCTTAGGAGTAGAAATGCACGTCTCTTTAATGTAGACAATATTCACTTTTCTCACTTCAGCTTTAAGGAAACCTTATAAATTTACTGGAGTGTTTCCAATAGTGTTCTGATATGTTCTGACCTGTGTTATGTTCAAGTAATGTTCCAGACTAAACCTTACTAGACTTACTAGGCTTTCTAACACCTATGCCGCCAAAATTGTGTAAGAAAGATAAATGTATAGCTTTCTGAGTAAGAAAGGTATATACTGTATTTACCTATTTTCAGCCCGTTTCAAGTCAAGTTCAGTCCAGTCACTGAAATTTAAAGTGGAACTAACGGGTCACAAGCATTTGGCTCACAGTGGCAGCACTGCCTCATTGATTTGAAAGGGTGAGTTTGACAAGAGGTGACTCCTGTTAACTTAACTAGCTGCACTAAATTTGCTGTGGCCACAAAGGTTTTAGGTGGTCGCTAAGAGGACAGTCACACTGCCTGATTTTATCCCCGTGTGAAAGAGACCTAAAACCTGACAGACATCCTAACTCCTCCACCATCTAACCAAAACTTTGGTCACACTTTGAAACTAAACTCCGGGCAGATATAAAAGACACAAATTAATGCAGCTCTGTAATCAGGAATATGTCAATAAATTAATATTTTTTTTAAATACACGCAGTTTAAGTACCTGAAGCTGACCTGATACCAGCCCCTTGAAGTCCCTGTACAGCAGGGAAGGCGTGTTAGAGGAGGAAGGAGAATAAGGAGCCAATCAGTTTATGTGCTGACAAGCAGCATGTAGATAGGAGTAGAAAGCAAAGAGACATAGAGATGGGCTTATCATTTCACTGGGGCAGGTCCAGGGCAACCTGGGCTCAGAGGAGTCAATTGAATGAAGCTGGCCATCAGACTGAGGATATCTAGTGGCAGAAAAAAGTACTGCAGGGAGATCTCTGGATTAATGGTAAATATTGCAGCAAAAGCTGGCTTTGCTATTTATCTTTTAACCCCTGGCTGCCCATGTAACACATACTTTAAAGTGGTTCTTCGCCCTGTGTCAAAAACATTAAAGACAGCAGCTACAAATTCTGCAACTGCTGAATTTCAATAAAATGACACTTACCTGTCCAGGGGTCCTGTGCCATGCTCACCAGAACTGGTTCTTCAGCGTTCATTGGGTCCCAGACACCAGCATGTTTACTGTGGGCAGCCAGCTGTGCTTCCTTGTCCCTGTCTGCACATGTGCAAGCAGTGTTGCACTTTGTGAATAGCTCTGCAGCCTTCTGGGACCTGTGACGTGTTCCAGAAGGTTGCGGGCGGGGTGGTGGTATAGGAACTTCTGGTGGATCGCTGCAGCCATCCCCATTTGGAAGTGGGAGCGGGTAACCTATCAAAACCAGGTACTCATTCTCCCCAAAAAAGTGCCAAAAATAGAAGAGGAGGGGAAAGGAGGGCATAAAGTGGAATTTACCCTTTAAGATGAAATTCCGCTTTAAAGTCCACCCTCTTTACTGCCACTCATGTGCATTCATAGGCAGTTAAGCTTTCTGTGCTGGGAAAAGCGCTCACTGTGTGCTCTCAGCACAGTGACTGAGCTGTCAAAGCCAGCTCCTGGTCTCTAATGATGATTCAGAGCTGGCGGGACTGGCTGGCAATCATGTGACCACTGTGACAGCCGATGGTCGGGTAGTCCTACCCACCCCCCATGGCATCATAACCCAGTTAAAGGGACATTGGGGCTGGTGTTCTGCTTTAACCACTTGCCTACAGGGCACTTATACCCCCTTCCTGCCCAGGCCAATTTTCATTGCGCGGTCATGCAACACTGTACTCATATGACATTTGTATAATTTTTTTTCACACAGATAGAGCTTTATTTTGGTAGTATTTAGTCACCAATGGGCTTTTATTTTTTGCTAATTGTAAAAAAAAATGTTTTTATAGTTTGTTACAAAATTTTGCAAACAGGTCATTTTTCTCCTTCACTGATGTGCACTGATGGTCACTGATAGGTGGCACTGATGGGACGGCACTTGTGGGCACTGATAAGGAAGCACTTATGGGTACTGATAAGTGGAACTGATAGGCAGCCCTGAAGGGCACTGATAGGTGGCTCTGATAGGCACTGTGGCACTGATTGAAACTGATAGGCAGCACTGAGAGGTGACACTGATGAGGAGGCACTGATTGGCAGCACTGATGGGTGCTGATAGGTGGCACTGGTGGGCACTGAATGGCAGCACTGGTGGGCACTGATTGGCAGCATTGGTGGGAACTGCAGTGCTGATGTCCCTTTAACATAAGCTGGTTATCGGCTCTCTTCATCTCTCCTCACCCTGTCAGTGTGAGGAAAGAAAAGCCAATAACTGGCTTGTGTTTACATCCTGTCAATGGACACAGCTGATCACATGGTAAAGGGTCACTGCGATTGGACTCCGCAATCAGAGCATGAAGCCCACGTGCCCCAGCGGGCAGCGCGATCACAGTAGGACATCCTTGGACACCCTCCTGGCAAGCTAAGCCCGGGCTGTAGCCGACTTTCAGCTATAGCGCGGGCAAGAAGCATTTAATGTCATCCTGCTACTCCATATCCCATGCAATGGGTGCTCAACCTGTGGCACTCCAGCCGTTGCAGAACTACAAGTCCCATGTGGCATTGCAGGGCTGACAGTTACAAGCATGACTTTCAAAGGCAGAGGCATGATGAGACTTGTAGTTCTGCAACAGCTGGAGGGCCACAGGTGGAGCACCCATTCTGAAGCTGAAAAAGGCAATCGTTTAGCAAAATGTATATCTACAGCCGGTGAACCAAAGCAGAAATGTACTGTTTTTTTTTTTTAAACTGTCAGTTTTCAAACAGTAAAAGCCTGGCGTTATTCAAAGAAAAGCATGTGTGAAAAATATTATCACAGAAATCCAAGACAGGGGTCGCAGCCTCTAAGTTTATGCGCTGTGCGAATGCGCCGTGCTTCTGAATCTGATAGCTCAGTAAGTCTTCAGCCATTGCCCAGGGGCCTACTGAGTGTGTTCACACTTCCATGACATAAAAATGGCTGATTCATCATGTCTGGGAATGTGATACAGTACAATAAATTTATGGCACCGAAAACACATTTTTCTGCGGGCAGTACAGTCAGATTTACTCTTGCGGCCAGTGCTGAAAAACAACCAATAATTTCTGCTTTTATTACTTTTACTTTTGAACCAGATGCTTCCCTACTTTATTGCAGTGCCAGTGATAGAAAAAAAAAATCCTCCTGACAAGGCCTATGGAGTAAGACAGTTCCTTAAATCAGACAAACTGCCCTTATCTATCAAAGTGCCTGAAGGAGGAAATGATGTGACAAATAGGGGTTGATTTACTAAAACTGGAGCGTGCAAAATCTGGTCCAGCTCTGCATAAAATCCAAGCAGCTTCCCTTTTTTTTTTTTTTTGTCAAAGCTTAATTGAACAAGCTGACGTTAGAAACTGATTGACTACTATGCACAGCTGCACCAGATTTTGCACTCTCCAGTTTTAGAAAATCAACCGCATAGCATCCAGATTCTTGTATTCCAATATCCAGTGCGGCATGAAGGAGGGGAGACGATACACTGATTATAACCAATAGCAACAAGTCAGATGCCAACTAACTGTTCTAGTGCCTGACTATGTCTGCCTTATCCCCTGTTCACACTTGAGCCATTTGTTGTGTTTCCAGAGGCATGACACTTCTTGACAGTCAAAGTTTGATTTTATTCTATGGGGCCCATTCACATTGAAGAGGTGTATGGTCTCTTGTCATGCCAAAGAAATACAGGCACTTCCTTATAGCAGGATTATGTGTTTATAGTTCCACTGACTGTAAAGTGTGTTTTTCACACCCTTATATAGCTGACAACCAGTCTCATCCTCCTAGTAACTTGTTTTCCACTTGCCTAAACAAAAAAAGGCTTATGTTTGAAATTGCACGAAAAACACATAAAAAGCCCTTAAAAGCTTGTCAAGAACCTGACATTCAAGTGTGAACCTACCCTTTAAGGAGATCCTTTTTCCAGGCTATTAATTTCAATAGCCATTTTCCCAGGAGATTGAATGTGAATTTACCATATGTTATGCATGTTATTTACATGTAAAATTTCCTTTGTGTAGACCTCTAAGGGCACCACCATTGGATGTGATGTCTTTTCTAGCAGACGCAAAACTGCCACTCAAGTGAAATGCTATGACATGGGTCCAGGGGCGTACCAATAGGGGGGCAGGGGGGCGGCCCACCCCGGGTACCACACATTGGGGGGGTGTGTCAGTGGCCGATTGACTTCGCTATGGGGGTGCACTCCAAGTCGGGTGACACTGTCTGATCATCCCAAGGGCATCCCTGCTGTCTCTGGTTGCTCATTTTCACTTTAGTTTGTTTTTTAGAACACCCCCCAGCGCTGCGGCCGCAATAGACTGGTCAAGATCATCCAGGGTGTGACTGTATTCCCTCCTGCTAGCTCCGCCTCCACCCACCACTGCTGCGGCCTGTGTGTGTCATCTCTCTCCGCTGGGGCGGCTGCTTCCACACACCAAATCCGGACCTCGCTAGCTGAGACTGAGAGCCCGAGGTTGTGAGCAGGGCAGGGGGGGGGGGGGGTAAGAAGATAAGAAGAAGAGGCTGGCTGCTGAGGAGTGTGTCTGTCTGCCCTGCCACCCCTGTGCTAGTCTGACAGTGGGGGGGGGGGTGACTGCTGTGTCCACCACCCCCCTGCCATGTGTATAACGTAGCTGAAAATTGGGGGGGGGGGGGGTTTGCAGAATGCAGATATGTGCTATATACAGGGTGCAGAATGCAGATATATGCTATATACAGGGTGCAGAATGCAGATATATGCTATATACAGGGTGCAGAATGCAGATATGTGCTATATACAGGGTGCAGAATGCAGATATGTGCGATTTACAGGTTGCAGAATGCAGATATGTGCTATATACAGGTTGCAGAATGCAGATATGTGCGATTTACAGGGTGCAGATATGCATAGCTCCCAACTATCACTGATTTCGAGGGACTGTCCCTGATTTGGAGCAATGTCCCTCTGTCCCTCATTCCTCCTCATTTGTCCCTCATTTTGGTCTGACCTATATATAGTTGTGTATAAAATGCACCTTTTATCTATGAAAAAGTGTTTCCCAATACTAAACATTTCATCTGATTTCTAAATTTCTGCCTTTGTAAATTGCAAAAGCCAATATAAAGGAATAGTAGTGGTAAAAAAAAGCACTTGTGGGTTTAACCAATCTTGTTTTTTTGTACAATTCTCCTTTAAGGGGGCGTGGTAAGGGGTGTGTCCTATGCCTTATACTTTTGCTGACAGGTGTCCCTCATTCCCATCTCAAAAAGTTGGGAGGCATGGATATGTGCTATATACAGGGTGCAGAAAGCAGATATGTGCGATTTGCAGGTTGCAGAATGCAGATATGTGTTATACACAGGGTGCAGAATGCAGATATGTGCTATATACAGGGTGCAGAATGCAGATATGTGCTATATAAAGGGTGCAGAATGCAGATATGTGCTGTATACAGGTTGCAGATAGTCAGGTCCATAAATATTAGGACATGGACACAATTCTAATCTTTTTGGCTCTATACACCACCACAATGGATTTGAAATGAAACAAACAAGATGTGCTTTAACTGGAGACTTTCAGCTTTAATTTGAGGGTATTTACATCCAAATCAGGTGAACGGTGTAGGAATTACAACAGTTTGTATATGTGCCTCCTACTTTTTAAGGGACCAAAAGTAATGGGACAGATTAACAATCATCCATCAAACTTTCACTTTTTAATACTTGGTTGCAAATCCTTTGCAGTCAATTACAGCCTGAAGTCTGGAACACATAGACATCACCAGACGCTGGGTTTCATCCCTGGTGATGCTCTGCCAGGCCTCTACTGCAACTGTCTTCAGTTCCTGCTTGTTCTTGGGGCATTTTACCTTCAGTTTTGACTTCAGCAAGTGAAATGCATGCTCAATCGGATTCAGATCAGGTGATTGACTTGGCTATTGCATAATATTTCACTTCTTTCCCTTAAAAAAATCTCTTTGGTTGCTTTCGCAGAATGCTTCGGGTCATTGTCCATCTGCACTGTGAAGCGCCATCCAATGAGTTCTGAAGCATTTTGCTAAATATGAGCAGATAATATTGCCCGAAACACTTCAGAATTCATCCTGCTGCTTTTGTCAGCAGTCACATCATCAATAAATACAAGAGAACCAGTTCCATTGGCAGCCATACATGCCCACGCCATGACACTACCACCACCATGCTTCACTGATGAGGTGGTATGCTTTGGTTTATGAGCAGCTCCCTACTTTTCTCTTCCCATTACTCTGGTACAAGTTGATCTTGGTCTCATCTGTCTATAGGATGTTGTTCCAGAACTGTGAAGGCTTTTTTAGATATTGTTTGGCAAACTCTAATCTGGCATTCCTGTTTTTGAGGCTCATCAATGGTTTACATCTTGTGGTGAACCCTCTGTATTCACTCTGGTGAAGTCTTCTCTTGATTGTTGACTTTGACACACATACACCTACCTCCTGGAGAGTGTTCTTGATCTGGCCAACTGTTGTGAAGTGTGTTTTCTTCACCAGGGAAAGAATTCTTCGGTCATCCACCACAGTTGTTTTCCAAGGTCTTCCGGGTCTTTTGGTGTTGCTGAGCTCACCGGTGTGTTCTTTCTTTTTAAGGAGGTTCCAAACCGTTGATTTGGCCACACCTAATGTTTTTTCTATCTCTCTGATAGGTTTGTTTTGTTTTTTCAGCCTAATGATGGCTTGCTTCACTGATAGTGACAGCTCTTTGGATCTCATATTGAGAGTTGACAGCAACAAATTCCAAATGCAAATAGCACACTTGAAATGAACTCTGGACCTTTTATCTGCTCCTTGTAAATGGGATAATGAGGGAATAACACACACCTGGCCATGGAACAGCTGAGCAGCCAATTGTCCCATTACTTTTGGTCCCTTAACTAGTGGGAGGCACATATACAAACTGTTGTAATTCCTACACCGTTCACCTGATTTGGATGTAAATACCCTTACATTAAAGCTGAAAGTTTGCAGTTAAAGCACATCTTGTTCATTTCATTTCAAATCCATTGTGGTGGTGTATAGAGCCAAAAAGATTAGAATTGTGTCCCAATATTTATGGACCTGACTGTATGTGCTATATACAGGGTCCAGAATGCAGATATGTGCGATTTACAGGGTGTAGAGTTCAGTAAATGTTATAAATAATTGAAATAAGTTTAACCTCCCTGGCGGTATGATTATGTCGGATTTTAGGTGCTGAAAGCGGTACAGTTATTTTGCATGGAAATTTGGCGTTTTATATTGTAGGCCTGTAATTCTTAGGAATAACACACTTAAATCTGTCCAAACAAGAGTCTAGTAGACATCCCGGGTATGATAAAGTTTGAAACACAAAATCATAAATTATAATATAATAACTATAAATAATACCAAATAACATATCATAATAATACATTTTATTCAATAAATTTTAGTCAATAACATAAACAAATCAAAAACAATGAAATTTTTTTGGGCCAAGCAAGGGTGCAGTATTACTAGTCATATTGCTTCAGTAAACATCCCGGGTATGGTCAATTTTAACATGGGACTGCACAAAGTCCAACGTCACAGTCAGGATAATAGAACCTGGTTTCTTTTCTGATTTTCCTTCCAGTGTCATCACGCTTTGAGCAGCAAACTACACACATCCTTGTGGGTGCTTCCTTTTTTTCAGTTGGTGGGATGTGATCCATAAAGTGACGACCAGTCAGGCGTTCCGGGTTGACAACACCAGCAGCACGATGTCCAGCTCTGTTTGCAGCCGTTGGATACATCCTAGGTGATTGTATGTGCCATTGTACTTGATGGATGAGAGAGGAGGAGGGCAGGCAGGAATCAATGAGCCTAAACAGGTAGTAATATGTCACTGTCACTTCCTTGTGCAGCTCTGCATATAGGGCAAAATCACACTCTACCCTATGGCCTACTGACCCATGTACTCTGCTCTACATACTGCTGACCCATGTGCACTGCCCTACAAACTACTGGCCCCTGTTCTCTGCCCTACATACTACTGACTCCTGTACACTGCCCTACAAACTACTGACCCCTGTTCTCTGCCCTACATACTACTGACTCCTGTACACTGCCCTACAAACTACTGACCCCTGTTCTCTGCCCTACATAAAACGGACTCCTGTACACTGCGCTGTGGTGACATGGAATTCAGCAGGAGAAATTGGGACCAGGAGATCAACACTTCAAGAAGTGGTGGTGTCTGAGGATTGGAGGATCCCAGTATTATTTAGGATCAGAACAGTGTTGGGTGGTGTAGGCAGTGGAAACAGAGCTTATTTACATTCTTCTTCTATGGGTATGCTTTTCTAAAACAATATAGGGCCTTTAAGTCACGTCCATTAAGTATCAGGTAATGGGCCTGTCAGTTATTTTCCAGGGGTTTTGGAGAATTTAAGGGTAGGCAGGAGGGATTAGTGAGAGTCGTCATGAGGAGTTATTTCCTAGAGCGTGGCCCTCATTAGGATGGGCAGCATGACTTACTGCACCGCATTAAGTTGGAACCCATTAAGGACAAATGTTTTTTAAGCTGAAATGCTTAAAACAGTGAGAACAGTATAAAGAACTTTACTCTTAAATGGGAACCTGTCTAAACCCCGGTGCATTTGAGGGCTCCCCTACCAAAAATAAGGAAACAGAGTTGGAATGGGAAACCTTGTAAAAGCCAATTTGGTGGGAGAGACCTCTATAACAGGAAACTGTGATGCTTGCTGTTTCATCAAGTAAAGATGTTGAAATGCAATTTAAAACCAGACATTCTATGTCAGTTTGAGCTGGGAGGAAGGAACAGTGAGATGGTCAAGTAGAGAAGGTTCTTGGCACCCTTGCAGAGTATGTCTGTGCAGTGAGGGCTGGAGTAATGGGTATCAGTCCCATGACCATTCATGGGAGTGTTGAGAGTTGAGCATTCTACTCCTGACCAGAACTATTGGGATTGTGAGGGACTGTACTTCGAAAGCCCTGATGAGTGGGAGCACTAAGTCTCTGAATATGTATGGAGGAACCAACAGAAACATCCTGTTGGACCGCAGAGTTTGTCCTGGGGGAAACTAAACCTAACCCTGGGGCTGATACTTGTGTTGGTGTCAAAGAGACAGTTGTAGTAGGAGGCTTTGGGCCATCCATATCTAGGCAGACCTCTATGGCCAAAGCTGTGGTGTGATCATCCCAGACATATGAGAAACCTGGCCTTCCACTTGGGACAAAGTTCCCTGTGAATAGCATAGTAACAGGTTCTCTTTGGGGCATTTTAGAAGCTGCAAATAAAAAGCAAATCCCAAGGTAACATAAAAATGTTTACTGGCTTTTTTCTGTTCTGACCGCAGTTCTCCTTTAGGTTTTGCTTAGCAAAGCTGTATGTACAAGCTGTTATCAGGCTTATGAAACTTTGTGATTAAAAAGTACAGCAAACACCATCAGATCAATTTTCTCTGGGAGGGTGAGAGCTGTTTGTCTTTTACCATGCTAATCAACCTGACCTATCAAGGAGAAATGCAAAAGAAAAAACACAAAATTCGATAATAAACCATTAAAATAGCTGATTACCTCTGTCTGCATTTGGTTTCTGGATGCACTGCTTGACCAAAGCTAATGATCTACAGTCATGTGAAAAAATGAAGTACACCCAGTGGAAATGTCGACTTTTTTTTTTTACATATTTAAAAAGGCAAATGTTAAAACTTTATTCAAACAGTGTCTATAGCTAAAGGATATATACTTAAATAAAGAAAAAATATCTTTTTAAATTACTTATTTAAAAAAATATTAATAGATGAAATGCTGTACAGTGGAAACAGTAAATATACCTCTGACCTTACAAGTTGGTATTGCCCCATATAGTAGAAAATACTTTGTATAACTGCCCACCAGTCTCTCACATTAATATTTATGACCACTTTTCCATGTATAATGTTTTCAGTTGCAAGGTCTTTGTGGTGAATTTGCTAGTGTGCTTTGGATTATCATGTCAATAGACCCATTTTTCAGTTCAACTTCAACTTTTTGGATAGACGATCTCACATTCTCATCAAGCAACCTTTGATAAAATGCAGAACTCATAGTTGACTCGGTGACTGCAAGTTTCCCAGGCCCTGAAACAGCCAAGCAATCCCAAACTATAACATTTCCACCACCACGCTTTACAGTTGTTATGAGTTTTTCCCCTGAAAGTTTTTCCCCTGAAATGCTGTCTTCAGTTTGCGACAAACATGTCACCTGTTGTTGTGAAAAAATAACTATCTTTGATTGATCAGTTTTCTGTTCCAGAAGGCCTGATCATTGCTTATATGTTCAATTGCAAATTGTAATCTTGCTTTAATGTTCTTTTCGGACAGCAAAGGTGTTTTCTTAACACACCTCTCATGCAGGTTAAATTTGTTCAATCTCTTTCTCGTTGTAGATGCAAGATCTTTGGCCCCAATTATTGCAAGAGTTACCTGGACACCCTACAATTAAATTTTGGGACTCTTGGTGACTTCTTCTAGCATCAGTCATCTCTTGAGCTGATTTACTGGGCTGGCCAGATTTGGACCAATTTTTTGTCATTCGAAATCTGTGCTGGTCATTTGTACGTTATTTTCCTTACAGTGGAATTATTGATTTAAAATCATTTGACAATCTTTTTAACCTCTTGCTGACCAGCCGCTGTCATTATACTGTGGCAGGTCGGCTCTCCTGCGCAAACCGCCGTAGGTGTACGTCAGTCTTTGCAGGGAGGCTAGTGGACATGTGCCACGGGAGCGTGCCCGCAGGTCCCGCGGACTCAATGTCCACCAGCGACCAATGATGTACAGAGGCAGAATGGGTAACTGCATATGTAAACAAGGCAATTCCCCATTCTGCCTAGTGACATCTAGAACAGGGAACAGCGATCTCTGTCATGTCCTAGGTAGCCCATCCCCCTACAGTTAGAACACACCCAGGGAACACAGTTAACCCCTTGATCGCACTTTAGTGTTAACCCCTTCCTTGCCAGCGACATGTAGACAGTAATCAGCGGCTATTTTTAGCTCTGATCGCTGTATAAATGTCACTGGTCCCAAAAAAGTGTCAAAAGTGTCTGATTTGTCTGCCGCAATGTCATAGTCCCACTAAAAAAAAAAAAAAAAAATCGCAAATAGTCGCTATTACTAGTAAAAAAAAAAAATAATAATAAAAATGCCAAAAAATTTATTTTTTTTAAAGGTGGAGCAAATTGGCAATTTGCAGCTAATAAAACAACTTGACACACATTGGTCTGCTAACCCTGTTGAGGCAAATAGGGTTGGGGTTTGTTAAGGTTGCTCATCCATATTAACCAGTGTAGCAGATGGTATCTAAAGGTGCTGGAGCCTTAGGTGTCCATACAGGAACTTCTAGAGCTAGCTTTTAAAGCAAAGAAATGCCAAGATTATATAAACTAATTACAGTATTTTAAAGTATAACCGAAGGCAAATTTTTTTTTTTTAGCTTTGGACAAAGTGGAGAGGGATTAAAATATCTGGCAAGTTCGTATTGTCCTCTGTGCCTCCACTAGGGAGGTTCATCTTCTCTATTTGTACTGTTTATCATTATCATCTTAAGTGAAAGTTAAAGAAAATCACAAATTTTGGGTTGACTTTAGAACATTAATAGAGGGGAAATATCTCCTCTATAAGTTTTGGCTATGGGACAGGAAGTGAAGGGAAACCTCCCCAATGGGACACCCCAATACCCCTATAACCCTCCCTTTACTCTATCCAAAAAGAAAAAAGAAAAGTTTTGCTTTTAGTTACACTTTAATGTTTGTGACTGGACTTCTCATTTAAAGTATGTGGTTACCTGCATCTAAAATGTATTTTTTGGAATGTTGCTAGTGGGTCTAATCACCCACCGGCATCATATACTGTATATCTCTCAATAAGTCTTAGACAAGTGCTTGAGTTCCCAGCTACACTCAGAAAACCAAAACTGTTTTTTTCTGCTACAGGATGATGGAAACTCTATTATTGCTGATGTGGGGGCTGGGTTTCCAGCAGGGAGATCTTCTTTACTGAATGTTTAGAAGATTTGAAAAGCCAGTAGGTGAGTTAAAGAGGAACTGCAGTTTGCTCACATAATTTGCAATAAAAACATCTTTTCCATTCTGAAGCTTCCCTCCAACCACTTTGCATATTATTTTATATATACTGTGATTCTGTACTTGCCAAATATGCTGCAGTAATATCCCTCCACTAAGTCTGGCTGCAGCCATTTTAACTGTGGGCAACTGAAGCTGCTGCCTGTTCACTTCCTGGATTTCACAGAGACACACCTCCAGCTCTGCAGCCATGCAGCTCTCATTGGCCCACTTATGACTCATCCCCCCTCCCTTCCTAGCAAACTCTCACAAGAGTGAGAGAGATGTGCATGGTGTCATAGTCCTAGGCTTTTTACCAGACAAGAAAAAGGAAGTGGGCTGTATAAGGTATTTACTGGCAGAAAAAAATGTTTTACTATCCAAAGTTAAAACAACAAGGGCAGAAGATTTAATAGATGGAAAGTTGAAAAAATGACTGAAGGTCCGCTTTAACCTGTTAGCATTTATAACCCCATCCTCCCAGGTATAACAGAAAATAGTACTGGGAGTAGTGACCCTTTAAATAAGAAATAAATGAAACGGATTTCTCTGGAAAATCTAACAACCACAATAATTGGGTGTCAGTGTACTTCTTTGGTAAGTAAGGTGTAAACTCTGGCAATGTCAGCATCTTTGTTACAAGGTCTTCTGCGGATGCTGCTGATCATATACAGTACTTACTAAATATACTACATGCACAGCACTATCCAGTGGCTGAAGGGGCGATGCAAAACTAATTCATTGTGGAAGGCATAGTTGCCAACTGTCGCAGATTTCCCGGGACATTCCCGGGATTTAGACTCCATTCCCGAATTTGTTGTGTCCCGGTAAATGTCCCGGGAAATCCGGTTCTTCACGGATTTTCGCCGCCGCCGCTAGAGGTCCGCCATTTTAAAGAAGATGAGGAAGACGGCTGGGGGGGGCTAGACGGAGCTCCTGCGTCGCTGCCCACGTTCCGCACTGCTCCCCCTCGCCCCGCCTACCCCCCGCCCCGCTGCCAGTCTGTTATGGAAAGGGGCGGGGGTTCTAGCCATGCGGCCGGCGGAGGGAGACAGTATACACTGTCTACTACACTAGGACACCTGAGGTGGGAGGGGCGCACCGCTGTGGGAATCTGATGTAAGGGGGGCTCCACTGGGGACACCTGATGTGAGGGGGGCTCCACTGGGGACACCTGATGTGAGGGGGGGCTCCACTGGGGACACCTGATGTGAGGGGGGGCTCCACTGGGGACACCTGATGTGAGGGGGGGCTCCACTGGGGACACCTGATGTGAGGGGGGCTCCACTGGGGACACCTGATGTGAGGGGGGGCTCCACTGGGGACACCTGATGTGAGGGGGAGCTCTGCCGGAGCTCTGCCGGGGATACCTGATGTGAGGGGGAGCTCCGCTGGGGACACCTGATATGAGGAGGGCTCCACTGGGGACACCTGATGTGAGGGGGAGCTCTGCCGGGGACACCTGATGTGAGGGGGAGCTCTGCTGGGGGACACCTGATATGAGGGGGGCTCCACTGGGGACACCTAAAGTGAGGGGGGGCTCCACTGGGGACAACTGATTTGAGGGGGGGCTCTGCCAGGGACACCTGATATGAGGGGGAGCTCCGCTGGGGACACCTGATGTGAGGGGAGGCTCCACTGGGGACACCTGATGTGCGGGGAGGCTCTGCCGGGGACACCTGATGTGAGGGGGAGCTCCGCTGGGGACACCTGATGTGAGGGTGGGCTCCGCTGGGGACTCCTGATGTGAGGGGGGCTCCACTGGGGACACCTGATGTGAAGGGGGGCTCCGCCGGGGACACCTGATGTGAGGGGGGGCACCGCCGGGGACACCTGATGTGAGGGGGGCTCCACCGGGGACACCTGATGTAGGGGGGGGCTCCACCGGGGACACCTGATGTGAGGGGGGCTCCGCCGGGGGCACCTGATATGAGGGGGGCCACGCCGGGGACACCTGATGTGAGGGGGGGCTCCGCCGGGGACACCTGATGTGAGGGGGGGCTCCGCCGGGGACACCTGATGTGAGGGGGGGCTCCGCCGGGGACACCTGATGTGAGGGGGGCTCCGCCGGGGGCACCTGATATGAGGGGGGCAACGCCGGGGACACCTGATGTGAGGGGGGGCTCCGCCGGGGACACCTGATGTGAGGGGGGGCTCCGCCGGGGACACCTGATGTGAGGGGGGGCTCCGCCGGGGACACCTGATGTGAGGGGGGCCTCCGCCGGGGACTCCTGATGTGGGGACTCCTGATGTGAGGGGGGCTCCGCCGGGGACACCTGATGTGAGGGGGGCCTCCGCCGGGGACTCCTGATGTGGGGACTCCTGATGTGAGGGGGGGCTCCACCGGGGACTCCTGATGTGAGGGGGGCTCCACTGGGGACACCTGATGTGAGGGGGGGCTCCGCTGGGGACTCCTGGTGTGAGGGGGGCTCCGCTGGGGACTCCTGGTGTGAGGGGGGCTCCGCTGGGGACTCCTGGTGTGAGGGGGGCTCCGCAGGGAGCACCTTGCATCTTCTTTGCAGGGCAGCTGCTCATCATAGGACCTGGAAACTAGTGAAGACTGCTGCAGTAGTGGCGCCCACCACAGTTATTTCCAGCTTTCACAGGTATGGCACATACATACATAGGTATGGCACATACAGTAGTCCAAGGCTGACCAATGTAATTATGTAAAAGTTTTCATCTTCAAAGAGGAACTTTAGCTTGATTCATGAATAACAAATACTGTAGCTGCTGACTTTAAAAAAACAGGTACTTTTCAGTGTCTGGGGTCCAGCTCTGTCTTTCCGCAGCCGGTTCTTCTACCTTCTTGCATATGGGAGCTGTTTATGGCTTCCAGAGCAACCACAGCCAGCTTCCCACTTCATTTGCACGAGCTCACACAGTGAATGGTCCTGCAGCCACCTGGGACATCTGATGTGTCCCAGGAGGCTGTGGAAGGGGAGGGGGTAGGGCTAGGAGGGGCACCATCCTCACCTAGGTGAGGATTGTGGAAGTCAGAGCAGGTACCAATAAAAATCAATACTCACTTCCCCCCTCCCTCCACTTTTTGAGTGAAGGTCCACTTTAACTAGACAGTAAACTGAGCCTATGTTTAAAAAACACATAAACAGATACTATGGCAAGTTAAAATCAAACGTTACAATTACCATCTCCTGAGCTTTTCTATTGCTCCCTTATGGCTGGTTCACACTGCTGCGATGCGGGAACCCTGCGAATCCAGTGCGGGTTCCCGCATCACATGTTTGCCGGCGACAGTTCACACTGCCCTATGATAAGTGTCAGGTAAAAGTTAACGACACCCCCAAATCAGTTTGCAGATCGCAGTGCAATCCGCAAACTCGGACAGGAATCGGATCGCATGGGTGTTCACACCCATGCGATCTGATTCTGTTGCGGACAAAAAAAAGGGTCCTGTGCAAGTTTGATGCAAATTCAGCCATACGATCTTTATGGCTGAAATCGCATCACACAGAGATCGCATGTGATTTTCACTGCAGTGCGGTGCGAATCACATCTCTGACATCGCACCAGTGTGAACCACCGACCCTTGAAGCTGAACTTATGTCTCTTCTGTAATAAAATAACCTTACCTGACTGCTCACAATCTCCTGCTTAATGGAAATGGATATGAACATGCGCAGCCCCATTTACATTACTTGGATAGTGTCAGAGTGCTGGGATGAAGAAGATGAGAAAGATTGTCGAAGTCTAGAACCTCGAAGATGACGGGTAAAAGATGCTGGTGCTGGCGATGAAGCAGAGGTAAGTAGTTCTGGAGCAGACCTAAGTAATGCTACTTTTAGTTCCTCTTTAGGCCTCATGCACACTGGAGGTTTATGGACGTTTTTTACAGCTGCTGTTTTTGGCTTCAGACGTTTTTTCCTACAGTCAATAAACTCTGCATCATGTTATCCTATGTGTCCATGCACACATAGGCTGTTAACAGCAGTTTTTGGCTGGGGCATTTTTTGGCTTTAAAAAACCCCCCCAAAACTAGTGGGTTCTGAGAAGAGTTTTCCAGCTGTTTCCATCTGTAAAAACGCTCTAACGTCAAACGCTGATAAATGCCGATAAACGAAGCAAGTGCAACGTGAAACGTGCAAGTTACCACGGCAGCATTATCCCGTAATTTTTAAAGTGGAGGGTCACCCTAAAAAAAAATTGCACCAAAAATCTGCAAAAAATTTAAAAAAAAATGTGAAAGTAAAAAAAAATGTACTCACCTGAAACCCTTGTTGCTAGGCAGTCTTCCTAATCTGCCTCTTCCTATTCCGCGGTGTATCCTGCTCCTCGGTGAGCGGCCCACTGTGTGTTCTCAGAAAACCACGGGGCCATTCACAGGGCGCCGCGCCGCTTGCGCGTGTGCAGTAGAAAAATGGCAGTGAAGCCACAAGGCCCCACTGCCTGTTTCCCTTAGTTAGGATGGCGGTGCCCGGACCCGAGAGCCGAGGGACGGGACGGCCTCAGGCGGCCGACATCACGGGCACCCAGGACAGGTAAGTCTACTTAATTAAAGTCTGGAGCTACAGTGTATGTAGCTGCTGACTTTAAAAAAAAAAAAATTGTGGTCGGAACTCCACTTTAAGATCAAAGCTACAACTATGTTGGTGTCCCTTACTAATGTTACATTTTATTTTTTTAAATGTAACTGCCTAATCCCAAACTGTCATTTGAAGTAAAACACATAGCCTAGTATTATTCTACACAATTTTTTTATTGTGCATTAAAAAAAGAAAACCAATAAAAATAGACATGCTATCTGCCAATAGAACTTAACCAAAAAGTGCATTCTATGCATCCAAAAATATTGAAAATATAACAAATAACATCATTAATCAACTAAAAATTAAAATAAAAGCCTCATCCATGTGTCCTGCTTCTTAATATAGGGGGTCAACAATGCCAAGAGTTGGTGAAAGCAGGGGTCCTTCATCCGGAGATAATTCCGAAAATCATCCTGATTATTCTCCTGGAGCTCCCGCAGCAAAGGCATATGACATAATTAGTCACAATCAATAAAGCAACCAATTTTTAGTCCAAGAAATCCTCCTCTTTCTGTTCCTGGACTGGACTTGGGTCACAGCAATAACTCCAAGGCCAATAATAAATAACACGTTATCTCCTTCAATTCCGCAACATGGCTGGTTGATGAACGACCGTTCAGAAACAAACTGAAAAGCACGAAATGAAAAGTGCGAAATGAAAAGCGTGAAAATGAAAAGCACAAATCAACCCTCACCAAACTTCTACTAACACAAAATTAGTGGCGCCTGACACAAAACACACAAAAGGGTGGCGCCTGACAATTGAACTTCCTCTTTATTGGCTCATAGTACGTCTAGTACGTCACTACATGCACATCTGCACCAGATTTTGCATTCTTCGGTTTTAGTAAATCAACCCCTGTGTATCATAAACCATTGCCATGGTTTTATTTTTGTAGCACAGAAGCTACACCGGTCTGGCAGTTTTGTCCTAAGTTATTCCCTATGAGGCACATGGCAGCCAGGCACACAGCAGCTCCACAGTCTCACAAGTCAAGAAGCAGGCAGTGCATGTCTTTTTGACGTTTAATGCTGGTTAAACTTAGGGTGCAGGGTGGGCCTTGGGATACTCCAAATTTAGTGCAAAGTACAATAGAGGACACTCTCTGGCTGTAACTGAACTCTTCAGGGTGAACCCCCCTTGGTGGCTAGTAGAGCTGCAGGATTCTGGCCAAAATGAGAATCCATGATTTTTTTGTTTAGAATAAAAAGATCAAGATTCTCTCACGATTCTCGCGACATAAAATATTTCACAGTATACAGTGATATAGTTTTTATTTTTTATTTTTTTAAATTCATTAAAGTAACTTTATCCAAAAAAATTGCATTTGGAAGACCGCTGCGCAAATACAGTGTGACATAAAATATTGTAACAACCACTTTTTATTCTCTACTCTAAAAAAAAATATATATATATAATGTTTGGGGGTTCTAAGTAATTTTATAGCAAAAAAAAAAATGATTTTAACTTGAAACCAACAAATGTCACAAAAAGGGTTTAGTGTTTAAGTTAAACTTTCTTCATTTACACACAAAGTCTAAGAGCCGGTTCACACAGGGGCGACTTGTCAGGCGACCTAGCCGCCTGACAAGTCGCCTCCCGTTCTGTACAATGGAACCATTCTAATCGGAGCGACGCAAGTCGCTCCGACTTAGAAAAAGGTTTCTGTACTACTTTGGGGGCGACTTGCATAGACTTCTATACAGAAGTCGTTTTGCAAGTCGCCGTGGCAGTCGTGTGCAGGTCGCCTCGGTGAGGCGACCTGCAAGTCATGCCGCCCCTAGTGTGAACTGAGCCTAATTCATGTGACAAATTGTTACAATGTTTAGACTTGGTTCCACTTCTAAAGAATGTTGTGATTTTTGGCTGACTGCCCAGTGTTTCTCTTCCTTTCTTTTGACAGCTGTCAGTTCAGAAGAGCAGAGAGAATTCTTTGCATAGCAAGAATCGTGAAACACTTTTATCAAGACCGCAACGGGGAAAAAATGGGATAACGATTCTTGACGATTAATCGTGCAGCTCTTGTGGCTAGTGGTAGATGAATACAGCTCAGTTTAGGAAGCTCAAATGCATAAGCAATCCAAAGTCAGTTATTTTGGAACAGTCTCTCCAAGGGTTACTAAAGACAGTCACTAGGATCTCTCTCTCTCTCTAAGGCCTGTACTCACTGTGCCAGATTTGGTACTGTGAGCCTCCAGGCCAGATCCTCTGTGGATTTCCTTCAAACTGCTCCCAGCATCTTCAGAAATAGGTCCCTCAGCTCTCCCTGAGCTGGAACCATATTGGCCTCCTACAGTCCTCAGCTAAGTGACCCAGAGGCCATGGCCACCCAGGCTGGGTCTTCTCCACTAGGACTAGGACCCTCTTGTTCCAGGCCCCAGCTTATTTATATACACCTCAGTCCCCTACTGGTCATTCTTCTTCCCATGGATTGGCTGAGGCTTTATGAATATGTAAGTCCAGGGTCTGCCTCATCCATCCCTCTAAATTCTAGAACTCACTAGAAAGCAGGGAGGAGCAGTTAAGCCTGCAACCAGCAGAACCCAGAACAGCCAAAAGTAATCTTTGCTCCACTGGCTAAAGGGGAGCCAAAAACTAAATTTGCCTCAGTAATACTAGCAACCTAACTAGGAGGAGGCTACATGTATAAAATACTGTTTCTATTTTTTTGCATCTCAGTGCAAATCTCCTCCAGTTACTTTCTGCCACTTCCTATCCATGTGCACTTGCTCCAGCATCAAGTACACATTATTGCTCTGGACTGATATCTTTAGGGTGACAATGGTAGACCATGATTGTGTGACGGGGTGGCTGCTTGTAGACATAAAACTAGGGTTGCAACGATACCCGAAACCAATAACTTTGTGGAGCGTTTTGAGCCCATACAAAATTAATAGGCTCAAATCGCTCTGCAAAGAATCGCATGCAATTTGAGCAGGAATGCTTTGCAATTCCTGTCTAAATCGCATGCAGGTTGCCGCACCGCTCATATGTTCACAGGTGTGGTGGGGGAAACTGCACCACAAAGGTATTGATCTGTACTTGACCGAAAGTATCGGTACTCGCCGGTAAAAATACTTTTTTTTATGTCACGCTGTATTTGCGCAGCTGTCTTTCAAATGCATTTTTTTGGAAAAAATTACTTTAATGAATTAAAAAAAAAATTAACCAGTAAAGTTAGCCCATTTTTTTTTTTTGTATAATGTGAAAGATTTTATGTTGCGAGAATCGTGAGAGTATCATGATCTTTTTATTCTAAGCAAAAAAAATTGTGATTCTCATTTTGGCCAGAATTGTGCAGCTCTAATATAAATATATACCGTATATATATATATATATATATATATATATATATATATATAATATGATAGATTTTGATTGGTTCATGAGGGAAACTCTGTGCTCTGAGGTTTTTTAATGAGCCCCACAAATCTTATTAGTGTTTGTATATTTGGAATATATCAGTAAACGAGAAAGTAAAAAGCGGCTGCTGACTGAATTTGTTGTCAGCAAGACAAGAGTCATTAAAAACCGAAAACCAATAAAAAGAAAACAGCACAGCTGGATGGCAAGCGGGAGTCTACCTATGCTGTAATACTGAGCAGAATACAAGATAGAATCACAGCGGGTCTCCCCTTGTACAGACTAACGCTTCATATTTTCAGAAAACACACACTATCGAGCATTATGCTTTAGCTGTACCAGATTACAGTAACAATTTAGGACATAAGGCAAAAAGAAGTCATTTGCAACCAAGTAGTTAGCATCTGTATCTAATCTCCATAAAGTGTGCCCATTTTTGTAGATGTGTCTTTGGAAATGTATGTTCATGTGTTTCAGTACAGGCAATCTGCATGGCTACCAGCTGTCCTTAATTTGGAGGGAATGTTCCTCTTTGGAAACAAAATCCTTCTGTCCTCCTTTTTTATTAAGGCCTCTTTCACACGGGGCAGATCAGTCATGATCCGCCCCGTAAACATCCGCTTGCTCAGCGGGGATAGCTCCGCCGATCCCCTCTGAGCAGGAAGATGACAGGTGCATCGCTGCACACTGTGCAGCGACGGACCTGTCAGAGCGCCGCTCTCCCCTATGGGGGATCGGATGATGACGGTCCGTAGTGTCCGTCGTCATCCGATCCGATCCGAAAACGGATGGAAAAGTAGGTTTTTCCTCCGTTACACTTTTCGGATCGGAGCGGGTCGGATGTCAGCGGACATCCGACGCTCCATAGGGATGAATGTATGTCCGTTTTTCATCCGAAAACGGAAGGATGAAAAACGGACATACGGATCGTCCATGTGAAAGAGGCCTTAGTTGTCCTTTTGGCATAGGTGTGCACAGCCTACTGCATTAGGATGTGCACCTCAAAGCTCAAACACATGTATGTGTATCAAAGAATGGGAGGTAAAAAAAACTATGTTCAGTATCCCTCCCTCAGCGCACACGGAGAAAATATTGATAAAACAATAGTCAGCAGCTGCTATACTAAAACAAGATGCATCAAATATATGTCAGAGAAAAAAATCTAAAGCATTAGCAGCGCTAGTGCAAAAATAGCAGATATTTCAAAATATCAATGAAATTGCTTAAGGGCTCTTTCACATGGACGATCCGTATGTCCGTTTTTCATCCTTCCGTTTTCGGATGAAAAACGGACATACATGTATCCCTATGGAGCGCGAATGTCAGCGGTCACATGTCCGCTGACATCCGACCCGCTCTGATCCGAAAAGTGTAACGGAGGAAAACTCTACTTTTCCATCCGTTATCGGATCGGGTGACGACGGACTCTACAGTCCGTCATCATCCGATCCCCCATAGGGGAGAGCGGCGCTCTGACAGGTCCGTCGCTGCATAGTGTCCAGCGATGGACCTGTCATCTTCCTGCTCAGCGGGGATCGGCGGAGCGATCCCTGCTGAGCAAGTGGGTGTTCACGGGGCGGATCATCACTGATCCACCCCCCATGTGAAAGAGCCCTTAGAGTCCACTTAAACAAAGTATCAAATGGTGATCCACTCAGTGAAAGTCCATTAAGAAAAGGCAGGTGAGTATAAACTAGACGATCGTGGAAGAAAATATTAGCAGCGATCCCAAGTCTCCATCACCACACCACTTGTGCCACAGCCCTGTAGGTAATCCACTTACCAGACCCTGCTGATTAACACGCTTCTCAATCAAAGGGATAATCGCTGTTCACTGAACACTTCATCTGTATTTTGCTCATTGCAAGCAAATAGATAAAAAAAATTCCACATAGCGTAATCCAGTACAACAATTATTTATTAATTTAAAATTATCTGACAAAAAAACACTCACAATGTTTGCATAATATAAGGGCATGTAACATCAATACTATGTCAGTCGTGCATTCCCCTCTAACCTCTCACCGCTCCCGCGGTGTTCCCGGCAAGGACAGACGAGGATAAGCCGTCTCTGTAGATAGCTGCGTAGCAACGCACTGACGCATTTCTGTCATCACTTTCATCATAGGGCATATGAAAGTGATGACAGAAACGCGAGGGTTTTGCACAGAGTGTCCCCGATCCTCCTCTTCTGGGGTCGCCCCGCGGCGCACCTGGCATCTCCTCTTCTCGAGAGAGCCGCAGTCCATCCATTGACACAGACAGCAGGACTCGGCCCCGCCCTCCACTCCCGTGTCACTGGGTTTGATTGACAGCAGCGGGAGCCAATGGTAAAGAATGCATTAGGGTGAAAAACCGTGAGGGTTTACAACCCCTTTTAGTTAGTGTATAATGCCCAGCTCTCGTAGGCAGCGGTCAGCTTACACTGGAACATAGGCAAGTACTAAACTTTAACCACTTGCCGACCGCATAACGCCATCATACGGCGGCAAAGTGGCTCTCCTGTCCCGAATCACGTACTGTACCTAGTATGTGATCTTGCACTTCCGGGTAGGGAACATGCGTACCTTGTTCTGTACAGCACAAGCCAATCAGCAGGTGCCAGACAATGGATGAATGCCGGCACCTGCTGATCAGCAAGGAGAAAGACAGAATAGAGCTCTGCCTATGTAAACAAGGCAGAGCTCTGTCCTGTCAGCAGGGATGTGCTGGATTTTGTTTCCCCCCAAATCCAGTAATAAAATCCAAGACATACTTTAGTAAAAGCACCAGTAGTAAACACATAAACACTGGTTAGGCACACATTTTAACCCTTTGATCACCCTAGATGTTTAACCCCTTCCCAGTCAATATAATTAGTACAATGACAGTGTGAATTTTTACCACTGATGTATTAGTGTCACAGATGTCAGTTAGTGTCAGATTTTCCGCCACAATACCACAGTCCCACTATAAGGCCTCGTACTCTGATTGTTGTACAACCGAGCGTCAGATTTTTGTCAAAAGGGCGTGTGCACAAATTGTCGTTTGACAAACACGAATGTAGTGACGTATTATCAGAGTATAAAGAGGAAGGTCATTTCTCAAGCGCCACCCTTTGAGCCCCTTCTGCTAATTTCATGTTAGTAGAAGTTTGGTGAGCGTTGATTCACAATTTTTAGAACATACAAAACGAATGCCTTTTAAAATACGTTTGGCATAACTATATCAGTATCACCAGCAAAGCAGCTTCATTATTGCCCCATTTAAGAAGAAGAGAATTCCGACATTTCATCAATTGCGGCATCACGAAGGTTAATTCTAGATTACGAACATTAGTTTACAAGACCAAACTCTTCCCAGTCGTTCCTTGATTCCGAGCATGCGTGTTTGTACTTTCGACTTGTGTGACGATTTCTGTACTGACCATCCGAAAATCAGATCCGACAAAAATGTTATAGCCCGCACATCCAGCCTTTGTCTGATGGAAAAGTCAAATCGTCTGTCGAATGCACTGTACTAATGATCCGAAAATCCGCACACAGCTCGTCTTCAGACTTTTCCCTTCTGATTTCCGTACCGTGTGTCACTGCCATCACTAGTATCGCTGCCATCACTAGTATAAAAAAACAAATAAATAAAAATTCCAGTATATTTATATATATACCATACTTTGTAGACACTATAACTTTTGCGCAAACCAATCAATATACGCTTGTTGGGATTTTTTTTTACCAAAAATATGTAGCAGAATACATGTTGGCCTAAATTCACGAAGAAATTTGAGTTTTTCAATATTTTATTGGATATGTTTTATAGCAGAAAGTAAAAAATATTGTTTTTTGATTTTGTTTTGTCTTTTCACATTCGTTCGGTTTTTTTTTTTTGGTTTATAGCACAAAAAATAAAAAAAACAGAGGTGATCAAATACCACCCAAAGAAATCTCTATTTGTGGGGTAAAAAAAGACATTAAATGAATATACAGTGCTGCATGACTGTGCAGTTGTCAATTAAGGTAATGCAGTGCCGTATAGCAAAAAAAATTGACCTGGTGATGGGGGGGGGGGGGGGGCGGGGGGTCAAATCTTCCAGAGGGCAAGTGGATAAGCCCCGGTTCACATAGGGGCGGCACGACTTGCAGGTCGCCTCACCGAGGCGACCTGCACACGACTTCCACGGCGACTTGCAAAACGACTTCTGTATAGAAGTCTATGCAAGTCGCCTCAAGTCGCCCCCAAAGTAGTGCAGGAACCTTTTTCTAAGTCGGAGCGACTTGCGTCGCTCCTATTAGAACGGTTCCATAGTACAGAACGGGAGGCGACTTGTCAGGCGGCTAGGTCGCCTGACAAGTCGCCCCTGTGTGAACCAGCACTAAAGAAGCTTCATACTCAGTAAGTGATCAAAGACCAGCCTGCTTAAAGTACTAAAAATGTGGGGGTTTAATTTCACTTTATTACTGCAACTCCTTTATTATTATCCTATCCTCATTTTATTGGTTATTAATGTATTGTGATCACTTGTGTGCATATGTTGCTATTTGCTAGCAGCATGTCCAAAGTGAATCCGTACAAATAACATTTTGAAATAATCTGAGTTTTACAAAATCTTTATTACACTTAACCACTGCAAGGCTATTTCAGAAAAATACCCTTGTATTGTGAAGAAAAGAAGAAATAGCTCTAACAGCCCTATTTAGTACAAAAAAAGCCATCAGAGTATCACAGACTGCCAGCAATTGGGCAAATAATGAGGTTTCCTTGCAGCTTGTCCTGATAGAGCGTCTTCTGGATTTAACATCACCGCTAGCAATGGCTCAAAGTGAACCTGGACCTATCATTCCAGTCCAATGAGACTGCATCAGTATTCAGTAAAGTGGTCAAGTCAGGAATAGTCAATGCCCATTAACAAAGTGAAACTAAATCGGAGAGAGGCACAGAAAATGCCTTTCTGACTCTTTGAACTAAGGATACTTTCACACTGAGGCACTTTACAGGCGCTATAACGCTAAAAATAGCGCCTGTTAAGCGCCTTGAAAGAGCCTCTCCTCTCACTCCAATGTGAAAGTCCGAGGGCTATCACACTGGAGCGGTGCGCTGGCAGGGCGGTAAAAAAAGTCCTGCAAGCCGCATCTTTGCAGTGCTGTAGGAGCCGTGTATATACCGCTCCTAAAGCACCCCTGCCCATTGAAATCATTGGGGAGTGCCGCCGAACCACCGGCAAAGTGCCGCTGCAGTGGCGCTTTGTGGACGTTTTTAATGCTTTTTCAGCCACTAGCGGGGGTTAAAAGCGCCCCGCTAGCGGCCCAAAACCTCCGCAAATACGACAGTAAAGCGACTCTAAAAATTGCGGGGCTTTACCGCTGACGCCCCCAACACCCCAGTGCAAAAGTAGCCTAAAAGTAAAAATCTTGTGATGTCCATTTTTAGGCAGGGCCTCAACTTTTAACAGTTTAAAATTGAGCAAGGTTCCCTTTAAAGCCTAAGTTTGGTTAAATTAAAGACTAAAATGCACAAGGGACAGCATTTACTTGTAGACCCCTTTCACACTAAGTCGCTTTTCAGGCATTTTAGCGCTAAAAATAGCGCCTGAAAAGCGCCTCTCACGCCCCCCAGTGTGAAAGCCCGAGTGCTTTCACACTGGGGCGGTGTGCTTGCGGGACGGGAAAAAAGTCCTGCAAGCAGCATCTTCGGGGCGGTGTGGGAGCGCTGTATACAGTGCTCTTACACCGCCCCTGCCCATTGAAATGAATGGGCAGCACTTCCAAATCGACTAAAACTGGGGGTAAGGTAAGTACACTATATTGTCAAAAGTATTGTGACGCCTGCCTTTACAAGCATATTAACTTTAATGGCATCCCAGTCTTAGTATGTAGAGTTCAATATTGAGTTGCCCCCCCCCCCCCCTTTGCAGCTATAACAGCTTCAACTCTTCTGGGAAAGCCGTCCACAAGGTCTAGGAGTGTGTCTATGGGAATGTTTGACCATTCTTCCAGAAGTGCATTTGTGAGGTCAGGCACTGATGTTGGATGAGAAGGCCTGGCTCGCAGTCTCTGCCCTAATTCATCCCAAAGGTGTTCTATCGGGTTGAGGTCAGGACTCTGTGTGGCCAGTCAGTTTCCTCCACCCTAAACTCGCTCATCCATGTCTTTTACAGACCTTGCTTTGTGCACTGGTACGCAGTCATGTTGGAACATGAAGGGGCCATCTCCAAACTGTTCCCACAAAGTTGGGAGCATAAAGTTGTCCAAAATGTCTTGCTATGCTGACGCCTTAATGCCGCGTACACACGAGCGGATTTCTTGTCGGAAAAACTTGGATAGTTTTTCCGACGGAATTCCGCTCAAGCTTGCCTTGCATACACACGGTCACACAAAAGTTCTCTGAACTTTCGACCTTCAAGAACGCGGTGATGTACAACACTACGACGAGCTGAGAAAATGAAGTTCAAAGCTTCCGAGCATGCGTCGAATTGTTTCCGAGCATACGTAGGAATTTTGCGCGTCGGAATTTGTACAGACGATCGCATTTTTGGATAGGAACTTTTTCCAACCGAAAAATTGAGACCCTGCTCTCAATCTTTTGCTGGCGGGAATTCCGCCAGCAAAAATCCAATAGAGCATATACACGGTCGCATTTTCCGACCAAAAGCTCTCATCAGTCTTTTGCTGGCCGAATTTCCGATCGTGTGTACGCGGCATAACAGTTCCTTCCCTTCACTGGAACTAAGGGGCTAAGCCCAACTCCTGAAAAACAACTCCACACCATAATTCCCCCTCCACCAAATGATTTGGACCAGTACACAAAGCAAGGTCCATAAAGACATGGATGAGCGAGTTTGGGGTAGAGGAACTTGACTGGCCTGCACAGAGTCCTGACCTCAACCCGATAGGACACTTTGGGATGAATTAGAGCGTAGACTCCAAACCAGACCTTCTCGTCCAACATCAGTGCCTGACCTCACAAATGCGCTTCTGGAAGAATGGTCAAACATTCCCATAGACGCACTCCGAGACCTTGTGGACAGCCTTCCCAGAAGAGTTGAAGCTGTTAACCGCTTCCCAACCAGCTCCTGTATATATACGGCGGCAGAATGACTCTGCTGCGCGAATCGTCGTATATATAAAGCGGCCGCTTTAAGAGCCCTAGCACAGCGGGGAACCAAGTACTGCCCCTCCATTTCCCCGTCTGTGCTCTGCTTTACAGAGACAGTAAAAGAGACTAAAGTCAAGTCAAATTCAATTATTTAGACTAGTTGCATTTAAAAATAAACTCCCCTTTTTTTAAATAAATGCAGTAACTGCATCCATTAGTATTTTAATTTATATCTACCTGGAGTTTGCCTTTAAAGCAGGCAGCCAAGACAGCATATGGATGTGAACTGTAAAATCTTATTGCAAGGGATTACCAGAGGGTTAGCAACTTCTGCCGCGTTCCAGTTATTAATGGGCGACGATCATTTCCCATGAAGAAGAGTGCCAGGAGCTGCTGAATTTTCTTGGATAAGTAGAGGAGATGCCCAGAGCTATTTGCCTGCTTAAGTAAAGGTCAGCAATGCCTGGCAGATTACACTAGACAATGTGCAACTGGGAATCCTGAAGTATTTTTAGATGCAGAGGTGTTTATGCCACAATACAGTTGTGACTGTGATGTTGGCAATTGAAGTGAATTGGCTGCAGGGAAGGGTTGGAAAGTAGAAGAGGAATTGTTTTAAAGGGAACTAGTATTTATTTCCAATAGGTGCATACTGAATCATTATTGTGAAATTAAAGGGCAAATATAGTTGCAGCTTATAAGGCTCCCAATATCCCTTACCTCGCTCTGCAAAATATGAAATAGCTTGCTGACTCAAGTACAGTGCCTTGAAAAAGTATTTTCCACATTTTGTCATGTTACAACCAAAAATGTAAATGTATTTTATTGGGATTTATTTAATAGACCAACACAAAGTGGCACATAATTGTGAAGTGGAAGGAAAATGATAAATGATTTTCCAAAATTTTTACAAATAAGTATGTGAAAAGTGTGGCGTGCATTTGTATTCAGCCCCCTTTACTCTGATACCCCTAACTAAAATCTAATGGAACCAATTGATTTTAGAAGTCGCCTAATTAATAAATAGAGTCCACCTGTGTGTAATTTAATCTCAATAGAAATACAGCAGTTCTGGGAAGCCCTCTGAGCTTTGTTAGAGAACCTTAGTGAACAAACAGCATCATGAAGGCCAGGGAACACACCAGACAGGTCAGGGATTAAGTTGTGGAGAAGTATAAAGCGGGGTTAGGTTATAAAAAAAAATATCCCAAGCTTTGAACATCTCACAGAGCACCGTTCAATCCATCATCGGAAAATGGAAAGAGTATGACACAACTGTGAACCTACCAAGACATGGCCGTCCACCTAAACTGGCAGGCCGGGCAAGGAGAGCATTCTTTAGAGAAGCAACCAAGAGGCCCATGGTAACTCTGGAGAAGCTGCAGAGATCCACAGCTCAGGTTAGAGAATCTGTCCACAGGACAACTATTAGTCGTGCACTCCACAAATCTGGCCTTTATGGAAGAGTGGCAAATAGAAAGCCATTGTTGAAAGAAATCCATAAGAAGTCCTGTTTGCAGTTTGCGAGAAGCCATGTGGGGGACACAGCAAACATGTGGAAGAAGGTGCTCTGGTCAGATGGGACCAAAATTGAACTTTTTGGCCTAAAAGCAAAACGCTATGTGTGACAGAAAACTAACACTGCACATCGCCCTGAACACACCATCCCCACCGTGAAACATGGTGGTAACAGCATCATGCTGTGGGGATGCTTTTCTTCATCAGGGGCAGGGAAGCTGGTCAGAGTTGATGGGAAGATGGATGGAGCCAAATAGAGGGCAATCTAAAGCCGCGTACACACGATCGGACTTTATACCATTTTCCCGTGATTTTCTGTATAAAGGGCGTTGGCCGTGAACTTGTTAAGCATACACAAAGCAGGACTTTTTAGGCAACAAACACGAACGTAGTGACGTTTCAACGTACTGAGAGGACGTTCAAGTCTCCGACGCCACCCTTTGGTCAACTTCTGTATTGTCGTCTGATCTTTTGCATTGGTTCTGAGCATGCGTGTTTGTACTTTGTAAAGTCCAATGGTTTTGTGTACACACGATTGGACTTGCCGACGTCGGACTTTTGTTGCCGCCAAGTTTGTCCGTTCGCACAGCCAACATTTGTCCGATGAAAACCGAAAAAGTTTGTCCGATGGAGCGTACACACGGTTGGATGTTGCCTTATAACAGCTAATTTGCATGTTTGTTGTCAAAAAGTCCAAACAGGTGTATGGGCCTTAAGAAGAAAAGCTGTTGGAGTCTGCAAAAGACTTGAGACTTGGGGGGAAGTTCACCTTCCAGCAGGACAATGACCCTAAACATACAGCCAGAGCTACAGAATGGTTTAGATCAAAGCATATTCATGTGTTAGAATGGCCCAGTCAAAGTTCAGACCTAAATCTGAATGAGCATCTGTGGCAAGATGTGAACATTTTTATTCAGACACTCTCCATCCAATCTGACAGAGCTTGAGCTATTTTGCAAAGAAGAATGGGCAAAAATGTCACTCTCTAGATGTGCAAAGCTGGTAGAGACATCCCCAAAAAGACTTGCAGCTGTAATTGCAGTGAAAGGTGGTTCTACAAAGTATTGACTCAGGGGGGCTGAATATAAATGCACCCCACACTATTCACATATTTATTTGTAAAAAAAATTGAAAACCATTTATCATTTTCCTTCCACTTCACAATCATGTGCCACTTTGTGTTGGTCAATCACATAAAATCCATTTACGTTTTTAGTTGTAACATGACAAAATGTGCAAAATCTCAAGGGGTATGAATATTTTTTCAAGGCACTGTAAGTATTAGACATACGCAAGACCCCCACAATAGACTCTAGTAGCAATCCTGTCTTCCTTAGGCACTTCATTTTGCTGGCTACCAAGTAGTGAAGTCAGTGGATTAGGCAACGTGCAGTTTCTGCATAGGGTTGGTTATCGAAACTCTGTTACTCATTATGGGCCCATTCACACAAGAACAGGATTTGAAAAACCTGTGTTCCGTGCGCATTTCCTAATCTGTGTTCAATGTGCACTGCCCTTGTGATCTGCAGCGGGTGTCAATGCAGTGCTAATGACACCCCAAACGCAGGTCACAAGGATGAGCTCCGTAGAATACCCTCTCCTCCTGTCAGTAAGTTTATTGTTAGTATATTCACACGTAGCACACATGATTGACTCCTAAAATCTTCCTTTCTCAATCTGAGGTTAAGGGTACATTCACATTGAACGTGAGTTTGAACTCGCACGATTTTAAGGCTGCATTTCAGTGCGAGTTCGGGGATGAGACATCTGTGTGGGGTCATGCACAGATGTCTATTGAAATCACCCCCCAAATTCACCAAAAGAAATGCAGAAACTATTTTTGGAAATCGGTGCGGTGCCACAAAATCGGCGTTGCACTGATTGGGACAGTGCCGTTGCCGGCATTAGGCTGCGATTTGGGATGCTTAATGTACAAGAGATTTCAAGAGACTAAAATCAAGTCAAATGCAGGTGCTTACATTAGTTGCATTTATGATATACGCTTAGGACCAAGTTACACTTCCCCAGTGCATTGTGGTAATGCATGCGTTGCTGCAGCACACATTACCGCTGATTACATGTGTTAAAGGGTTGCAGCGTTATTCTATTTGAATGGCACTCCATTGTACTAAGCCAAAACAGTTCCAATGCACATGTGCTGCAGCACACCACAATACAAAGTAATGCACTATTGTGCCTTGGGGTGCACTGTGCACATGTACTTTCTTTGTTCTTTCTGGTGCACTAGTAACCTATTCAATGCACAAGAACAGCAAAGTGTGAATGGACCCTTAGGGATGTCAACCACTTGAGCTCCGGAAGGTTCTACCCCTTTCATGACCAGGCCATCTTTTCTTATTTAGCACTGTGCTATTTTAACTGGTAGTTGCACGATCATGCAACGCTGTATCCAAATGAAATTTATGTAAGTTTTTTCATGCAAATAAAGCTTTCTTTTGGTGGTATTTGATCATTGCTGGGTTTTTTATTTTTTTTTTTATAAACAACAAAAAAATGAAAATTTTGAAAAAAAAAACATTTTCTGCTATAAAACATATCCAATAAAAAAATGTTAAAAATCTGATTTTTTCATAAATTTAGGCCAAAATGTATTCTGCTATATATTTGGTAAAAAAAAATCCCAATAAGTGTATATGGATTGGTTTGCGTGAAAGTTATAGCGCCTACAAACTATGGTATATATACTGGATTTTTTTTTATATAATAGTAATGGCGGTTATCAGCGACTTATAGTGGGACTTTGATGAGTGGGCAATCTGACACTAACTGATACTTGGGAACTGATTAACTGACATCACCAGTGACATTAATACAGTGATCAGTGATAATACCATACACTGTCACTGTACTAATGACATTGGCTGGAAAGCGGTTAACATCTTTGGGGTAATCACGGGTATAAGTGTGTGCCTAACATGTTAATGTGTGTATTATGTGCTACTTTTTCAAAATTTGCAGGGAGAAGTAACAAGGCAATTGTCCCCTCTGTACAGAGCTCTGTGTTAAATGTCAACACAGAGCTCTTGGCTGTAATTGGACACAGCTGATCAGCAGGTCCAGGACATAAATCATTGGCCAGGACCTGCTGACAAAATCCCACTGTGTCTAATCACAGCGGGAGTCGGTGGGTGAGGCGCGATTGCGTGCCCTTTACTTGGAAGAGGCCAGGGACGTACAAGTACGTTGGTGTGTCTGTATGGGCTGCCTGACTGCAGTACATTGCGGGTGGGAGATCCTGAAGTGGTTAATAATTACACAACTCCACTAATTGGTGTTATTTCAGAATTGTCCGGAGTTCATCTTTAAAACATTGTCCTGCTTTCTCATTAGACTGAACTTATTCTCTATCTCTACTAAGACAACTGTCCAAAGTGCAGTGATCACTAGAAACAACTAACAACCAATTATAGTCTTCTACACTGTTCCAGCCTGGTGAAAGGCTAAAATCTGATTGGTTGCCACTTGGCTACTTCACATTGCACATCATCATTGCTCATTGTGCTGCCGTATGAAATTATCCAGACTTCTATGTAATAATGTCTGTTTGTAGCTGTATTAACTCATGTTAATGTATTGTAGGCAATACTAAGAGCAGATTCATTTATTTGTATCGTTTCTACAACACAACTAAATAAGGTGATAAAGAAAAGTATAGAATTACTAATGGTCCGTGTTGATCTTCCATAAACATGCATCCATTGTTAAACAAGCTGACCTTAAAGAGGAGCTCGACTGAATATTTAAAGTGTCATATATAATTTAATAAGCTTAATCTCAGGGGTAATGCCTTATGAACATTTAAGAGATTTGAATGGGAATTTTGCTAATAGAATTGTTTTGTTCCTTGTATTTTCTATAACATGTAATTGTTCTCTGATAATGCATCAAGAGTTTCCCCAAAGCTAATGTACATACGCCTATGTAAATTTTCACTGTAAAATTGTGAGCGGCAAAAATAAATTTTCTGTGCTTCTTTCCCGGATAAAGATATTCTGAATATTCGTGACTTTACTGTACAAACACTGAATTTCAGTGGGGCATTGTTCAGTAAGGTAGGGGTCAAGTGAGTGATTGTTGCTTGTGACACATCAGCAGGGACCTAGTAATACTAACAGAGTCTCTGGCCGAAATTGCTGCTGTATCTCATCTGCTAGTGAGAATTTGGCACAATCTGATCAGTGAAGGAGCAACTCCACAGGTAAAAGGCAAATGGTCCATTAGCAATCCAGCCATTGGCAGTGGCGGCTGGTGCTCAAAATTTTTGGGGGGAGCAAACAAACTGAAAAAAAACCCCCATCAATTGCAGCCCCACTGTGCCCATCAAATGCAGCCACTGTGCCATGAATTGCAGCCATTGTGCCCATCAAATTCAGCCACTTGTGCCCCATCAAATGCCGCCACTTGTGCCCATCAAATGTCGCCACTTGTGCCCATCAAATGCTGCCACTTGTGCCCATCAAATGCCGCCACTTGTGCCCATCATATGCAGCCACCTGTGCCCATCATATGCAGCCACCTGTGCCCATCTTATGACGCCACTTGTGCCCCATCAAATTCCGCGTCCATCTTTTCTGCAACCATACACACCCACCATGCCTAAGAACCAGCACCTTGAGGTGAAGTGTCAGCCCTCCCTGATGCCGGGGGTCAGGGGGGCGCTACACATGCAACAGATCTAGCCTCTTAGGCAAATAGAGGGCAACTCTAGTCAGTCCACTTCAGATGCAATCAAAGATTTGACATTTCAAGCCCTTTTTTTTGCAATATAAAACATACAAAGTAATAGGTGTGTTTTTATATGCATCAGCTATTCAATTGCCCTCCAAAAATAATACATTTTGGATCAAATAGGGTGCAATTTATGTCACAAAGATCACATAATTATCACATAAGGTTATCTGTGCATCTAGTATAGCCCAGAAGGAGCCTTCCCTTGGCTGTCCGGTGGGCAGAACTGCTGCTGCAGTGCAAATACCATAGGCCTGGCAGCACCGTGCAACAAAAACAAACATATGTCAGGCAGCAGCAACACCCCCAGAGTTGGCACTTAGGGTGGATGTGCCCCTCAATATATATATATATATTTATATAAAAAGGAGAAACTCTGCAAGTAAGCATGTTAAAATCTTTAATTTTCTGTGTTTTTATCTGAAATTTTTTAACTCGGTGACAGTGGTCTCTTTAGGGCTGTTTCACACTGTGATGCGGTTTGGCAATTTTTTTGTGTGGGTTACCAGCGTTTTCCCATAGACTTTGTATTATATCCTGCATCAGGACTTTTGGTGCACGTTCAAAAACCGCACCGAAAATGCATTACATAATAGAACGTTTATGGGAAAACGCAGGTAACCAGCACAAAAGCCACCCACGCTACACCCGCCCTGCCCCTGCGATGTGGCCAAACCGCAGTGCAGCAGTGTTAGGAGGAAAGTGATGTCTTTATTCTGATGCAGACAGGAGCATAGTATTTCCTCTGCCACCTCATTGGAACTGTTGCAAGTTGCAACATTGTAGCTGAGGGGCTGAAATGTGTGAAACAACCAAGTACATGAAGGGTTTGGGATTTTATTTTTATCCAAAATTTCACTTTCACTTTGCCTTAAATCTGGTGGACTTTGCGTTGAAGTGCTCAGACAAATAGTATAGTATCTATAGGCTAGGTTCACACTAGCCCATTTTCTGAAATGCCATCCTCCCACTTCCTGAATGCCTGATTTTTACAATGGGATTAATGCACCCAATTGACTAAATAGCTGACAGGCACTTATTCTCTCAATTTAACATGCCATATCTATTAAACCTAAAAGTAAATATTTATTATATTGCAGTTTACCAATCCTTAAATGTGGTGCCTGCATTCATTTTATTTATTTAAGGGCCGGTACCACAATTTCTGCATTCTGGATGCATTTCTGCATACGTGGTGTTCTGGGGTCCCTCGGCGGCTGTCTTGGCTTCCCCCCACAAGGACTCAACACTTTCATACAAGCTCCCTCGCATGGTGTTGAGTGCTCGCGGGCGCGCTCCCGTGATACAGCCGGAGGCCATAGCCGCTCCCTGTATCACTCAGCCCCGCCCCCCGGCGCGCCGCATCATTGGATGTGATTGGCAGCAGCGCGAGCCAATGGCTGCCCTGCTTTCAATCCATCCACTGTAACCAATCAACGGCCAGGCTGGGCGGCGAAGAGGATGTCGGGGGGCGAGCGCGGGACTTTCGAGGGGGTCAGGTAAGTAAAACGGGGGGCTGGGGGGGCCGGTATTGTCAGATGTTTTTTTCACCTTAATACATTCTAACTTTTACCTTTACAACCCCTTTAAGGACATTTTTGATGCATTTTGGCGTGTTCAATACAGAAAAAATGCAGCACGTTCTACTTTTGACTGCACTGGAACACACTGCAATGGTGTGAACTAGGGCCATTGAAAGCCATGTTAAACACTGTTCATGTGTTTTTGATGCAAAATAAAAATGCACTTGGCTGCACCAGGTGTAAACCAGCCCTTGGGCTAGGTTCACATTTGTGCAGTTGGTGGTGCGTGCAGGGCAGAGGGTAAATTGCACCTGTTCCTGCAATCACCCAAGCCATGCTGATCCTTTGCAAATGTGTGGGGCTGTCATTCATTCTTAATGGCACCCCACGCATCTTTAAAAATGATCCAGGAACCTTTTTACTGCATGAAACGCTGGCACCTTCTGTTGAATGGGCTGCTGTGCCTGCACAAATGCAGCTCATAGAGCCACATACACTATATTACCAAAAGTTCATCTCTTCTGGGAAGGCTGTCCACAAGGTTTAGGAGTGTGTCTATGGGAATGTTTGACCATTCTTCCAGAAGCACATTTGTGAGGTCAGGCACTGATATTGGGCGAGAAGGCCTGGCTCGCAGTCTACACTCTAATTCATCCCAAAGGTGTTCTATTGGGTTGAGGTCAGGACAGTGCAGGCCAGTCAAGTTCCTCCACCCCAAACTCGCTCATCCATGTCTATATGGACTTTGCTTTGTGCACTGGTGTGCAGTCATGTTGGAACAGGAAGGGGCCATCCCCAAACTGTTCCCACAAAGTTGGAAGAATTGTCCAAAATGTCTTGGTATGCTGACGCCTTAGGGGTTCTCTTCACTGGAACTAAGGGGCCAAGCCCAAGCCCTGAAAATCAACCCCACACCATAATTCCCCCTCAACTCAAATTATTTGGACCAGTGCACAAAGCAAGGTCCATAAAGACATGGATGAGTGAGTTTAGGGTGGAGGAACTTGACTGGTCTTGACCTTAACCCAACAGAACACCGTTGGGATGAATTAGAGAGGAGACTGCGAGCCAGGCCTCTGTACTAAGACTGGGATGCCAATAAAGTTCATGTGCATGTAAAGGTAGGGGTCCTAATACTTTTGGTAATATAGTGTAAATGTGAACCAGGCCCTAGGCTTTCTTTCTTTAATTTTCACCTGATGATCAGTATGTTGTTTTTCAACAGAACAAGCTGTCCTGCAAATGTTAGTTACAGTGTTGAGACAAACCATTTAACACTGACGGTGAACAAAACTGTTGCTGTAACTGCTTAAAAAGTGTTCGCTGGAGTTTGGCTTCAATTTGTTTAGTGTATCTAAATCTGCTAGTACATCTAACATTACCCTTCCCCCAGACTGATAATGCTGCTGTCTAAAGGTGTCTGTTGCTCCTTCATCCAGAGTGAGGGCACTTTAATACAGGAGGTGTGTTACTGGCCAGATCACCAGGTGAAAACAGGGGGAAAAAAGCATAAAAAAGAAAAACGAATGCAGCCACCACATCTAATGATTGGTAAGCTGTAATATGTTACATCTTTAGTTTTGGAATTAATACCGCTTTAAATTTGTGAGAACTTCCTCCTCAGGCTGTATTGTAGACTTTAGGTGGGCAGTCGGGGGGGGGGGGTACAAATCATGTCTCCTTTAAAATTAAAAAAAAAAATGTAATTTAAAATGTTTACCCAAAGTTCCTCTTTAAGCCAAACAATCACTGTACATACTCAAGCATGCATGCAATACAACACTACTTAATGGTTAATTTATTGTGCCACATAAAATATGACAATTCCAGCAAAATGCTATTGATTGTATGTTTTTAAAGCTAATATGTGGTTAGATTGATGAGATTTCTTGTCTTGGTACCTTGTACATGTTCAGAATTGTATTTCACAGGCGAAATATAAGGTTGACCTGCTTATTAAAGCGGAACTAAACTCTCTCAATCAAACGTATTCTGTTAACATAGATGGGAAGGTATATTATATTTACTTGTTTTAACCGTTTCCCGACCGGCTCACGCAAATATACTGCGGCAGAATGGCTCTCCTGGGCGAAATCCCGTATATATACGGTTTTGCCTAGGAGAGCCACCAGAGGGCACGTAAGCACCGCTGGAGGTACGCGCGCGCTCCCACTGAACAGCGGGGGACCCGATGTGCGTGGCTGGCGGGCGCAACCTCCGCCAGCCACATGCGATTGCGTACATGAGAGCCAGCACGGGGATTTGTGAGTGTAAACACACAAATCCCTGTGCTGTCAGAGAAAAGACAGATCGTGTGTTCCTACAAAGTAGGGACAGCGATCTGTCATCTCTCCTAGTTAGTCCCATCCCCACACAGTTAGAACACAGCGAGGGAACACACACTTTGCCCCCTAGTGTTAACCCCTTCCCTGCCAGTGACATTTATACAGAGTGGCTATTTATAGCACTGATCGCTCTATAAATGTCAATGGTCCAAAAAATGTGTCAAAAGTCTCCAATCTGTCCGTCGCCATTACTAGTAAACAAAAATTTAAAAATAAAAACGCCATAAAAATGCCATAAATCTTTCCCATAGTTTGTAGACGCTATAACTTCTGCACAAACCAATCAATATACTCGTATTGCAATTTTTATTACCAAAAATATGTAAAAGAATACATATTGGCCTAAACTGATGAAGAATTTTTTTTTTTTTTAAATTGGGGGATATTTATTATAGCAAAAAGTAAAAAATATTGTTTTTTTACAAAATTGTAACTATTTTTTTGTTTATAGCGCAAAAAAATAAAAACCGCAGAGGTGATCAAATACCACCTCAGAATCCCATGCCATGTTATTTAGAAAAGGGCTCTCTCAGTATACAGTATGGAAAAATAAGTACAGCTTACAAATTGTTGGCCTATCAACATATGTAAACAGACAAACTCTAATCCCATACACAGCACTAAACTGGCAAAAGAATGTATGGCACTATGAGCTATTTTCCTTTGCACAGTGCCCTCAGTTAACCATTTGAATATTCACTATATGCAGTCTGTATATGGGAGGAGAAAGGCGAGGGCAGAGTGATGACTTCATTACTGTTAGTTCTTCTTCCTTGTCCCTTCACCTGGAGAGGGTTGGTGAGCTGACCAAGCACTGCTTAACTGTAGTTGAGAACAGTAAAGTCATTGACCCAGCTATGCTGACTGGCAGGGGCTCTTGGATCAGAAAACTAACAAACACATTAACAAACCCACTGTCCACTAAAACTGTTAATGTAAATATGTTTAATTGAATATTAAGTGCACAACAGCAGCCTTAGAGAATTACTTTGTCACTTGTAGTTAATGTAGGAGTGTCTGCAATCCTACAACTCCCAAAAGCCATCTGTCTGCAGGCATTCTGAGGACAGGCCTTTGGAAGGAGGATGTCTTGTGGGCTATGGAGGAATTGAGAAGTCACCTGTCATCCCACATGAATACATACTTGCATCACTGTATGTTACTCATGTAATTCATGCTGTTGTGTTTGCTAAGATCTACAAGGGACATAGTGGTGACTCATTCACTCGGTGGGAAATAGAATGCAGTAATATCAATAAAGAAAAGAAGTATGGTATTAGTTTGTGTAAAATAAAAGGTGGTTTTACAAAAAAGTGCACTTGGTACTAATATCCTACACACAATCACCGGCCACTTTATTAGGTACACCTGTTCAATTGCTTGCTAACACACATTGCTAATCAGCCAATCACATGGCAGCAACTCAATGCATTGAGGCCTCTAGGCGTGGTGAGGTGAAGAAGACTTGCTGGATTTCAAACCAAGCATCAGAATGGGGAAGAAAGGGGATTTATGGTTCAATTAGTTTTTATTGATTTTAGACAGGTTTATAACAAAAGAAGAAATACAACAAAAATAGAGACCTGACATGAAATCACTTGGCTTACCCAAGTGCACTAATTTATAAAATTCAGACTAGTGCAATCAATTGCCCAGACCTAGATACTTTACATTGTTTCATTCTCTGTAGGTCCTGAGTATGAGACATGAGTCTGTAAGGCATTAAGTACCCTGGTCTAGGAAGCCCCAATGGGGATCTTCTGCTTCCACAGACTCAGGGCACTGTGGAAAATAACTAAAATAAAAATGTGCAAACGTAACATCTGCCATAAAGTGCACATACTTGTAAAGTGTAAGGAGTGTAAGACAAAAATAGTCCTCCACTGAGGGAGGAGCGGTTATTGAAATAGATTGCATTTATATAGGTCTTATAAAATCTGGAAGAAGAAGTTAGAAGTAAGAAAGGAAAAGAGAAAGAGGAAAGAACAGATACATTCAGTAGAAGAATAAAAAAAAAAAAAAAGGGGGGGAGGGGGGGGGGGGGGGAGACAGCGAGCCTCACTCTGTAAAACAAACCAATCATGGGATTCAGCCCACGTTTTACTGGTATACCGTGTATGACCATTAGGGGGGTTCTTATTCTTCAATCTCTGTTTAAGTTTGTCTGAAGTGGAGTAATGCCTCCAGACACTCCAGATGTATGAAAATTTAGCTTGTTTGTCCAGGACATTGGCCTGCATTTCCTCCATTAGCATTATATTGTTTATTTCATTGACCCATTCCGCAATAGAGGGGGAGTTGGTAGATTTCCAGTGTCTGGGGATGAGCTGTCTCCCTGCACTCATAAAAAACTTCAAAAGACTGTTTTTCTGTGATTTTACGGCTCCGGGAAAAATAGACAGGAGGGCAATGGCGGGAGAAGGCATAAGGGGTTTATCATAGATCTCTGAATAAATGTGAAAAATCTGCGTCCAAAATGGTAAAAGCCTATCGCATTCCCACCAGATGTGCAAATAAGTACCTCTCTTGGAATTGCATCTCCAGCACATATCTGAATTGGCCGGGAACATCATCCTGAGTGTTGTGGGGACCCGGTACCACCTTGAAAGGACTTTATAGTTCTTCTCCTGCATGTAGCTCGAGATCGAGGTCTTGCTTGTGAAAAGAAAGGCCTTCCTCCAGTCCGCCTCAGATATATCAATTCCGACCTCTGCTGACCATTTTGTTGTGTAAGTAGGAAGGACATCGTGTATGTGTTCTAAGCTTTGTTTGTGTATAAGTGATAAAGGGTGTCTTGGGGTTTCCGGTAGGATGCATAGTTGTTCAAATCCTGTTAAAGGTCTATGAGTTAAGTTAGAGTTTTGTAGTTGTTTGCAGTATTCGCTTAAATGTCTACGGGTGAGCCAGGTCACCCTAGAGGTTGTATCTGGAGGGGCCGAAGCAAATGTACCTAAGGTGGGGTCTACAAATTGTCGTGCGGTGGGCCAGTGCTCTCTAGAATAGTTGTCTATGGAGTTTATGGAGTGGCCCTCCGGAAATTTAGGGTTATCAAACAAAAAGGTGAGTGGGCTGGGTTCCGAGGATAGAGCGTAGGTGAGTTTCCTACGATACCAGATCCTCAAAGCGTCTCTTGTAAGGGGGGACAATGCCGCTATCGATTTAAATGAGAGGTCGTATCCCCATAGGAGGGCTCTGAGATCATGTATGGCTAGGTCTTGCTCCACAAATGTGGTAGCTTTGGTCATGGGTCGAGGAAACCACTCAAGGATACGGCAGATTACTGTAGATGTATGATATAGCTCAAAGTCAGGTAAACCCAGCCCACCTTTTGTAATGGGGGAGCTCAGGAGTTTATGCTTCAGCCTCGGGTGTCTGCCCTTCCAAACGAAACGGATAGCCATTGATCTTTGGGAGCGGAAAAAGGCAGGGGGGAGGACTATGGGGAGGGCCTGAAACAAGTATAGGAGTTTGGGAAGGATGTCCATTTTTAGTGTATTGATACGGCCCATCCAAGATACCGCTAACTCCGTTCGTTCTTCCGATAAACGTCTGAGCTTTAGAAGGAGGGGGCCAAAGTTCAGGGCATAAATATCCGAAAAGTTTTTCGGGATGGCTGTACCTAGATAGGAAATGGAGTTCTGTTTCCATTGAAATGAAAAGTTTGATTGGAGGGTTGAGAGTGTGGGTTGTGATAAAGATATGTTTAGGGCCTCAGTCTTAGAGATGTTTAATTTATAGTTACTAAAGCGACCGAATCTGTCTATCTCTGCTAGTATAGAGGGTATGGATATGTGGGGTTTGGTTACGTACAGGAGTAGGTCATCGGCGTAGAGAGAGAGTTTACAGTGAGATGAAGGGGTCTGGATGCCTTGTATGTTGGGGTTCGATCTAATGGCTTGGGCGAGGTGTTCTATGACTAGGGCAAACAGGAGAGGGGAAAGGGGGCAGCCCTGCCTGGTGCCGTTAGTGATCGTAAAGTTTTGTGATTGGGTGCCGTTCACCAGGACAGTAGCTGAGGGTCTAGAGTAAAGGGCCATAATGCGTGCTAACATTTTCGGGCCAAGGCCTATTTGGGAGAGGGTGGACTGGAGAAAAGACCAGCTGACCCTATCAAAGGCCTTCTCCGTGTCGCAAGAGAGAAGGCAGGTTGGTATGCGGTGGCGCTGGGCAAAGGTAATTAAGTGTATGGTCTTGGTGGTGTCGTCCCTGGCCTCTCGGCCTGGGACAAAACCAACCTGATCTTTATGTATTAGTATTTGATTTGGGGGGAGAGGCGGTTAGCAAGTATTTTGGCATATAACTTTAAATCAATGTTTAAGAGAGATATCGGTCTATAGTTGGAACATATGGACGAGTCCTTTCCAGTCTTAGGGATGACCACTATTTGGGCTTGAAGGCTAGATGTGGAGAGAGCAATATTATCCTCTAGAGTGTTAAAAGCTCTCGCTAATAAAGGAGAGAGTTGTGTTGCAAAGAGTTTATAGAAACGAGAAGAGAACCCGTCAGGTCCAGGGCTCTTACCATTCTTGAGGTTTTTAATGGCAGAGAGGAATTCCGTATCGGATAAGGACTCCTCTAGGTCTTGTGAATCTGATGTAGGGAGAGGGCTGTCTCTTGAATATAAGAAGCTAAGTCAGGCGGTGAGGATGAGGATAGCGGAATCTGGGGGGTAAGGTTATACAGTGCTGAGTAGTACTGGCGGAATTCTTCAGCAATGGCCGAGTTCTGCCTGATTTTGCCTTTAGTGGGAGAATTTATGAATGGGATGGGTGTTCTCTTTTGGCGGGGTTGAAGGGTGGATGCGAGATGTCTACCGCACTTATTGGCTTGAGAATAATAAGTGAATCTGCCTTTGTCCCTAGCTATGAGAGATTTCTCTGCATAAATGCGCAGGAGGTCTCTCCTGGCATTGGTGAGGTCAATGAGTGTCGTGTCAATGGGATTTTGTTTGTGTGAGTCTTCTAGGGTGGCGATGGTAGTGAGAAGACGTTTCGTGTCTGCTATGCGCGCGTGTTTAAGTCTGGAGCCGTGCTGCATAAATTTACCCCTGAGCACACATTTAAGAGCCTCCCATTTCGTGAAAGGGTTAGTGGGGTCGTGAGTGTGGTCCGTCACAAAGTGTTTAATAGTCTGTGATATATCTTGAGAGCATACCAGGTCGTTTAAGAGATTGTCGTTCAATCTCCAGGACGAGTTTCGGTTGCGTGTTGGTGTGCGTCCCAAGCTAATGTGGATAGGGGCGTGGTCAGACCACAAGGAGATCCCGATAGATGCTGACGGCGAGAAGTCTAGTAGGGATTGTGAGATAAAGAGATAATCTAGTCTCCCGTAAGTGGCGTGTACGGGTGAGTAAAAGGTGTAATCTTTGGTGGAAGGGTGTAACATACGCCACACGTCCACCAAAGATAAGTCAGATAGGAGGGTTCTGATTTTGGTCAGAGAGGTTGGAGAGATCGAGGACTTACCGGTTGAGGAGTCAAGACGAGGTATCAAGGTGGCATTCAGGTCTCCTCCCAGGATCATGTTGACCGTACCAAACTTTTTCAGACGGGCGATGACGGAGGTGAGGAATTGTTGCTGGTTCTGGTTAGGAGAATACACGTTAATAACAGTGTATATAACATTTTTGTATGACAATTTGAGAAAAATATATCTGCCTAGCGGGTCGATATACGAGTCAAGCACATCTGGAGTAAAGGATGCGTGAAAGGCTATAGAAACCCCTTTGGATTTTGCTGAGGGATTGGAGCTATGGAACCAAGTAGGATATCTTTTATAAGGAATTTGCGGGATTTTGTCTGACCTAAAATGGGTTTCCTGTAGAAGCAGAATTTGAGTCCGCATTTTGTGGAAATGAAAAAGAATTTGTCGTCTCTTCTCAGGAACATTAAGACCCCTGCAATTTAGTGAAGAAATTTTCAAGGCGGTTTCGGATGCCATAGGAAAATTGTGCTAATGGACAAAAAAAAACAGGTAGAAGGGAGGCTCGCTGTCTTCCTAGATAAATAAGAGGGGGTTAGGGGAGGGGAAGGGGGACATCTAGTGGTGAGAAAAAGGAGAGAGTTGAAGTTGAGAGACTTGAAAGAGGAAAAGAAAAAGAGAAGAGAAAGAAGGAAAAAAAGAAAAAAGGGCCAATACGGCTTCACTAATGGTGTTGTCAGCAACGTATCAGCTAACACCCCGAAGGGCGCTGAATGACCTAAATGGGGGAACAGTGGTCAACACAGGGGGGAGCCCACACACGCCGGGCTATAGAGTTTGAAATAACAAAAGGAACATGATGGCTCTGTATATTAACATAAACTGGTAACAATGAACATAACATTTCAAGGCCCTGCATGTCTAGGTAGGTTAAAGACTGTACTGCTGACCTCCTAGGAGAGAATATCCCCTAAAGGTTTCAGATTAAATGTATTGCATACAGGGCCTTTACTCCAGCAACAAGGGGTGAAGGGGAGGGAGGGGGGGGGGTTGGGGGAGAGGGATGAGAGAGGATGGGACAATACATGGAGTTTGAAGAGCAGTGTCCTTGAAACGGGACGTCAAAGATAACAGGGAACATAATCTGTAGTATTAGTCCTATAGTAAGGAAGGAAAACATATTGTGTTAGTTATTTAAATGTCCCAATGAAAATGTAACCGGGGACGCAGCCACCGATTAGGAACCTGTGGGAGAAATGGAAAAGAGAAAAAAAAAAATGGAATAGTCGAGGAGAGAGTTCATCCTTCGGTCGCCGAAGAGAAGTCAGACTTGGGTCGTTTGCTCTTCTTCGATCATTTCTGCCAACCTGGCGCGGCTTTGAAACCTGGGGTGGCGGCATGAAGAGGCCAATCTGGGATGGAAATCTGTGGCAGTTCGAAAGTTCCAAGAAACTTAGGTAGATCACCTAACGTGCGGAAAGTCGCAGATTTTCCTTCATGGGATGCAGACAGGTTGAAGGGGAAACCCCAGCGATATTTAATCTGCTTGGCTTGAAGGGCCCCGGTGAGAGGCTTCAGGGCTCGTCGCATGTCCAGGGTCAATTTAGATATATCAGGGAGGAGAGACACTGGGGTTTCGTTAAAGTAGATGGCAGCTTGAGCACGTGCGGCTTGCATGATGGCATCTTTAACTGCATAGAAGTGTACTCTGCAGATCACATCTCTGGGGTGTTCCAGGTTTGGATTTTTAGGGCCTAGGGCTCTGTGGACCCTGTCTAGCTCCAGCGGGTCGTCTTTATCTTTCTGAAGAAGGTCATTAAAGATGGCTGTGACAGCCGGCGCAAGGTCCTTGGTTTCAACCGATTCAGGCAGACCGCGTATGCGGATGTTGTTGCGTCTGGCTCTGTTCTCTTGGTCATCTTGATGGTACATCAATTGCTGTATCTGCAGAGTATGCTCATGTAGAATAATGTCATGCGTTTGTAGAGTGAATGCGGTTTCCTCCATGGTGTGTTCTACCTCCTCAACTCTGTGAGTGATGTCTCTGCGGAGCTCAGACATCTCTTGTTTATATGAGCGCTCTAAGCGTTGCACGTAGGCCTCAAAATCATGTCTGGTGGGGAGTGCTTTGATATATGCTTCCATGTCCCATCCTGTGTAAGATCTGTGGGATTCAGGGGAATGGCAGGCTGAGCGGGTGGATCCAGCTTCAGAATCAGGGGGAGATCGGGCCCTTTGCCTGGTTTTCATGTGTGGTGTGGAGCGCTGTGAAGCAGCTCCTTGTGAGGCAGCATGTGAGCCTGAGGTCCGGGCGGGCGCCATCTTGGACGAGGTGGGGCCGGAGCGGTTGTGGCCCAAGTGTGTAAAGAACCGGTCTATGTCCCCTTCAGGATGTGGATCGGGGGTTCGGTGCCTGTCTCCCCCACCCTCCCTCCCCATAACAGACCTGGATGGCGGTGCTGGGAAGCGCTAAGAGCCTCGTTTGTGCCGGCGTGTGTGGGAGCTCCTAAGGAGAGCGACTTACTCCTCCATGCGTCAGGCCACGCCCCCCAAGAAAGGGGATTTAAGTGACTTTAAACGTGGCATGGTTCTTGATGCCAAATGGGCTGGTCTGAGTATTGTGCAGCCGACAAAACTGTGTGATGTTATTATGTCAATGTAGCAAGGTCTCCAGCCTCCTTTAGTCTAATGAGAACCTCCAGGGCCAGAGATAGCTGACATCTTTCTGTACATGGTGGGTTGTGAGGCTTAGTGGGTGCAAGGTGGATAAAGTTATCTCCAGACACTTCTTGAATGCAAAAGAGTTTATTTCTTTTACAAATTTTTGGGGGGAAAGAGGGTTAGGGCCAGGAAGTTCAATTAGCAGACTTCGAGACTTCAATAGGAGGACAGCCGTGCAGGGAAAGGCCTCCAGCAAGAAGCCACATCTGCACATGCAGGAATGCTGTCTCCTATGGCAACAGTCTTTAACAGTTCCTAACACAAAGTGTAACAGTTCTTTCACCTTCACTACAACTTCTCCTTGTAGTTCTTCGGCCCACTGAATTCCCGGTCTCTCACTAGACCCTCTGATTCACTGCCACTGAATCCCTTGAGCTCCTCCAATCTTCACGGTGGTATCTTCCCTAGCTTGGCACTCCAGATACTTCTCAAGCTTCACCCCACTGGCCTGTTTGGTCTTTAGCTTGGCACACAAGGCTGCTCTGCAAGCGTCACCTCCACTGGCTAGGTCCCTGAGTTGATCATCGCCTGAAGTTTCTCGATTCTCCACCGTGCCCGTTCGGTGAGAATACTGCTCCGGTACTTGCTTTAGCTATTTACTGTGGTCCCTGGTAATAAGGTGGTTAGTCCCTTAGTGGCGACAGCTTCCCTTCTACCTACGACCACTGACAGGTTCTCCGGCCCGCAGAACCATCACTTCTGGTTGGACTGTAAGCCGGAATCCCAACCCTGCGCTGCTCTCTTGCTTCTGGATAGGCCCTCAGACAGCCTAGCAACCAGATGACCCAGAGGTAAGGCCCAATCTCCGGCCTAGCAGCCCATGGCAACACGACACATATCCACCCAGACAGCCATCCAGGTGGCACAGAACATAGTTTACCTGACTTCACCCGAATATAAAGGCTTTCCCAGCAGGCCAAGGGATTTAAGAAAACCCCTGGCCATTGGCAGAGATACCCCATATACCCATAACCTGACCTTGAGTTGACCTTCTCATATCTAGTACAACCAAAGTGCCTGGCCACCTGGTGGTAGAAGAGAAAAGTGCAACAAAGCCAAACTTAGAAAGAAATCAGTAGATCTCTAACATTCAACCAGGATAACTACTCCTGGCAAGAACATTTGTAAGGAGCATCCCTGCCTAAAGCTACATCAATATGGTCCAAAATCTCTGAGGAATATTAACACCTTGTTAAATATATGCCACGAAGAATTAAGACAGTTCTGAAGGCAAAAGGGGGTCCAACCTGGTACTAGCAAGGTGTCCCTAATAAAGTGGTCAGTGTGTGTAATTTTGAACATACCTGAAACTCAGCATTAAGATACCACACCGGTGTCTCTTCAGTAGCCCTCTAGTAGAAGTGTGCTTTATTGAGCTATAATGATAGTGGCACGTGATTATATGTAGCAAAATCTACCTTCACCCCTTTGGCTAATGCACTTTGATTTCACAAAAGTGCTTACATGCCCCTTGCTACTACTCCTGAGGTTATAGATATCCTTTTAGGGTATATATGGGTTTGTCAATTGCCCCTCAGATTATGACCAAATAAGCACTTGGGCTGCGAGACACGGACTATTATATAATGCAGCCTTTTCATTTAAACAGCATTAACAATTCCATAAATGGCAATAAAACTAATGAAAACCATACCTAATAAATAACAAGATAACTTCTGAAAAATGGTAGCAAAAAGGGGTCTTTAATGCAAAGAAAATCAGATTGCAGTATGCATGTCATGGCAGCTTGGTAGGTTAGGGATTTTTTGAGGGTCTGTTGAAGAGTGGACTGGTTATTATTATTTTTTTTACAGGATTTATAGTGCTTTACAACATGAGGGTAGAGCTGCATGATTAATCGTTAGGAATAGAAATCACGATTTTTCCCTTCCCGATCTTAAAACAGCATTTCCTGATTCTATCTAACAAGTGCAGCCTGCCAAGTTTTATCACAACATTGTGGATAACTATAAACAAAGTAACATTTCATCAAAGGAATGAACTTCTGTCTGTAGATTAGGGAAGTTTAACCACTTAAAGACTAAACCTTTTTCTAAAACTTGCTGCTTACAAGTTAAAATCAATATTTATTGCTAGAAAATATTCAGAACCCCCAAACATTATATATATATTTTTAGCAGAGACCCTCCCAAATAAAATGATGGGTTTTACAATATTTTATGTCACACTGTATTTGAGCAGCGGGCTTTCAAATGCGAATTTTTTGGAAAAAATACACTTTAATGAATTAAAGAAAAAAGGAAAACAGTAAAGTTAGCCCAATTTTTTGTATAATGTGAAAGATGTTACGCTGCAAGAATTGTGATTTTTATTCCAAGAAAAAAAATTGTGATTCTCATTCGAGCCAAAATCGTGCAGCTCTACAGGAGAGCAGACAGTACAGTTACAATACAATTCAATACAGGAGGAATCAGAGGACCCTGCTTGTTAGAGCTTACAATCTGGAAGGGAGGGTCGATTGAAACAAAAGGTAATAACTGTGGGGCATGAACTGATGGAGAAAGTTAAAATGCAGTTGTTAGGTGTGGGTAGGATAGGCTTCTCTGAAGAGGAGGGCTTTCAGGGAACATCTAAAAGCTAATGGAGTAGAAGATAATTGGACAGATTGGGGTAAGGAGTTCCATAGGATTGTATAGGCTCTGGAAAAGTCCTGAAGGCGAGCAAAGGAGGTGACGAGTGTGCTAGAGAGCAGAGGTCTTGAGAGGAACAAAGAGAACAATTAGGTTGGTATTTAGAGACCAGGCTAGTGATGTAGCTTGGGGCTAAATTGTGGATGGCTTTGTAAGTTGATAGTATTTTGAATTCTATTTCGTTGGCTGAGCGTAAGCCAGTGGAGCGATTGACAGAGAGGAGTAGCAGGAACAGAGTGATTGGTAAGGTGGATGAGCTTGGCAGCAACATTCATGGTGGATTGAAGGGGGTATAGCCTATGTAGAGGTAAGCCAATGAGAAGGGAGATGACCAGGAAGTGAATTAAGAGCTTTGTTGTGTCGTTGGTTAGAAAGGGGCATATTTTAGAGATGTTGCGGAGGTTGAAGTGGCAAGGTTTGCACAGTGATTGGACGTGGGACTTAAAGGAGAGTTCAAAGTCCAGGACTACACCTAGGACCTTGGCATGCGGGGATGGGCTGATAGTTGTGACATCGATTTTGACAGAGATCAGGGGAGGGGGCACGTGGTGGAGGAAAAATTATAATTTCGGTTTTGGATAGATTGAGGAAGTGGTGTGACATGCAGACTGATATATCTGTTAGTAAATTAGTGATACGTGAGAAGACTGAGGGAGTGATCTGAGGGGTAGAAAAATAGATTTGGGTGTCGGTAGCATAGAGATGGTATTTGAAGCCATGGGAGGCTATCAGCTGACCCAGGGAGGTGGTGTAGATTGAAAATAGGAGAGGCCCAAGAACAGAACCTTGGGGAGACCCCAACATAAAAAAGAAGAGGAGAGGAGGAAGCAACCATCTAGTCATATGATGTTTCCTTTTTTCAGTGTTAATTGTTATACCGAGGGCTCAGTCCCTTCAATGAAGTTACAAAATGTTGAATTTGGAAGTGTATGAGAACCGGTGGGGTATAACTGGGAATGAGGTGGTTCCCAGTCAACTCTTTAGGCTTGCAATGAGGCAGTCCAAAAACGAATCTCTCTTCCCAACTTCTTTTTCATTACCAGACAATCACACATGGCTCTGTTTCTCATTAATCACACAAGGCTGATATTCTGCACAATTTGAGCAATGGTAATGTAAAGTGGTTTATATATTTGATTTGATTTAGTTTATTCATAGAACAAAATGTAATGGGTGGCAAGGTCAATTGGAAGCAAAATAAATAAATCCTCATAACCTCACAGCTAGTGGCTCTGTGCTACAAAAAAAATGGAATCTGTTGCTTCTCAAGCTCCTTTAATGAGCCGTGAAAGTCACTTATCTATAGCACCAACCAATAATGGCCCTTCTGAAAAGGATGCTAAGGATGCCATACCTTACATAACTCCCTAACTTGGCCTCATTGACTTTGTAGTGAGATAGACCATTAGTGATCTCCAGGGCTTGGACAAATAGAAGGCAAAGTTAAAAAACTTAATAAATACGGACACCATGGTCATTCAAATATTTTCTCTTCTTTTGGCTTATTCCAGAGATCGTCTTTCATTCCCTCTAAAGCAGGGGTCTCAAACTGGCGGCTCTCCAGCTGTTGTGAAACTACAAGTCCCATGGGGCATTGAAAGGCTTACAGTAATAAGCATGACTCCCACAGGCAAAGACATGATGGGACTTGTAGTTTTGCAAAAGCTGGAGGGCCGCCAGTTTGAGACCCCTGGTCTAAAGGAAACATATTTTCTTCTCTTGTGTGATGAGAGGCCATAAATGGTACTACACCAGTTCAGTATTGAGAAGCAATCAGGAGAGAACTACATACATAGGATACAATGCAGACCTCCAGCAATGCTAGCTGTCTGTCTTTCATTCATTTTTTTTTTCACAGATTCATATTTCAGTAATTCCAAAAGAAAGAAAAGACTCATGTAACATTACCAGAGCAGTTTAGTTTTTGACACCTGAACCCACCTCTATATGTCAACATTATTATTATGCAGCAAAATTTGCCTTTAAATTCCAGGATGTATTAGCAGCAAAACTGGATAATAGTGACAAGCTGCTGCTACCTTATCCTAGTTAAGTTGGATTTCAAACTATTTACAAAAAGTCTGGCTATCAGACCTGTATCCTTTTCTTCATAAGGTGATCACTGTGAAACAAGTTGTATTCATGCCTTATAAAGCAAGCGATAACATGACAAGGACCTTGAATGACATATACCAAACCTGGTTGAGGGACACCCCCGTGCTTCAACTTTTAACAGATGTGGATAGGCCTTCAAAAAAGATGAATTGGCAATACATTATCATAACTTACACAAATATGCCAAGCGGAGAAAATTCTTCGGTCATCCATATTTCTGAGGACACCCTTTTATCCTTTGTACTTCCTGGTATATATATCTCCATGTAATGTCTCTGTATTTCTCTTTGGATGGTATGAGTACAGAATTCATTTAAAATAAACCTGCTAATACATGCAAACATTTAAATAATTACAGTGCTATTGTTTTTAATTACATGTCATTCAAAATCCATTCAAGTGAAGAAACGTGCGTAATTACTTTTACTCAATATGCGTATATACATTAGAGTTCAGAAATTTACAGTAATAAAAAAAAAAAAAAATCATAATAATAAATAGGGTTATAAGGTCCTCTGTGTATCAGTGTCTTTTTAAGCATTCATGGCCACTCCCTTAGTGCAAATTCACCTTCTTTCACTGCATTTGTTTAGATTTGCTATCCCAAAACTAGCTCAAGCTGGGAAACATGTAGGACCAATGCCCTAGAATGATTATTGAACAAGATCTCTCCGCAGTGAGAGATTCACCTATAGTCTGCTACTCTTGATTGTTAGAGGAAATTAACACAAAATTAAAGAGGAGGTCCACCTAAAAAAAAAAATGAAAAGCTAGCAGCTACAAATACTGCAGCTGCTGACTTTTAATAAATGGACTGTCCCAGGGTCCAGCGATGTCGGCAGCCGAAGCCGATCAAACGCTCGGCTCTCGGCTGCTGCCGCCATCCTTGGTGAGGAAATCAGGAAGTGAAGCGTTGCGGCTTCACTTTCCAGTTCCCTACTGCGCATGCGCGAGTCACGCTGCGCAATCTGGATGGTCCCTGCTGTCTCTGGGATCCGTGTGTTTCCCAGCAGACGGCGGGAAGGGGCGTAGACTCCCGCGGGAGTCTATGCCCGGAAGTGGGTGCAGATACCTGTATTATACAAGTATCTGCACCCCCCCCTTCCCCCTTAAAGGTGCCAAATGTGACACCGGAGGGGGTGGAGGGTTCCGAAAAGCGGAAGTTCCATTTTTGTGTGGAACTCCGCTTTAAATTTTGACCTTCATTTCCAAGCTAACTGTTCTATTTTGAGTAACTCTTGAGTCTCCCAACATTCGGCCCATGTGTACTAGGCATAACTCCATGTATGCCATGCCTTTAAATAGATTGTTTGGGCCATGCTTGAAGGAAGCCAGTTCAGAAGAAGTATTCATTTGTAAAACAAAAAGGTTTATTTGAATGGCTGAGCAGCTCCCAGCCTTGATTTTGCTCCTGGGGTGGAACAGGAAGTTCCATTCCACTGCCAAACACAGTGCTGTATACTGTACATAGCTGATGCTATATACAGTTTATACAGCACTCCCAGCAGACAGATTTGCTAGTGAAGGATATAGTGTGTTTGGTTTGGACCAGCTTGGAGTTAGGCTTTAACTAAAAAAAAAAAAAAAAAAAGCCTCCTATAGCTTTGCATGGGAGTTAGGAGGGGGGATGATGGTTTAACCATGATAGCTTAGCCCCTATCATAACAGACACTTATGGTTTTGGGGTTGCCTTGGCACTCTAGAAGGAAACACAACAGATGTGCAGATCAGAGCAAAGCAACAAGTTTGCCTAATTGACTGCCCACTGCTATATATACCGTATTTATCGGCGTGTAACACACACATTTTTCCCCTTAAAATCAGGGGAAAATCGTGGGTGCCTGTTATACGCCGATCCTCCGCTGATTGTGAGCGGAGCGAGCGCCGGCCCCGATATACATACATAGCCAAGTGTAATCTGCTAGGCTCGGCTAGTTACACTCACAGTCACGCCCAGTCCTGCCCTATGATGGGCATAACACAGGGACTGACGAACCTAGCCGAGTACACTCGGCTATGTATGTATATGGGTGGTGTTCGGCTCCGCTCACAGTCACACCCAGTCCTGCCATTGGACCTGTGTTATGTCCATTATAGGGCGGGACTGGGTGGGACTACGAGAGGAGCCGAGATACACAGGACCGGCTCTGTGGATCTCGGCGGCGCCATTTTCAAACTGCAGTGACACTGACAAGTCACTGCAGTTTAGCTGCAGCCTGGGCAAGGCTGCAAATGTCACTGACAAGGCTGCAGATGGACACTGATAAGGCTGCAAGGCTGCAAATGACACTGGCAAGGCTGCAAATGACACTGGCAAGGCTGCAAATGACACTGGCAAGGCTGCAAATGGCACTGACAAGGCTGCGTTTTGGGCATTTAAATGTAAGTTTTTTTCCTTAAAATTCCCTCCTATACGGTACTTGCCTTTGCGTCCCATAGGTAAGGCTATAAAGTATATAAAGAAATATAACAAAGAATGTATTTCTTTTATCTTTATTAAAGCTTATAAGACTAGTAAAGGGCTCAGTGTGTTATACGGTCATTGTTATTTGTCTTTATATGGCTTATGACCTGTTCTTGCCAGCAGCTGTGCTGAATTCATGGCACTGAGAGGAACAGTGCCAATGCACTATTCCCGGTTCATTGCACTGTTTACTTTTTTATTAATTTATTATTTTTGTATGAACTTAATTGAAATTCCACAAAGAGGGGAATTTACTAACAATGGAGAGTGCAAAATCTGGTGCAGCTCCGCATAGAAACCAATTAGCTTCCAGGTTTTATTGTCAAAGCTTAATTAAACAAGCTGAATTTAGAATCTGATTGGCTACCATGCAGAGCTGCACCAGATTCTGAGCGTTTCGTTTTTTGTAAAAAAAAAACAAAATGATATTTCATGTAGTTCTGTTGGCTGTAGCTCAGAGTGATGTGGTGGGTTATCTTGTACTACACTACGCAAAAAAAGTACAACATGCCATACTTTAACACACATCACCTCACTGTGGTGGTGTGAACTGTCATAGAGAACAACGCTTTTTGCCCCACCTATGCATTGGACCACGCTAGGCAAGACTTGCCCAGTGCAGTCCCAGTGCACCTTATGTGAATGGGTCCATTTGGTAACAATTCTCTTCTTGGGTCCAGTTTTGCTAACAATTTTCTTTGTTGGGTGCTCAGATTAAAAGGTTTAATAACCCCTGCTTAGATCATCACGACACCTGTCACCGTAATTTTTGCCAGACATTACAGTCTACAGTCCGATGGTAAACAAAATAAAAAAATAAGCCTATGAAAGATGCAACACATTGACTACTGTTATTGTAGGCATCACTCTTTTCAAGGGATCCTATATGCAAATATCAAACTGTTTTACTTAAATTATAAGCACTGCTAGCTGTCAGGTAGAGGAAAGAGTTAAATATTATGCAGTATGAGCCAAGCTATAAGCCAGGTACCCGGTAACAGGTCCCTCTGAGCTCTGGCAGCTGTGCAGGTGACTCAGGGAACAGCCACATAGAAAGCTTACAGATCCTAAAAGCTTTTCCTGTGAGCTGCCCTGGAGACCGGTCCCTGGAGGAGACAGATCAGCCAGATAGCGATGGGAATAGCATTTCATATCAGAGGCAATTTCACTATGAAGGGTGTTCAGGTGTGTCTATGTGCTTATTACATATAAAACATTGAATGTACTACTAGTTATCGCTTATAGCAGTGGCGTCAGAATGCTTTTAATCTTAGCTAATATAGGTGCATGCAACCAAGAACAAGTTTTTAATTTAAAGTGCGTCTCCAATCACCCAATGCACTGTACAGTAAACCTAAGCATGTTAGCATAGTAACATACAAGTACATACACATACCACATACCCTAGAGGCCTCAGGAGCCAAAACTATCATTTAAGGGGACTGTCCTTCTATCCCATTTTGCCTTCTCAGCTGCCTCTTTTTGCTCTGATGTAAGTATCTCTATAAAATATTAACTATCAAAGGTGATTTACTACACTAATGTTTTCACCCAAGTCCTAAATTATCGTATATTATTTTTAAAAACTAGAATAAAATGTTAAGAAGCTTTTTTACCAAACTTTTTTTGCAGATTCATTCTTCATGATCCTTTTACAGACTCTGGGGTCATGCACCTTTACCCAGCACCTATAGAGGTTTCCACTTTGTGGGATGCTTTGTGTGTGCGTGCTTTGCCCGTGGGTTTCCTACCTCAGCTCCCAGGACGGGCCACTTTATGGGTCCCTGGATGGACTATACAGTATGTTTTGCCTATTAGCTTCATGTAAGTCTTATAGGATTGGATACTTCCTCTCCTTGCTATTGTAAACATCTATATTACTTCTCAAGATTTTTATTAAATTTACTGGTCTTTTTTCAGACATGTCGACGCAACCGCCCCTGATGAGTGTTTTTTTACCATGAAACACGTCGGTCCTATTTAGGATGCAGTCATGACTTCAATCCATCATGTTCCTTTTATATATGTTTATAGTTTTTACCATCACTATCTCCTACTAACCACATGGAGCCCTACATACCGGCCACTAGCACATGCCTTGACACCAATGCAATATATGCGTGTACATATATTCAATGTAATAGTGTTTTGTACATATATCAACTCTGCATGTATATATATTATGTGCTAGGTATACTTTTTAATAATAAATACTTTGATACTTTTACACAATTTATGGTCTGTCATATGCTTCATATAAAGTCCCAAACTTTTATTTTGTAACCAATATAGGGATGGAAACACGTCTTTTGTGTCTCATACAAAGTCCCGCACCCCCTTTTCTCTTCAACTTTGACGTAACTTTGGATGGGTGCAACTTGGATACGACTTTGGCTATGACCAGTGATAATGGACAACTGTTGCACACAAGTTGCATCTTATAACATTCAGGTACGACTTTCATGCAACTTCTGAGGGTTAACATTGAAGTTTATGGCCCTCAAGTTGCATGAAAGTTGGACCAAAGTACAGGTAGTGCATGAATTACTTTGAAGTTGATGCAACTTTAAGTCACGCATATATGAACGATTATCATTAAAAAACATTAAGAACTACTTTGATCTCCAAAGTTGCATGACAAGTTGCACAAGTGTAAATGGAGCCCTAATGTAGTAGCAAAAATAACACAGTTCAAGAACATAGTCAAAAACAGAAGCCAGGGTTTGGAAGCCAGAGCGGGTAATCAGACGAGTCAGGATCAGGGAACCAGAAGTCAGCGTTGTCAGGAGCCAAAAATTAGGATCAGGAGTCAGAAGAGAAGTCGGTCAAGTCATACACAGGAACACACTGGAGATTTTGACCATGCCAGAGCACGGAGGGAATGATCAAAGGTGTTTAAATAGCCAAAAGGGGCTGGCTGTAGTCTGGAATAGCAGTAGTCTGGAATAATGAAGCAGGTATTGGTAACCAGGGGAGTCACTATGGAAACAATGAGTGGTTGATAATTAACCGCCAGCTCTGCAGCCTAGGCCCCGGTTCACACAGGGGCGGCACGACTTGCAGGTCGCCTCACACGACTTCCACGGCGACTTGCAAAATGACTTCTGTATAGAAGTCTATGCAAGTCGCCTCAAGTCGCCCCCAAAGTAGTATAGGAACCTTTTTCTAAGTCGAAGCGACTTGCGTCGCTCCTATTAGAACGGTTCCATTGTACAGAACGGGAGGCGACTTGTCAGGCGGCTAGGTCGCCTGACAAGTCGCCCCTGTGTGAACCGGCACTCAGTGCACTGAAAGAAAGAGCTGCTAGTAAATAGCAGTAGCCCAGCCCTTACAGGGTGGCAAAAACACCTGAGCCGCGATTTTACCACCCGTGGCCACCCGCCTACAGTCTAAAATACAGCCAGATCGCCCTCTTGAATGCTTAACGATGTCTGCTTAGCTGTACTCTTTAAAGCCACAGTTTTATCACATTTGATATCTAGCAAATCAGAATTTCATTCTGAAAAAAAAATGATAGTTGGGTTGTGAAACCTTGCCATATAGAAATATAGATGTGCCCAGAGTAGCAGGCAGTAAGGGACTGTCCACCGGAGAATTATAAAATACTTCAGCACACCTTCAGACTCTGTTGGTAGAGTTAGTTCTATACCAACAGCTGTGCTTTTAATTACACACAATTACCCATCAGATTTGGCACTCAGCGATTGTCCCTGATGAAGTCAATGAATTAAACATGTCAGGTATGCTAAAACAGGCAGATGTACAGTATCTCCAGGGGGTAGATAGTGTATATCCTGAGGGGAGCTTCTTCCGGCTTTATCCAATATCCATTATCTCCCAAGGAAATAATTGCGCCAAAGCAATATTCTGAGAGATTAACCTCTTGAACTGCTTTTGAAAAACAACAGTATATTTCTGTGTACATGAGTGGGTTCAGATACCCTTATCCATTGCAGACCATTATCGGACCCATTACAGTCTGTTAGCCAGTATATAATTATTAGATCCGATAGTAATGATAATGGGAGGAAGCAAGGTGTAGCATCTTTGCTGCCCCTAATGAAAGTGCATTTTTACACATATTCATTATACAAAAGTAAATTAATAGTTTGGTTACAGGTATTCTTTAAGACCAACATGTGCATTCACTTAAAAGAGTTTCTATACTTCAGGATAAAAGAAAAACAAACTTTATATTGTAGGAATTAACTTTGTCTGAACTTATGTTTAGTCAGCACAACTTTGCAATATGCATGTCACTGAAGTAAGATATATAAATCATTTACTCTGTAGTCATTTATTCATTTATTAAGAGCTAGAGTCCATATCCTGGATTTAAATATGCTTACAACTAGAGAAAGCCAAATCAGCGTCTGTCTCTGCTTTTTCCATCTTCTGTCGTTATGATACTCTAGATAAGTGATTCCCAAATACAATGTGGAGAACAGCGGCACTCATCTGAGTGCAGTTTTCTAAAACGATTAATGATGAATTTATTAGGATAAAAAATTAAAATGAGAGTTAACTCACAGGGTGTAGGTTAAAAAGGCTAGTCACAGGGGGGGGGGGGGGGGCTCGCTGTGTAGTCCTGATCCAGATAACCAGTGGTGTGGGGTGCTTCTGCTGTCTCGCTAGCCGCAGGGGTTTCCAAGACTCCGAGTCAAGCTGGCAGTCATATCCCCGTCAGCTGTGACGTCACTGGATGTGGGACACAGGACTGTCAGGCGCGCTCGGAGCATGCGTGCTCCTTCTTCAGGCAAGGATAACATCATGATGGAATGAGGCAGTATTTATATGGTGACATGGAGGAGGGAGGAACTACATTACCAGTGTCCTATGCAAGCTGCTACGGTGGTCAGGAGGTAACATTTTTTGTGCAGCGAAATAGGCATAGGGGGATGTGTAGTGTGGTGTACATGGATAATAGAAATAAAAAATGGATTTAAGAATGAAAATTATATTTCAAAAGAGTAAGCAAGTTTATATGCAATGGTGGGAAAGAGATATTTGGTATAGAGAGGACTGGAACTATGTGAATGGTGGATATGGGGCTGGCCCTCTAATGGTGGATATTGGTAATACATGAGCCAAAAAGGGGATAAGTATAGCACAAATTGATTAGGGCCGTGCAGATTCAGAGGATGGCCATAAAGGCTCTAGTGAAAGTGGGAAAATTCTATATAGAGAATTTTGGATGCATACACATGTGTATATAGAGAGATCATAAAATGTTCAAAAATGTACAAGTAATAAAAAAATAAATAAAATAAATAAATAAAAATAAATAAAGGACATTATATGTATAAATGTAAATTTAAGTAGTGTGAATATGTGTGAAGATAATTGAAACTATGAAAATGATTATTAGATAGGCCAGTGGATTAGGCTCTAGAAGACTTTATGCAGAGAAATGGCTTATAAGATGGAGTGAACCTCCAAATCATTGTTGAGGCCTTCTGGCGCCATACTTCCCAGAGTGTATATCCAAAAAGTTTCTCTTGCGCAAAGGAACCGTTCAGATTTCGGAAGGCTCTTGGAGATGGTTTCTAACACCCAAAATTGAAGGCCTGTGGATTGTTTGTGGCTGGTGAAAATGTCTGACAACACTCAATTTTGTTCCCAAAAATGGATAAACCTCATTATCCAACAAAGAGAGCTCTAATATCACACATTACTGACAAAGGCCAAAACTCTGATTCAGACCCTGACTCGACTTACAAAACAATTACCCCTCCATATCTTCAAAAGAAAGACTAAAAGAGGAGGATAATCTGATCCAAATAAAATTGCAAAAAATGCGGAGATTTCGATGACTACAACATGGTCTCGTGCTAAGAATGTAAGGGCTGACGCTTTGTCACGACAATTTTTCTCCACACTCCAAGATGGAGTCGGTTCCGGTTCCTGTGATTCCTCCTGATCGTATTCTGGCTACAGTTTGCACCAGTCTCACTTCTCCTTTGGGTGACAACATTTTTGCTGCTTAGGTCCATGCTCCTCCTGAGAAACCTTGTGGCCGATGCTTTGTCCCAGAGTCTCCTTACTGCCATGCTCCAGACTTACCATTCTCCCAAGGCTGCTGGCCAACCCGGAAAGAATCAGCTCTTGGGTCATTTCCCAACAATTCTGGTGACCTAGTCTACGCGCTGATGTTACCGCCTTTGTAGCTGCCTGTTCCATGTGTGCTCAGAGTAAGACTCCACGACACCTTCCAGTGGGCCTCCTACAACCCATACCCAATGGAGAGAGGCCTTGGACCCACCTGTCTATGGATTTCATTGTGGAGTTACTCAACTCCCAGGGCAACACAGTTATCCTTATGTTGCTTGACCGGTTCTCGAAAATGTCTCATTGTATTCTCATTGTATTCTATTGTATTATTTTCAAACCTTCCATGTTGCCTGACTCATTTGTTCCGCAGAGTATTCCTGCGTTAGAGGAGCATCTCCGTGGTCTTCGTTCCACTTGGGCACAAGTCCAGGAGGCTTTGCGACATGCTAATGATAGGTACAGACTCCATGCTAACCGCAGACGCCTGCCTGCGCCTTCCTATCAGGTTGGGGACAGGGTCTGGCAGTCATCTCGCAACCTTTGTGTTCCCTTTCTGAAGTTCGCACCTCGGTTTATTGGGCCTTTCTGTATTCTTTGCAGGATTAACTCAGTGGCTTACGCATTAGACCTTCCTTCTAATATACGTATCTCAAATGTATTTCATTTCTCCTTATTAAAACCTTTGGTCTGCAACCGCTTTACCACCTCGGTGCCTCATCCTCACCCTGTACAGGTTGAGAACCATGAGGAGTACACATGTGTACGCATATATGTATGCAGTAAAATCTTGGATTGCGGGCATAATTTGTTCCGGAAATATGCTTGTAATCCAAAGCACTGGTGAATCAAAGCAAATTTCCCCATAAGAAATAATGGAAACTCAGGTGATTCGTTCCACAACCATTTATTCGTAAGTCCTTCAGTTTATAGTCCATATCAAAAGATTATAGAAATGTGATAAAAAAATAAAAAATTACTGCGCTTCCCTATAACCCCAAGCTGCAGTTCTAATTTGTAGGTACAAAAATCAAATAAATTAGAACAATTAACAGAACCGCGCTAATGTGGAGATATTTCATAAAATCGCAAATAATCTATAACAAGTAAGATTCCCATCAACAAAATATCTCATATATTGTGTCAAGATTGAAACAACATAATATATTCTAAACCCAAATATTAACAAAACACCATTGTGATTAAATAAATAGTTAATAAAAAATCGATGAATATTGTGACTGTAATATAAAAATCTATAAAGCAAATAAATCCTCAGAAAGTGATAAAAAAAGATGAGTCTGTGACTGATAGTGACTTCAATGAAAACAGTCCTTAACATAAATGATTCCACCAGTAGTGATTGAAGACTTAATGGACAAAACACCTCGTGAGAAGGATCCACCACCTATAATGATGTACGCTTACCAGAGGCAAGCTTTATTAAAGCTTATGTTAGAAATCCACTCTGCGGGGACACCACCATCGGTCTCAGCACAGGGGGAGGACCACCCGGAACTCTCCGTCCAAAGAAGTCAAAACTCAGCAAGAGGAACCCAGGGAAATGAAAGACACATCCTCCATAGTGTGAATCCGCATAAACAATTTAATAGATAAAAGTAGCACACTTACATAGAAGTATCGAATAAACGATGACGTCAGCGTGTTTGCCTTCTGACGTACGTTTCGTCCTATTGGACGTTGTCATAGGAACGTTACTATGACAACGTCCAATAGGACGAAACGTACGTCAGAAGGCAGACGCGCTGACGTCATCGTTTCTATCCCACTGTGAACGGGTGCATGCAGGCCGGCCGGCTGTTATATGATACATGCTGTTTTATTCGATACTTCTATGTAAGTGTGCTACTTTTATCTATTAAATTGTTTATGCGGATTCACACTATGGAGGATGTGTCTTTCATTTCCCTGGGTTCCTCTTGCTGAGCTTTGACTTCTTTGGACAGAGAGTTCCGGGTGGTCCTCCCCCTGTGCTGAGACCGATGGTGGTGTCCCCGCAGAGTGGATTTCTAACATAAGCTTTAATAAAGCTTGCCTCTGGTAAGCGTACATCATTATAGGTGGTGGATCCTTCTCACGAGGTGTTTTGTCCATTAAGTCTTCAATCACTACTGGTGGAATCATTTATGTTAAGGACTGTTTTCATTGAAGTCACTATCAGTCACGGACTCATCTTTTTTATCACTTTCTGAGGATTTATTTGCTTTATAGATTTTTATATTACAGTCACAATATTCATTGATTTTTTATTAACTATTTATTTAATCACAATGGTGTTTTGTTAATATTTGGGTTTAGAATATATTATGTTGTTTCAATCTTGACACAATATATGAGATATTTTGTTGATGGGAATCTTACTTGTTATAGATTATTTGCGATTTTATGAAATATCTCCACATTAGCGCGGTTCTGTTAATTGTTCTAATTTATAGAAATGTGATAGGTTGTGTAACCATAAAATGTACACCCACAAATGGAAGCCTCCACAAGGGGATTAGAAGCAAAATCCAGCAGGAGCTACAGAGTATAAAAGAGAACAGTGGCGCCTCTAAGTGTAGCAATATTGTTACATTTAATGAAGGTATAACATTTATCAACTCACATGGTTGATGATTAAAGAGGCACATCTAAGTATGCAGGTATCTGGGGTAAAACTGTCCACATAGACCATCCGCTGCAGCGTCGGCTCTCACCGCTGTCAGTCTGCAATCATGACCGGGAAGACTACCCTGCAGTAGAGCGTTTAGAAAGTGAGGCTTGAAGCGCTCAAGGAGCACAGTGTGGAAGGGACGATCCCGATGGTGGTGTGGGGGATGGTCTATGTGGACAGCTTTACCCCGGATGCCCGCATACTTAGACGTGACTTTATTCATCAAGCATGTGACTTGCTAAAGTTGTACGCTCATTAAATCTAACCATATTGCTACACTTAGAGGAGCCTTGTATATCAAGTCAAAATTTATTTAAAATTTTTGCTTGTCTTGCAAAACGCTCTCAAACCAAGGTTTTACTATACATGTGTATGCATTCAAAATTCTCTGTATAGAATTTTCCCACTTTCAATAGAGCCTTTATGGCCATCCTCTGAATCTGCACGACCCTAATCAATTTGTGCTATACTTATCCCCTTTGTGGCTCATGTATTAACAATATCCACCTTTAGAGAGCCAGCCCCATATCCACCATTCAAGTAGTTCCAGTCCCCTCTCTACCAAATATCTCTTTCCCACCATTGCATATAATCTTGCTTACTCCTTTTGAAATAGAATTTTCATTGTTAAATTCATTTTGTATTTCTAGTATCCATGTACACCACATTAAACATCCCCGCTATGCCTTTTTTGCTGCACTAAAGTTACCTCCTGACCACCGTAGCAGCTTGCATAGGACACTGTGAGTTAATTCTTATTGTAATGTTTTACCTCAATAAATTCATCATTAATTGTTTTAATATACTGCACTCAGATGTGAGCTGCTGTTTTCCACAATATATATCTACAGAGCTGCTTCCTCTTCCACAACTGGCTGCACTTCTAGAGCGCTATATACATCCTTAACCCATCAAACCTGTTCTTAACCCATTCAAGCCTGAACTGAACTTTTCCATGGTCCAAGCCACCCCTAACCACTGAACTTTTTTATCATAACCACCTTTACCTATAGTTTTGTTTCCCACCCATCTGTCTCTCTCCAAGCACCACTATACTCCCCCCTCTCCTCTTGATTCCCAAATACCACTGGTGTTTTCCTTTAAAAACAAACCCTGCTACATGATTTTCAGGAAACTTTTAAAGTGACCCTATCACAAGTGAAGTAAGAGACTGCCATTGCTGACCTTGTTGCTTGGCTCTATCTAGTGTCTAGGCTGTATCTAGTGTCAGCACTTTTTGTGTCATAGATCCGGAGCATGAATACTGTAAATGATTGCCAGTTAAGTGTCAGAATCCCTTCGCTATTCCTATTCAAAGTCAGTAAATTAGGAAGCACTAAAGCATCAACATGACAACTAGGCAACTAACATTCCTGAAATAATGGCAGCCATCCTCATTATCCCAGGACAGGTTTCTTTTAGTCTTGCTGTAAAAGTTTAAACTGAACACCTGTTTCTAGGGAAAGAATGAGATAGAGATGACTATCTAATCTGCTAATATGAACTTTAAAAGCTGCACTTTTGATACCCTAGACTTTAGGCAATAATTTGCCTTATCCTTCTGAAATAGGTAGGAACAGGTGACAAACAGGGGTGGATTTCTAACATATGTTGTGGCCTAGGGTGGTGCACAATCTCCCACATGATGTTGACTGCCTTTAGGACTTCAGCAAACGTCGGCTGCTCCGGGTCTTTTGCCACTGGGTCAGGAGATGCAGTGAGCTGAGGATCCAGACTATCAGCCACAGGGTCAGTGGGCAAGATGGCTGACCACTCCTGCTCCTCTGGCACAGGGTGTTGAGAGCTCAGAGTCCTCCTACCGTCAGGTTCTAGTGTCCCTGACAGTTTCTGGACATAGTACAGCATGTCACACTAGGCCTCCTTACCCTGTTGTCACAAGGATTTGGCTGACTTGTCCTGATCTTTTTCCGAGCCTCGTGGCGTCCTCTGTGGCAGGGCGCAATCTTGGAGTTCTGGGGGCCACCGCATCTTCCTTTTCTTTTTGAGTCATACTTCTGGTGCAGAGTTCTGGTGGTAGTTCCAGGGAGCACACGGAGGTATGAGCCAGCAAGTCGAACCAGAGTAGCTGAGAAAATCAGGTTGCGGGTGGATCATTATCCGGATCAACAGCGGGAGCTGTGGGAGAAGCTACCTCTCACATGCCGATCCTGGCCACATCCCCTCCCACATGATGTTAACTCTTAACACATACTAGTGTAGCACAGACTCGGGACTGGTCTGGCTTTGTGATCCCAGGTTCCATTCTCTGAGAGACCAGTCACACAGTAGCACACTTTCACTTGAGTCAGAAAACAGGCCAGGCATGCCTTTTTTCAGTTTATTTGCTGAGAGTACTGGGATAGGGTGAGGGTAAGCCTTGGGATACTTCTAACAAAACTTTAAAGGAGGACACTAACTCTGATCCACTTCTTCATGGTGAGAACCATCCCCTTGAATGTAAAGGGTAACTAGATTCCAAACAGGGACTCCTCAACAGTAGTATAGTCCTGGATGTAATGTAGTAAGCTAGCCAAATAGTGCAAAGAAAATTATCTGGAATCCACATGTTGGGTATTCACTGTACCCTGTATACTATAATGCCACCTGCAGTATCAGTCATCTTCTGCACTTGTTGCCTTTGATCTGGATCCTCAGTAGAGCTTTCTGCATGCTTTCAGAATGGTAGGCCAGAGGGCCCCCAGCCCTATCAGGAGCTGGGACCCCAAAAGAATTTATTTGGTGTTGCAGGTAGTCTTCTTCAGTCTGGGTCTTACTCCCCCAGGAAAAAAGAGGAAGCTGTTCTGGGCCCCAGCCTATTTATGCTCCTCTCAGCCCCTTGCTGGTCACTCACTCTCCTGACCAGAGATTGGCTGAAGAGGCATAAATATGCCAGCCAGGGTCAAAGCTCTCCCCCCACTATATTCCAGAGTATAGTGGGATGCAGGGGAAAATAGCAGAACCTGCACTAGCAGAACATACAGTAACAAATGATCACTGCACTCTCTGATTACAGGGAGGACAAAAACAAAATTTACCTAACATTAGCAGCCTACTGAGGGATACTACACCAGTGTATAACAAACTGCTAGTCCATATACCTAGAAGGTAACTGCTGGCAAAATAGGTCAAAAGTCTGCCTATAGATTCTTCTATATGTCCATGCTAGGAATACTGATGCAGAGAGGGCAGTCTGCCTCCTTCAGCTTCTCCATCTCCAGCCTTGTCTTGCCTTCTGTGGCTGCTAACCAACTATTGAGCTACTAATTACCCTTCTTATTTGCTATCTAGTCTACTACTAATGCCCTGTACACACGACCGGTTTTGCCGTCGGAATAAACTCTGAAGGTTTTTACGACGGAGTTCCGATGGGATTCCGCTCAAGCTGTCTTGCATACACACTGTCACACCAAATTCCAACCGTCCAGAATGCGGTGACCTACAACACGTACGATGGGACTAGAAAATGGAAGTTCAATAGCCAGTAGCCAATAGCTTCCGTGCATTGGAACAGCATACAGACGAGCGTTTTTTCCGATAGTAATTTGTTCTGTCGGAAAAATATAGAACATGTTGCCTGACCAATATGCCAACAATACAAAAAAGGGTCACTGCCCCCACCTATAACTGGTCTTCAGTTATAGGTGGGGGCAGTGACCTTTTTTTTTTTTTTTTTGTATTGTTGACATATTGGTCAGGCAACACACTGACACCTTTGCTGCCATTGTGCAATGTGCTGGGTGTTCAGTGGGTTCCTGCGCCTTTAAGGAGGGTTTGGTTCCCTCCAGTCATCTGCCCTTCATCTATCCATTAGAATACATTTGCTCCCACTGTGGAGACTCTTCAAAGTTAGAGTTAGGGTCTGCAGGATACAGGGTGCCTTGCCGTGGCCTGCAGCTTACGCATGTATTTGCAAATGTGTGCAACTAAACCCCTGTTTTTAACGCATACTGTTAGACAGGTTAATTCGGTTGATTGCAGGCTGGTTGGTAAGTTGAGCTTGGAAATTCTTAGATTTTTGACATCTGTTCCTAGTAATTAGGAACAGCGATCTGTCTCCTCCTCCAGTCAGTCACATACCTCACAGTTAGAAACACTCGCTAGGGAACACATTTAACCCCTTGATCGCCCCTAGTGTTAAACCCTTCCCTGCCAGTGACATTTACACAGTAATCACTGCATTTCTATAGCACTGATCGCTGTATAAATGTCAATGGTCCCAAAAATGTGTCAAAATTATCCGATCTGTCCACAATGTCGCAGTCCTGCTAAAAATCGCAGATCGCCACCATTACTAGTAAAAAAAAGAAAAGTAATAATGCAATAAATCTATTCCCTATTTTGTAGACGCTATAACTTTTGCGCAAACCAATCAATATACGCTTATTGCGATTTTTTTTAACAAAAATATGTAGAATGCATATTGGCCTAAACTGATGAAGAACTTTGTTTTTTTATATATTTTTTTTGTGGATATTTATTATAGCAAAAAGTAAAAATAAAGTTTTTTTCTCAAAATTGACGATCTTTTTCTGTTTATAGCACAAAAAATAAAAACCACAGAGGTGATCAAATACCACCAAAAGAAAGCTATATTTGTGGGAAAAAAAGACGTAAATTTTGTTTGGGTACAGCGTCGCACGACTGCGCAATTGTCAAGCAACGAAATGCAGAAAAATGGCCTGGTCATTAAGGGGGAAAATCTTCCGGAGCTGAAGTGGTTAAAATAGAAATGAAATGCAAAACATTTTTGTATAGATATAAAAAAAACATTATAAATACCTTTTTTTCCCTTTTTTTTAATAAGTGAGTACCTTCCCTCTGTTCTCAGCTGCATAAGAGCTGGGGTAGGAGAATCAGCAGCACACTGAGCTTCAGTGACTGGCTGTGCTGCGGGAGCGTGTCAGGACAAGTCTGATCATTGGAGGAGAGCACTCGAGTTCCATACATAGCTAGAGAACTGACCATGTGTCATGAATCTGCAGTAATACCTTCATGCCCTGTCTGCTTACCTCTGGTCTGTGTATCAGCCTTGGGGCCTGCACTCTCACACCTACATGGTTAGGTAAACTTCCCTCAATGTGGTTCCACCCTAGCCTCTACAGGATACAATATTTAACACCTTTCTGTCCAAGCCTGCCTTGCCCGAGCAATATTGTGTGTTTGGCTTCCTTTGTGGTTCTTGCCGTGTGTGCTACGTCTGTTTCTGTTTACTGACCTTGGCCTTGTTCTTGATCCCTGTCTAATTCATGCCCTGACCTTTGGTGTGTTCTTGACTATCCCTGTCTGCTCGTTGCCCTGACCTTTTGGCTTATCTCCTGACTATCCCTTGTTGTCCCAGTATGCTGCTTCCTCTCTACCCTCCAGTAGCCTACCGTGAGCGTGAGCTGGGAGACTCTGGGATCCGCGACCTTGAGCCAGTTGCTGCGAAGTGCATCCCCACCATTAGGGGCCCTGGTGAACACCTGCTGGCTCTTAGACTTCGCGCCCTGGGAATCTCATGCTCTAGCTTCCAGTGTGATCTGTGTTGGTGCACCAGGGGACCTGCTTTCCTGAACCACCCAGAGCTCTATCTGCAGCAGTCAGCCGTAGGGTCCACTACCTTAGCGGTGCACTCCAGACCCCAACGGTGTGCATATGTCACCTGGCCTCAGGTGACCTGACACCATGGTGTGTTATCCTGCTGTAAAGGGGGCCTCTGATTGTGACATCTGATTTAAAAGGGGGCTCTAAAGAGGACACCTTATGTTGGGTGGTTTTATTTTACTTGAAATGTGGATGTGATTGGCCTACTGTGAGGCTGCAAATGTTGGGCACAGTGAGGCTGCAATTGATGGGCACAGTTTTATCTAGCAGTAATAATACATAATTACCTAATAAATGGCTATTTACAGTTCTGCATTACTAACAGTTTACTTTTTCAGTTTGTTTGCACCCCCCAAAAAATTTTGAGCACGAGCCGCCACTGAACTGGACACAAGTCCATTTACATCTGGCAGCCCATGAATCCAACATGGGTCTGCCACAGTCTGCTGTCAAAATGTAGACAAAAAAATGAACAGAATGGATGTAACAAAACTGACATCCACATTTTTCTGCTCCAATTCAGCAAGATATCTTTTTTCGGGTACCCTGTTGAGAAGAGCGGAGCATGTCCATGTGCATGGACCCTAACTCAGAACGTAAACCCAGCAACAATGCAGAAAAAATATATCATCACTATTGTTAACTTCTTTCTTTTAGTCATTACTATGACAAACAATGAGGATGGGGATAAAATACTTTATTTTTATGTTATTGAAAAAAAAAGCCTTCAGTGCCTAATGTATCCAGGCTCCAGGGTTTTCTTTATTAATTATTCCTAGACCACAATCATACCCCATCTTACCTTTATTATATGTATTGTGCGTTTGATTTTTAATGATTTTTGAAGACCTGAGGCTGATTACTAATTAGTGAGTGCCTTTGGGCAGATTGACCAACGCTAATTGAAAGCTTAAAAAATTAGATTACAAATGAATGGAATTTAAAAGAACAGAAATAAGTGAATGCTAATTGACCATTTATACCTGAGCAATATGGAAAACATACTGAGGACAGAGCACACAAGTGGATGCAGCATAAATATTTTACATTTGCAAAATTGTTTTGTAGCAATATGAAGGGGCAGATAAAGACCAACAATAGTGGTTGAAAGGAAACAGCTTATCCTATTTTTTTTTTTAATTCAACACCCTATACCACTTTGAAGCAACAAAACACTTGAATTTTGTGCCATGCAAATGTATGTCAAGTAGGAATCCTATTTTCCTGACAGCTCTTTCTGGATTTCTGGAGACGATTTCATAAGTTTCCCAGAAATGTAAAAAACTGGTTTAAATACTGCATTCAAGAAGCTCCTGAAGAATGGGCAAAACTAAATGGCATGAGCAATATTTCTTTCATGACCTCCAACAATTAGGTGATATGTTGGAGGGCTTTTAACTGGGAGTCCCACTTGGGTGGTTGCTGGGCAGCACTTCCCAAAAATCTTCTGTAGCAGTCAAGGGTATTTAAGATGGATTGGAGGAGCTCTGGTTGTTTGTCACTGGTAGTGAGAGGAGGACTCCATTTTGGGGGAAAATACATCATATGAGTAAGATTCAGTATTTTTGGATATGGGCGTTGTGACTTTTAGGTGTCACTTTAATAAGATTCACATTTGAAGCATTATCTTAAAAAATACTGTATATTGCTTTAAAACTTCATTATCATTTATTCTTTCCCATGTGTACACATTGCTTTTAACCCACTGGTCAGCCAGCTCTAGTTTTATCTACCATAAAGCAGTACAAATACACAGCTTCTTCTAGAAATGCGGAAGACAAAAAAAAAAGGGATAAGTCGGTGCTCATTAATATAATTGTTCAAAGGTAATATTTTGGCAAACAAAGACCAACAGATCAACACTTCCCATACATACATGCAGAACTAATAGTACAGCAGACGCAGTGCACCAAAGTCCTCCCAGATCATGCATGGAAACCTGAACAGATACTAAAAGGAAGGGGCCAAAAAGTTGTATGTCTAAAAACATATATAGCATAAATGAATGTAAAAGCCTATGCTGAATAACATGAGGGGGTGTCTCTGTATATACACCCAAATATTCCCACTTCCCACCATAGATACTGTATATAGCCTAAATACTATTGTAATCAAAGACCATATATTCAGATTCTTCACCTGCCAGATGACAACTAAGCAGATAATAAATCCTCACTTGGATATGTAGCTACCCATTCCAAAACGTGCCTCAGCTTACAGCCAGGATTTTTAAAGGGTACATAAATAATATTGTATGTAGTTTTTTAGCATACCAAACATTCACATAAGAATGTCCAGTGCTCCCATGGTGCATAAGAATCTCCTAATATTATATATACCGTAATTACCTGTTTAATTTCCATAAAGTTTTACTGTATGGTCACCATTATTCCTGCAGCACTAATTATTGTACCGGTTTCCAGCCCTTTTGAGAACAAACTGCCTTTTGCAAATGCCGAATATTTCAAATTTGACTTATCAGTCCAGAGCAGCTACTGCCATTTTTCTGCACCCCGGTTCCTATGTTTAAGTGCATAAAAACATGGAAACAAGGCTAAGCCACTCAACTATGCATGAAAACATAGGAACTGAGGTGCAGAAAAATGGCAGCAAGTGCGTTGGACTGATGAGTCAAAATTTGAAATATTTAGCTGTAGAAAGAGGCAGTTTGCTTGCGAAGGGCTGGAAAGAAGTATAATAATGAGTGTCTGCAGGCAGCAGTGAAGCATGGTGGAGGTTCCTTGCAAGTTTGGGGCTGCATTTCTGCAAATGGAGTTGAAGATTTGGCCAGGATAAGTGGTGTCCCCAATGCTATGAAATACAGGCAGATACTTATCCATCATGCCATGCCATGGAAGAGGCTTGTGATGAGCCCCAAATTTATTTTGCAGCAGGACAACGACCCCAAACATACAGCCAATATCATGAAGAACTATCTTCAGATTAAAGAAGAACAAGAAGTCCTGGAAGTGATAATTTGGCCCCCACAGAGCCCTGAACAGAACATTGAGTCTGTCTGTGATTACATGAAGTGTCAAAATTTGAGGTAGCCTACATCCACAGAAGATCTGTGGTTATTTCTCCAAGATGTTTGGGACAACCTACCTGCCAAGTTCCTTCAAAGATAGTGGGTCTAGAAGAATTGATACTGTTTTGAAGTCAAAGGGTGGTTACACACCGAATATTGATTTGATTTGGAATATTCTTCTGTTCATTTACCTTCTATTGTGTTATTTGATAAAAATAAACTATTTATTAACACTTCTATTTCTAAAAGCATTCCTAATTTACAGCATTTTTTCACACCTGCCTAAGACATTTGCACAGTACTGTGTTTTTAGACCTACAGCTGGTTGGCTCTAAGGGAACCCCTTTCTTTTGGTAGTCCTTGCAGTTTCCATGTGTGGTCTGGGAGCACTTAGTTCCACTGTATCTGTTACCTTTTCACAATTATGTCAATGGACACTGACTTACTGTATATTGTACTTTCTTTTTCAGATCTATATTTCACATTTCCTGTAGAAGAAGTGTATTTGTACTGCACCCTTCCCTATCAGATGATCCAGCTAATAGAGCTTATATAAGAATGGGGCCTTTAGGGTAGATGAGTAGATGAGCAGATGAGGCTGACTGGTGGGGTAAAACAGGGCAATGCGTACATTTGGAAGAGAATAACTTAGAATGAAGTATCAAAACAAAAGCACAAAAGGTTTTACACATGTTTTAAAGTAATTGTAAAGTCTCAATATTTTTTTTTATAAAAACAACAAACATGTCATACTTACCTACTCTGTGCCGTGGTTTTGCACAGAGCAGCCTGGATCCTCCTCGGCTCTCCTGGCTCCTCCCTCCTGTCAAGTGCCCACATGAAGCAGCTTGCTATGGGGGCACCCAAGCCGAGTCACAGCTCCCTGTGTCCATTCCCGACATGGATGTCTGGTTAAACCCCTCCCCCTCTCTCTCCTGATTGGCTAACGTGAGCCGATGGCGATGTATCAACCTTCTGACTTTACAATCACTTTAACAAATTTCCCATTTGTAAAATAAAACAATGCTTTGTATTTTTTAAGCTAATGTTGCACAAGGTTATGAACAAGCACGAGTTATCTGTGTGAAACCGGTCTACCAATGTTCCTGTAATGTCCTGTCTATGTCCTTTGGTACCTTGACAACAACGTAACTATTCTACAGAAGTTCTTCCTTCCATGGTGTGCGACCAATTTAATTTTTCTTCAGTTAATATTGACAGTGGTGAGCCGGGGCCAGCACCCACCTAGAAATCTTTATCCACAGTCCTAGCCTTTCCATATACTACCCTAGCCTGTCCATATACTACCCTAGACTGTCTATATACCTGGGGACCATGGCTGGCATGAGGAAGGCCGGTGCCGCCACTATGTGTCTTCAGGCCGAGTCCAGAGGAGCAGGTGCGGGCCTGCGGACCACGGCTGAAGAAATAGGTGAAGAGGAGCTGCAAAAATCCCCACCCCTGCCAACTCCACTGTATCCATGGGCAGGACGGGGGGGGGGGGGGGGGGGCAAAATTAGGTTCGCCTAGGGTGTCAAAAATCCTTGCACCAGTCTTGTCTGTATAGTTTTGTTTTTATGTACAAACACCCCCTACCTGCAAAGGCAGTTTTTTTGTAACCCTTTAAGGCTGGATTCACACCTGTATGCATTTTTGCTTGATGTGTTTTCCATCAGTATCAATGGAAATATATCCAAACACATGTAAATGCATGTGTTAAGATGAGTGTTGACTTGCCATGGTGCACATGAACGCATTATGATGCACATCAACATAAATTCCAAGCAAGGTGATTTATAATGCGTGCTGACCCATCATGATATGCATTTTAATGCATTTTCATTGATTTCAAAGGAAAGTGTATCAGGGAGAAAAAACACATGTAAATCCAGCCTGACATAACACCACCTCTCCTCTCTTGTTTTGTGGTCAGCCTAGTGGAAAGAGCACTGTGTCCTGGTTCACACCGGTGCAATCTGTCATGCGATTTGACAGCTCCCCATTGCCGGCAATGGCACCATTAAAATTGTGACTCATGTCGCAACGACTTTGAAAAAGGCTCCTGCACAACTTTTTTCGATTTCACTGCAACTTGCATTGAAGCTGTCGGGAAATCTGAGGTACAAATTGCACTAATATGCAGCTTTGAAATCACACTGAAGTAGCACAATTTTAAAGCCGCACTGGTGTGAACCAGGGTAGATCCCATGTTGCCTCCAAAAGTGCATTCTAACAAGGGCATCATCATTAGATGCACCTAGAGCAGCACAATATGTAGATATCTGTAGTTTAAAAACACATCAGCTTGTTTAATATTTACAGGGAACCCAAGAGCCTGCATGGCCCAGCGACACCCTCCCTTTAGCTTCCTACTCCAATAAATACCCCCTAATTTGTTCTCTATTGCCTTTCATTTTCCACTTGTGCTTCCATCTATATCTTCTGTTTGTTTAACTCCCAAAATGTTCTGTACTGGCTCTAGAGGAGCCTTTCTCAACTATCTCAACAAAGAGGAACCCTTGAAATAACTTTCTGGTCTCAAGGAACCCCTGCTAAAAGTTACTATATCTACAAGTCATGATACATTAGTTTGATTGTCAGTGGGAAGAATTGTCTTTACGTGTGTGGTCATTGGAAATACTTACCTTCTCACAGATAGGTAAAAAGATCAATGGTGTCAGTGGGAACTTATCTGAGAGGCAGAAATTGCTTATTGACTGAAGTGACTAGATTTGATATCTTCCCTATCCCTGAGGAAGGAGACTTTTACAGGCTCTGAAATGCGTCGGATGAAGGACATCTTCTCTATACCATTACCATGCTACGGTTGGTGTATTATCAGTTGTTGTTATGTACACTTTGTGTTATTCATTTTAATTATGTGTAATAAATGGTAGAACAGAGAAATGAAGAGTGTGGGACTTTAAGGGTACATCATATGAACGAAAACACAATTATATAAAAATTATACAAATATTTATTAGAAAAAACACTTTAAAAAAAGTAGGGAATACAGTTTACAGTCACAGTCATAGGTATACACACATTACCTATCACTGACAAATGAAAGTACTGTAGTCACATACAACTAAATATAACCACCTCCAAAAATTTCGACATGTTTCGCCGAAACGGCTTCATCAGGAAAAGGACAATGATATTTGATTAGTAAATATAAAAACACATGATATGTTCAACCTTAGATGTGTAAAAGAAGAAAAACAGAAAATTAATATGTCACACTTCACAAAGAGTTACCACAGATATATAGCTTGCACAAACATGGCTCCACCATACTCACAGAGCAACAACCTCCCCTGAGAAAAAAAAACAAAAAACACCCCACAGATCCCCTCACCCCAACACCCCCACATCCCCCAACCCCCGCAGACACCCCAACCACGCAAACTCCATATTCATGAATGAGTTCCGGAAAAAGCGCAACTGGGAGAGTGTCCAAGGGGGCCCCCAAGGGCCTGCTTTCAGACCAGTCCAGAAAAATGCCAGATCTACCGTAGGGAGGGATGTGTATTTTATGTTAATAAATCAGTCATATAGAGGTATGACCATACCTGCAATATATATCATAGATTTTAAGGACAATAAGTATGTTGAGGATAAAGAGAGCATCGGTCCATAACACAAACTTGTAAATGGACTGTACTCACCATAATCTAATAAAGTAAAACTATCTAAATTGAGAGCTCATGCGGATAGAGAGGCACAAGGAGGGACGTTGATATATATCAATCAAATACATGAAACCAAAACACCCGTCAAACAAATTCTGAAAATGTATATATATAAATATATGTAAATGCTATGCATTAGGAAAATGTCAAATACTGTATTTATTGGTGTATAACACGCACTTTTTTACCCTGAAAATCGGGTGCAAATAGCGTGTGGGGACTTTGGGGACGCAATAGTGGAAACATAGCCTAAAGGCAATGCTTAGATTAGAGCTAAATCCAAAGCAGGGACAATGACTGTCTTACTTACAGCTAAGGGATTACCTGATGCCGCCGTCTGTATTCACCATGAGTTCCCAAGTTACCTAAGCAGGTTTGAAACATATGGGATTTAAATATCTCCCCCCATGGTGCCAAAATGCAGCGTGTGATGTCACACTGACGCCAAGCGGACGCAAAGGGGAGGTCCATGTGCTATGGACTGAGGACTGGAAACTGGAAGTTGGAAGTACAGTACCTGACCACAAGAATGTGTTTCCAGCGCGATCCCTTCGCGCTGGTTCTCGACGACAGGGTACTGTACATCTCGCGCTGGCTCGCTCATCGGGAAAGGAAAACTGTTTTTTCCTTTCCCAATGAGCGACAAGCATTGCTGACAGGTGTTTGGTATGAATCATGAGGGGGAACGCCGCGCCAAATTTTAAATAAAAAACCGGCATGGGTTCCCCTCCAGGGGCATACCAGGCCCTTAGGTCTGGTATGGATTTTAAGCTGAACCCCCTACGCCAAAAAAACGGCGTGGGGGTCCCCCCAAAATCCATACCAGACCCTTAACCGAGTACGCAGCCCGGACGGTCAGCAAAGGGGGTGGGAACGAGCGAGCCCCCCCCCCCTCCTGAACCATACCAGGCCGCATGCCCTCAACATGGGGGGGTGGGCACTTTGGGGCGGAGGGGCGCCCTGCGGGCCCCCCCCACCCCAAAGCACCTTGTCCCCATGTTGATGAGGACAAGGGTCTCTTCCCGACAACCCTGAACGTTGGTTGTCGGGGTCTGCGGGCGGAGGGCTTATCGGAATCTGCGAGCCCCCTTTAATAAGGGGGCCCCCAGATCCCGGCCCCCCAACCTATGTGAATGAGTATGGGGTACATCGTGCCCCTACCCATTCACCTGGGGGAAAAAGTGTCAATAAAAAAACACACTTGACAGGCTTTTAAAGTAATTTATTAGGCAGCTCCAGGGGTCTTCTTCCGACTCCGGGGGTCTTCTTCCCACTTCGGGGGTCTTCTTCCCACTTCTCCGCTCTCTCCGGCCTCTTCTCCCGGTGTCAGGTTCTTCACTCGCTTTCCAGCCTCTTCTCCCGCTGTCCGGTTCTTCTGCCGGTCTCCTCCGCTATCTTCTTCTCCGTCGTCTTGTTCCCTCTTCTCTTCTTCCGATGTTGACACAACGCTCTCTCCCGCTGTAATAATGTGTGCGAGGTACGCAGCGACTTATATAGGCATGGGGCGTTGTCACCGGGTGATGTCACAGTCCCGGGCATGATGGGACGTCACAGGTTTAGGCGTATAAGTGGAATCAACAGGGCCATTACCCCCGTCGTAGGGGAACTCACAATCATGCCCCTCCGGCTAGCAACTTGGATCTGGTCGAATCCGACACCTCATTCATGTTCTCAGCCTCTTATGTCCCGATTGCTACACAGCTCAGTGACTCCAATGGTGCATCAAGGAAAAGAAAAAAAGATAGTGAAGCAGGTTCACAGGGACACTCTAGGTCGACATATGCCCATAACAAAGACAAAAGAACATGGTCACAGGGTGGTACAACTCCTAGTACCCCAGTGACTGGTAACGTACTGAATCACTCACTTATGACATTAGCTACACCTGTAGTGAATCTCAACCCGGTTTCAATTCTTGCCAGACCTATGTCCCAGCAAGCATCGGAACAACGCTTGCCCATGACTGCCCCCTCCATGGACTCTTGAATAGCACCCATATTTAATTCCAACACCATGGACTGAAGGCGTACCTCCTTAACTGTGCCCACCCCATGCGAACAATGAGTCAGCTTTTAAAATAGAATGCCCCGGTTCCACTTTCGGTGGGAACCGGGATAAGTTTGACATTATCAATCTCTCTTCATACCCTTTGTCAGAAGAGGAGTCCAGGATGTTGGAATTAGGTCTTACTTTGTGTCCAGATGAGGAAGCAGACAAATTTGAGTTGATCAAAGATTTGCACCTTTTTGCACTCATGTATAAAGTATTATACGATAAGGACCCAAATAATGTTCAAGAATCGGGTTCACAAAACCCTAATATGGAAGGTGTAACCTTTGAAGATTTACCAGCTCTATAGGATCTACTGGACCTGTGGGACGAGAGCAATCCGGAGGAGTATGGTTAGGTCTTCAATCCATCTGGAACAACCATTGCCCAATCCCAGGATCAGGCGTTCCGTCCCCCTTACCCTTCGCTGGCTCTCCCCTCAGGTGTCACTTTTGGCACACCGAAGTCATATAAACCCAAATCAAAGTCATTCCCCATATTGCAAGGCAACTCTAATATATGGACCTTTGTGATCCAGGTCACCAAAGAGATTGGTGACCTGGACCTCTCATGCTCGCCTTCAGGACTTCTCCAGAGCCCCTCCCATCCTCTGGAACTCCCTGCCCTGGTATATCCAATCAGCCCCTAACCTGTCTACGTTTAAGAGATCCCTGAAAGCTCACTTATTCAGGGAAGCCTATCCCACACCCACCTACAACAACTGTCCCCGAGCCACCCCCATCAAATCATTTCCCGCATCTATTACCTTTTGTACCACCACCTCCTCCCTTTAGAATGTAAGCTCTACGAGCAGGGCCCTCCTGTCCCTTCTGTATTGAACTGTACTGTAATTGTGCTACCCCCCCCCCCCCACATTGTAAAATGCCGCATAAACTGTTGTTGCTATATAAACCGTGTATAATAATAATAATAATTCATGAATAAATAATTATATAAGTGGTATATATTATCACCAATATAAAGTGCAATGTGTATGTGCATATCTGCGATATTTTCAAAATTGATAAATAAAGTTAAAATTTGACCTCCCAATATAACAAAATGTTTTGTGCAATGTTCTTAACCCATATAAATGATTCTTCAAGCCAATTAGACACACAGTGTTCAAAGAAAAATTGTGAGTCTCTCACCAATATCAACTTGCTGTTGAGATTGAGGACTTTTAGTGTGTGGCACTTACCATACTCCAAGGGAAGCAGCCGCTACTCAGGTGCTGCAACACAGGCGCGCACACACCTGAAAAACATTTTACCATGCTACTCCGTAGCAAGATGTGCCTGTGATTGAGGCCGAGTTCACAGTAGTGCAACAAACGCTCCGACATTGGGAGCTCATGTCGCATGACGTGTGAAAATCAATGTTTCCCTATGGGAGCCGTCTTAACTGGTCCGACACAAGTCGGTCCGACTTTGAAAATGCTCCCTGTACTACTTTGGTCCTACTTCAGCCCATTGACTATCATTGAAGTCGGATCGCCGTCTTGCATGATCCGACTTTGGCATGCGACTTGTACTCTGATGATCTTCAGGGGGAACTCCGCGCCAAATTTTAAATAAAAAAATGGCATGGGTTCCCCCTCCAAGAGCATACCAGGCCCTTCGGTCTGATATGGTTTTTAAGGGGAAGCCCCACGCCGAAAAAACGGCGTGGGGGTTCTCCCCAAAATTCATTCCAGACCCTTATCCGAGCACGCAGCCAGGCCGGTCAGGAAAAGGGGTAGGGACGAGCGAGCCCCCCCGAACCGTACCAGGCCGCATGCCCTCAACATGGGGGGTGGGTGCTTTGGGGCAGGGGGGCGCCCTGTGGCCCCCCCACCCCAAAGCACCTTGTGCCCATGTTGATGAGGACAAGGGCCTCTTCCTGACAACCCTGGCCGTTGTTTGTCAGGGTCTGCGGGTGGGGGGCTTATCGGAATCCGGGAGCCCCTTTTAATAAGGGAGCCCCCAGATCCCGGCCCCCCAGCCTATGTGAATGAGTATGGGGTACATCGTACCCCTACCCATTCACCTAGGAAAAAAGTGTCAATAAAAAAACACACTAGACAGGTTTTTAAAGTAGTTATTAGGCAGCTCAGGGGGTCTTCTTCTGACTTCGGGGGTCTCTTCTGATTTCTCCACATTTTCTGGCCTCTTCTCCGCGCTCTCAGGTTCTTCTCCTGCTCTCCGGTATCTTCTGCCGGGCTCCTCCGCTATCTTCTGCTCTTTTGCTAGCGTTGGCCGGGTCTTCTCTGTCTCCTCCTTCCCTCTGGTCTTCTTCCGATGTTGGCACGACGCTCTCTCCCGCTGTAATGCCGTGTGCGCGGTGAGCATCGACTTATATAGGCATGGGGCGTGGTCAGCGAGTGATGTCATCCGGTGACCCCGCTCCTTATGACTTCACCGCCCGGGGCTGTGATCTGTGTCCTGTCACTAGGAACAATGGGGAAATGCTTTCTTACATCAGCATTTCCCCGTTCTTCCTCTCCGTGAGATGATCGTGGGTATCCCCGCAGAAATCGAGTCCGCGGAACCCACGATCACACTCACGGAGCTCGCTGCGCGTGCCCAAAATGCCTCCTCTTAAAAGGCAAAGTACAGGTACGTTAATATGCCTGTACGTGCCATTCTGCCGACGTATATCGGCGTGAGCCGGTCGGCAAGTGGTTAAGATCAAAGATACAACTATGTTGGTGTCCCTTGTCAATTTTACATTTGTATTTTTTAAAATGTAACAGCCTACTCCCAACTGTCATTTGAAGTAAAACACATAGCCAAGTATTATTCTACACATTTTTTTTATTGTGCATTAAAAAAATAAAACAAATAAAATTAGACATGCTATCTGCCAATAGAACGTAACTAAAAAGTGCATTCTATGCATCCAAAAATATAGAAAATATACCAAATCAAATCATTATTCAACCAAAAAAATAATGTCAAAGCAATAACTCCAAGGCCAATAATAAATATCACGTTATCTCCTCCAATTCTGCAACATGTCTGGTTGTCGAATGGCTGTGCAGAAACAAACTGAAAAGTGCAAAATGAAAAGCGCAAATCAACACTCACCAAACTTTTACTAACACGAAATTAGCAGAAGGAGCCCAAAGGGTGGCTCCAAAGAACTAAAAAACCATGTAGTACATGATTGTTGGCCAACAATTGTGTGCCGTGTGTATGCAAGACAAGTTTGGGCCGACGCCCTTCCGACAAAAGTCCACAGTTCCGATCGCAAGCTGAGTCTGCCGGGCAGACAAACCTGTGTGAAAGGGGCCTTAAAGTGACACTAAGCTCTAGTTTTAAAAATATTCTATTTGCATATACTGTATATTCTTTACTCAGAAAAGTGCCTTCTATGGCTCCCAGTCTGCCCCAAATCTCCAAATTCCTTTTTATTTTGCTGCTGTGATCTAACTTCCTATTAGAGAGTGGCTATGTTCATCCTCCAGGCTCTCACTGTATGTCTCCAGTGTGCACCTGAACAAGAACATGCAGCTGCTCAGGGCTGTACACATGCCCCAGCAAAAATTAAACCCTCTGTTGCGTTTGGTGGCTGAGTCACAACTGTGTGTAATGCCCCGTACACACGGTCAGATTTTCCGATGGAAAATGTCCGATCGGAGCGTGTTGTCGGAAATTCCGACCGTGTGTGGGCTCCATCCGACATTTTCCATCGGATTTTCCGACACACAAAGTTGGAGAGCAGGAGATAAAATTTTCCAACAAAATCCGTTGTCGGAAATTCCGATCGTGTGTACACAAATCCGACGGACAAAGTGCCACGCATGCTCAGAATAAATAAAGAGATGAAAGCTATTGGCCACTGCCCCGTTTATAGTCCCGACGTACGTGTTTTACGTCACCGCATTTAGAACGATCGGATTTTCTGACAACTTTGTGCGACCGTGTGTAGACAAAACAAGTTTGAGCCAACATCCGTCGGAAAAAATCCTAGAATTTTGTTGTCGGAATGTCCAAACAAAGTCCGACCGTGTGTACGCCCTATAATGCACATGGTTGCAGTGCAGTGGTTCTAGGATTAAAAGTGATCCACAGCCAATTGCTTTTCAAAGGAGTTTGTTGGGTGAGCTGAGATGCACTTTCAGTTAAAAAAAAAAACTTGCTCTAGGATCCATGCGCTGATATTACCTAAGATTAAAATGGCAAGGCCAGGATGATGTCACCTTTGCATATGCACACGGGAGTCACGTTCACGGCAGGGTGCTTTCTGCATTTAGGGCACATTCAGTGTCCTAAAGGCAGAGCTACAGCGCATGCACCAGTGACTAAAGTCACTGCAACCTAGAGGATATTCACAGTACCTACAGGTAATCCTTATCATAAGCTTACCTGTAGGTACAAGTTAATAGTAATGCCGCGTACACACGAGCGGACTTTCCAGTGGACTAGGTCTGACGGGATTAGTTCGGCGGACAATTCGATCGTGTGTGGGCTCCAGCAGACTTTTTTTTCCCCAAAAGTCCGACGGACCTAGAAATAAAACATGTTTCAAATCTGTCCAATGGACTCGAGTCCGGTTGAAAAGTCCGCTCGTCTGTATGCTAGTCCGACGGACTAAAACCGACGCTAGGGCAGCTATTGGCTACTGGCTATCAACTTCCTTATTTTAGTCCGGTCGTACGTCATCACGTACAAATCCGTCGGACTTTCTTGTGATCGTGTGTAGGCAAGTCCGTTCATTTGAAAGTCTAGCGAACCTACGCTGCAAAGTCCGTCGGAAAGACTGTCGGACCTAGTCCGTCGAAAAGTCCGCCCATGTGTACGCGGCATTAGAGTTTACTAACACTTTAAAAAGCACACCTGAACACCCTTCATAGTGAAATTTGCTTAGATATGAAATGCTATTCCCATCTCTATTTGGCTTCTCTGTCGTCTCTAGGGATCGGTCTCCTGGCAGCTCTCAGGAAAAGATTTCAGGATCTGCAAGCTTTCTATGCGGCTGTTCCCTGAGTCACCTGCACAGCTGCCGGAGCTCAGAGGGACCTGTTACTGGGTACCTGGCTTGTAGCTCAGATCGTGCTACATCATATTTAACTCTTTCCTCTATCTAAAAACCAGCGGTGCTTATGTATTAACTACTTGAGTTCCACCTTGTCTATACCCCATCATCACCAGGCCATTTTTTTACTGCTGTGATAGTTTGACTGACAATTAGGCTGGGGTGTGATGCAGGAATTCATGCTAAATCTCATTCCCACAGCACACATAAAAACACACATCCATTTTGTAGGCGAGCAGCAGTGCCAATGAACTTTGTTGAAGTGCATGAGAAATTGCGTGAAAAGATGCATGATAAAGTACCTTAGGTTTTGGTGAGGTGCGATAAAAAAAAAAAGGGGTCATGCACTGCTTTAGGATTATTTAGGAAGATATGGGATACCAGATGTGGTAGGACTGCTTTGGAAAAGTATTCCAGTGAAGTCCCACTGCAAGGCACAGCAAAGTGACTTCTGTTCTACACGGCTGGTTCAGGAGCGCACTGAAATATACTACTGCATGCACTACTTTTTTTTATCATAATGTGAAGCATTCCACTGCCTCACACTGCGTCCAATAGAACTTAGTATAATGTCACGGTGTGACATTTCATTAAAGTATGTTTTAAAAAAGTGAACACAGCGATGAGCTGTGATTGGCACATCGGTGCTGCGTGTCATCCCACCATACACCAGCAGCTGTGTTCTAACGCAGGCGCTGGTGTGAATGTACCCTTGACCTTTCTATTTCTTACTATATAAGGGGAAAAAATGACAAAAATTTTAATGAAAATTCCTTTTTTTTAGTTATAGAACATACCAAATTAAAATTGCAGGAGAGTGCCAAAACCCTGCAAATGGCCTCTGGAAAGTAGATACCCCAAGGTAATCTAATTGTTTGCCACAAATTTTTGGAAATTAAGAAACATTCCGGTATTGAGAGCGGTAGATACTGAGCATACAGGTACTGTAATATAGAGAGAGAGAGATGAGGGGGTTAATGTTCAGATGTGGAGGATAAGGAAGGTAAGGGGTTAATATACAGGTCACAAGAGACAGAATGGAGATCAGATGAACAGGGAAGGAAGTGAAAAGGTTAAACGAAGCCACCATCACACCTACCCCCTCCTACCCTGAATCTGCTGCTGCTTGTGCCCTGGAACTAATGACTGTTTATTCATTAGTTCCTCCTTTTATAAATGGCACTCCAAAAATAGACTTGCACCTCTATGGTGTTTTTTTTTTTCTTTTACAATGTGGCGGTAGGAAGGTAGTTAAAGAAGAACTCAGGACAATTAAAAAAAAAAATTCTAATGGTCTAATGAGGTGTATGCCACCTCCAGGATTGCTTCCCTTTATTCTTTACAGCTTTTTTGATTCTGGAGATAATAGCACTGAGACAGGAGACCTGCTGCTCCTATACACAGAAGCCACACTTGTTTATACACTCCTGTTCTCCCTTGTCCATTCACAGAATGCATTATATTCTGTGAACCATTTATAAAAGTCAAAGCCTTTGGTGAATGGATAAGAGGAGAGCAGGGGCACATAGTGCAGCTACTGTGTAGGAGAACCGTAGCTCTTATGTGACAGAACTGGAAGTATGGAAAATTTATACTATCCAGCATTCTGGAGGTGGCATATACATTAGGCTGCATGCACAGTAGGAGTTTAGCCCTAGTGTATGGTGTTTAGCCACAGGTGAAGGGCGCAGGTGCGTCTGTGAGAGTCTAAAAACTGTTATGGTTGGACAGAGCTGGGTAGTGCACTCAGTGGTTCTTCTCTTTAGGGCAATATGCGCCCAGGGACAAATTCCTGGAACGTTCATCCCTGGGTGCATAACTGCCCCAAATGTACACACTGCTCAATGTACCATCCAGCCACAGCAGCTGTCAGACTCTCATAGAGTTTGACAGGGTGTAGGCAGCGGGGCTGGATGGCGCGCTTGTATCATCCACCAGTGGATTAATGCCTGAGCCCTGTGTACATGGGGCTCAAGGTTTCGTTCACGCCTATGCAGGTGCGACAGAGCATGCTCATTTTTGTGCATCATTTTCAGGGCAGCCCATTAATATTAGTGGGCTGCCCTATGCACACGAATGGACAAAAGAATCGCATCACCCTTTAAAAATTGAACTGCACCAAAATGCATGGCGCAGTGCGTTAGAAAGATGTGTGGGGGTGCCCTTAATGATTAATGGCAATGCCTTACAGTCAACTTTTCATCACACGGTACATTTAAAATAGATCCCAGAGTTCTTTCTTAAGGCTTCATTCTCACCTGTGTGAGGTGACGTGTCACTTTTTTTGCGTGTTTTCGATAGCATAGGGCAGACGAATTACCTGAATTGGCTGCCTTATGCGTGAGAAGTGCAACAAAGTAGCACCTGCACCATTTTACAATGAACCCCATGCGTTCTTGCAATGCGCATTTTGGCACATTTTTCGTGCAACAAAACATGCTACTGCAACCCATGTTTGGCCTAAGATTTAATGGCACTGCAATCGCAATAATTGTTTTGGCATGTTAACAGAATCCGAAGTTGTGAAAGGGGTAGAGATGTAAAATTTCCGGAAATTTTGAAGCTCGGAAAAAAAAACGTTTTTTGGGGGGGGAAAACGAAAATTTTCGGAAAAATTGAAAAAAATGCTACATTAGCACGTTTTTGTCTTTTTAGCCCTTATGCACACAGGCTGTTAAAAAAACGTTATGAAAACGCCAGTATCTTTGCAGTGACTTTTTTTTAACTTTTTTCAGCTTTTTTCAGCGTTTTTGCAATAGCGTTTTTGAGCGTTTTTGAGCGTTTTTCCCCGTTAGCGTTTTTGAGCGTTTTTTTTTTTTTCAAATTTTTTTTTTTTTTTTTTCAATGGATCAAAAACGCTAAAAAACGTTGGTGAATGACGTTTTTGAGCGTTTTTGAGCGTTTTTCAGCGTTAGAGTGTTTTTACAGCTGAAAAACGTCTTTCAGAACCCACTGGTCCTGGGTTTTTTTTACAGCTTAAAAACGCCTATGCCACTTGCAGCTCAAAAACGCCTAGGTGGGCATGAAGCCATAGACTAACATAGACAGGCCTTTTTATGCTGCAAAAAAAAGCTCAAAAAAGCAGCTGTAAAAACGTCCGTGTGCATGAGGACTTAAGATTGAAAGTCATTCTGTTACTTTAGGAACATAAACTATGACTGTGGACAATTTGGCTTGGCATAAAATTATCACAACTAGCATATTAAAAATATAGTGTAGCCAAACAATTATCACAAACAGAATTACATTTTTTATAATATTTATTTATAACAAAGGGAGCAACAATCTCCTGAACTGCTTACTTGTTTATGTGGAACAGCCAAAAAGCCTCCACAAAACAATTTTCAAAACCAAAAGAAACAATTTTTCATATTTCCTTTGCACAGTTTTAAATAAAAATAAAAACCCCATTCTCATAAAAAGAATTGAAGATGGGAGAAGTGTTAAGAAGAGAGTGGCACTAAGTTTCAATGGACATTTAATCAGAATCATTTTCTGAGCTGAAATTGTCAGCATCCGTCTCTGCTTCTGCAGCTACTCTTTTTAGGATTAGGAACTTCTAAAAACTTAAGGTGAACACCCTGTCTTAAAATATGTTATTCATCATGTTAAAATAAAATATTCCACGTTTTTTTTTTCTTTTTTCAGTTTTTCCAATTTTTTGGAAAAAAACAAAAGAGCCTTCAGGAAAAAAACGGGGAAAAAAAACGTTTTTTTTCTGGGCCTTCACATCTCTAGAAAGGGGCCTTAAAGTGATTGTAAAGGCTCATTTAAAAAATAAATAAATAAATAATAAACATGTTATACTTACCTCCTCTGTACAGTTGGATTTGCACAGAGCAGCCCAGATCCTCCTCTTCTTGGGTCCCTCTGTCCTGCTCCTGGCCCCTCCCTCTGGTGAGTGCCCCCTCAGCCAGAAGCTTGCTACAGGGGGCACCCAAGCTGAGTCACAGCTCCATGTATCCATTCAGACATGGGGCCCCGCCCCTTCCATCCCCTGATTGGCTGACTGATTTTGATTGACAGCTGCGGGAGTCAATGGCGCCGCTGCTGTCTCTCAGCCAATCAGGAGGAGTGTCTGGGACAGCTAAGACACTTGTGGACAGCACTGCAGAGAGAAGGGGCTCAGGTAAGTAATTAGGGGGTGTTGGGGAGGCTGCTACACACAAAAGGTTTTTTTATCTTAATGCAAAGATTGCATTAAGATAAAAAAACCTCCTGCCTTTACATTTCTTTTAAACATATAATAGATTGCAATTTGTGCATTGCAGCTTCTAAAAAATGTTGCATTATGATAAGAAAAATATGGGGGATAGACTTAGGCATCATCCAAAAATATACATATGCAGCTGTTAGGAAATAACTGGAGGTGTCCCCAGTATCCTACAATAACGGACTATATATCAGCCATAAAACAGAGACGTATTTGGTAATATCATGAAGTTTTATTTTCAAAGCATTTTAAAATATTGAAAGAGATCTTAGAATACCTATATAGGGAAAATTTGATACATAAAATATGCACACAACAAAAATCAAATCAACAGATTTAGATGGAAACAATCCATACAATGGTATGATGTGGTGTTGTCTGTATGTTTCGCAAAAAAGTTTCGCCACAAGCTTGGCTTCTTCAGAGCCCAGACATATGCCCAATTTTTTAGTTACCATTGAAGGTCGGTAACGAATCAATCAACCCGAATGCCTGGGGCAGGCATAGGAACACATTAGGCGCAAGCACACCACAGTGCAGATGGTAACACAACTTGTGGCAAAATATAAAATATTCCATGGACTCAACATGCCTCTCATCAAATAGCTTGGGTGTCTACTTTCCAAAATGGGGTCATTTGGGGGGGGGGGGGGGTTTGTGCCATCTTGGCATTTTATGGCCTTCAAAACTGTGATAGGTAGTGAGGCGTGAAATCAAAAATTTACACCCTTAGAAATCCTGAAGGGGGTGCTTGGTTTTCGGGGTCCTGTATGCGGCTAGGCTCCCAAAAAGTCTCACACATGAGGTATCCCTGTACACAGGAGAAACAGCAGAATGTATTTTGGGGAGAATTCCACATATAACCATGCAATGTTTGAACAATATATCATTTAGTGACAATTTTCCCGAAACTTGTGGCAAAATATAAAATATTCCATGGACTTAACATGCCTCTCAGCAAATAGCTTGCAGTGTCTACTTTCCAAAAAGGGGTCATTAGGGGTTTTGAACTGTCCTGGCATTTTATGCACAACATTTAGAAGCTTATGTCACACATCACCCACTCTTCTAACCACTTGAAGAAAAAAAAGCCCTTTCTGACACTTTTTGATTACATGAAAAAATATATTTTTTTTGCAAGAAAATTACTTTGAACCCCCAAACATTATATATATATTTTTTTAAGCAAAGGCCCTACAGATTAAAATGGTGGGTGTTGCAGTTTTTTTTACACAGTATTTGCGCAGTGATTTTTCAAATGCAATTTTTTTGGAAAAAACACACTTTTTAAAAATTTTAATGCACTAAAACACACTATATTGCCCAAATGTTTGATGGAATAAAAAAGATGATCTTGCCAAGTACATGGATACCAAACACGACATGCTTTAAAATTGCGCACAAACGTGCAGTGGCGAGAAACTACATACATTTTTAAAAGCCTTTACAGGTTACCATTTTAGATTTACAGATGAGGTCTACTGCTAAAATTACTGCCCTTGGTCTGAGCTTCGCGGTGATACCTCACTTGCATGGTGCAATTGCTGTTTACATATGACACCAGACCGATGCTTGCAGGGGTACTTTTTTAAATTTATTTTGCTTTTTTATTATATTTTAAAACTGTTCCTTTCATTTTTTTTATCATTTTTATTGTTTTCTCAGGGAATGCAAATATCCCCTATGATAGCAATAGGTAGTGACAGGTATTCTTTTTTTAAAAAAAATTGGGGTCTATTAGACCCTAGATCTCTCCTCTGCCCTCAAAGCATTTGAGCACACCAAGATCGGTGTGATAAAATGCCTTGCCAATTTCCCAATGGCGCTGTTTATATCCAGCGAAACATAAGTCATGAAATGCTCGTAGCTTCCGGTTTCTTAGGCCATAGAGATGATTGGAGCCATTCTGGTCTCTGATCAGCTCTATGGTCAGCTGCCGGAACTACCGGCTGCATTCTCGATTTCCCTGTTGAGACAGAAAGACCCAAGAAAACCATGGAAGACGGTGGGAGGGGGGGTGACGTTCCCTCCCACTGCTTATAAATGCAGCTTAGAGGCTAATTAGCCGCTAGGATTGCTTTTACAATAAAGCCGACCGCTGGCTGAAAAGAATCATACCAAGATGATACTTAAACCTGCAGGTATCATTCTGGTATAACCACTCAAAATCCAGCAACGTATATGTTGCTGGTCCTTGTTGGGCATACATTGTAATGTTCTTTTTTTCATGCAGCCTGTGGGTATGCCCACCATTAGAATACCGCCCTTCATACACCCACTTTTTTTTAACTGTGGTGGTGAAATCACCTCCTACAGCGCTGGAGTCACTGATTTACTTATCGTGGGAGCAAACGCTGTTGCTGTCAATATAAATAAACCCATGCTGCAGCTGAACCTTCTAAGCAAATGATGGTTAACATTAAAACAAAGTAAAATTACAGTATAACAGTAAGACTTACCATACCTGAAAAGCAAATACAATAAAACATAGTAAAACTAACACATTGCAATCTGTGCCTAAAAAATATATGCCGAAGCATGGGGGCAATACGCCCCTAATCCGCCCTAATGTTAGGAGCAAATTGCTCCTCCACCCCTGCCCCCATGCTTCGGCATATATGCTCTTTTTTTTTTTAACCGTGACAGCGCTGTCAAGAGTCACGGCTTTATGTATCGTGGGAGCAAACGCTGTTGCTGTCAGAATAAATAAACCCGTGCTGAAGGGTGTACCTGCTAAGCATATGATGGTTAACAATAAAACAAACATTACAGTATAACATACCATACCTGCAAAGCAAATACAATAAAACATAGTAAAAATAAAGAACAATAGATATAGATCAATAGTGAGTGAACAGTAGAGCGGACAGTGGAGAGCGAACATAAGAGAGAGAACAATAGAGAGAGAGAAAAGAACAGAAATATAAAACCACAACTATTTTTGTTTTTTTTATTTTATATTTTTTTGTGTTTTTGCGGTTTTCTTTTTTTTCCCACTTTTTTCACTTTTATAAAAACTGTAAAAAAAACTGTAAACTGAAGGTTGCAGATTAGGGTCTCTCAAAATGTGATGGTCATCACATCTTTCAAGACCCTGTGTACGTGTGTCCAGGACTGTGTAGTGCTGTACCCTACGCTAATACTCAACTAGTGTGTGGTAGCGTTTGAAACAGTCACCGATGCAGAGACCAGGTTGGTCAGGACAGGAGGGACAATAAAAGCGGGTGTCACACCTAAATCCGCGTTTTCTGCAAACACAACATTTTCTTTTTGGGGCTCGTTCGGTAGGGGTACCAGGGAGGACATACGGAAAATTCCTCTCATGCAGCTGGCTCACTGCATTTGCGTTGGGAAGTTGGGCCATAGCACCGTCTGGAAACACAAGGGCTGTGACGATCTCTTCCTGGAATTTAAGGAAGGATCCAGTCCGTCCTAAAGCTTTGTATAGCACAAAAGCGTTCAGCCGAGCCAATTGAAATAAATATACAGACACTTTTTTGTACCAGCGTCTGGTAGAGCTGCACAATTAATTGTCAAGAATCGTTATTGCGATCTTGACTAAAGTGTTTCACAATTCTTTCTAAGCAAAGAATTCTCTCTGCTCTTCTGAAGCCACAGCCATCAAAATAAAGGAAGAGAAAAACTGGGCAGTCTGCCAAGAATCAAAACATTCTTTATCAGAGCCCATTCACACAGGGGCAACACGACTTCCAGCGCGACTTTGGGAGACAACTTGGACACGACTTGAGTATGAATCACAGCGCGACTTACAACACGACTTGAAGTCGCCTCCAGGACAGGGAGCTGAACATACCAGGCTCTTAGGTCTGGTGTGGATGTTAAGGGGAACCTCCTACGCTGAAAAAACGGGGGTGGGGACGAGGGAGCGCCCCCCAAACCGTACCAGGCCACATGCCCTCAACATGGAGGGGTGGGTGCTGTGGGAAAGGGGGGCACCCTGCGGCCCCCCCACCCCAAAGCACCTTGTCCCCATGTTGATGAGGACAAAGGCCTCTTCCCGACAATCCTGGCTGTTAGTTGTCGGGGTCTGCGGGTGGGGGCTTATCAGAATCCCAGGGCCCCCTTTAATAAAGGGGCCCCCAGATCCCGGCCCCCCCACTGGGGGAAAAAAGTTTTAATAAAAAAACACATTACACAGGTTTTTTAAGTAATTTTTTTAGGCAGATCCGGGGGTCTTCTTCCGACTTCGGGGGTCTCTTCCAACTTCTCCGCTCTCTCCGGCCTCTTCTCCCGGTGTCCGGTTCTTCTCCCGCTCTCCGGTTCTTCTGCCGGGCTCCTCCGCTATCTTCTGCTCTTTTGCTAGCGGTGGCCCGGTCTTCTCCGTTGTCTTCTTCCCTCTTCTCTTCTTCCAATGTTGACACAACGCTCTCTCCCACTGTAATGCCGTGTACGTGGTGCGCAACGACTTATATAGGCATGGGGCGGGGTCACTGGGTGACCTTATGACGTAACAGTCCCATCATGCCCTGGGACTGTGACGTCATAAGGGGCAGGGTCACCGGGTGACATCACCCGGTGACCACCCCCCATGCCTATATAAGTCGTTGCGCACCACGTACATGACATTACAGCGGGAGAGAGTGTCGTGTCAACATCGGAAGAAGACGTCGGAGAAGACCGGGCCACCGCTAGCAAAAGAGCGTCAAAAGAGCAGAAGATAGCGGAGGTGCCTGGCAGAAGAACCGGAGAGTGGGAGAAGAACCAGAGAGCGGGAGGAGAACCGGACACCGGGAGAAGAGGCCGGAGAGAGCGGAGAAGTCGGAAGAGACCCCCAAAGTCGGAAGAAGACCCCCGGAGCTGCCCAATAAATGACTTTAAAAACCTGTGTAGTGTGTTTTTTTTATTGACACTTTTTTCCCTCAGGTGAATGGGTAGGGGTACAATGTACCCCAAACTCATTCACATAGGGTGGAGAGCCGGGATCTGGGGGCCCCTTTATTAAAGGGGGCTCCCGGATTCCGATAAGCCCCCCGCCCGCAGACCCTAACAACCAACGGCCAGGGTTGTCGGGAAGAGGCCCTTGTCCTGATCAACATGGGGACAAGGTGCTTTGGGGTGGGGGGGCCGCAGGGCGCCCCCCTTCCCCAAAGCACCCACCCCCCCATGTTGAGGCCATGCGGCCTGGTACAGTTCAAGGGGGGGGCGCTCGCTCGTCCCCACCCCCTTTCCTGATTCCTGACCGGCCAGGCTGCGTGCTCGGATAAGGGTCTGGTATGGATTTTGGGGGGACCCCCACGCTGTTTTTTCAACATAGGGGGTTCCCCTTAAAATCCATAGCAGACCTAAGGGCCTGGTATGCTCTTGGAGGGGAACCCATGCCGTTTTTTATTTAAAATTTTGCGTGGCGTTCCCCTTCATGATTCATACCAAACACATGTCAGTATTGCTTGTCGCTCATTGGGAAAGGAAAAAACACATTTTTCCTTTCCCGATGAGCGAGCCAGCTGGCATATCGCGGTCGCTCTTCCTAGGTAAATTCTTTTCTTTTTCCTGTAAAGTTGCCTCACTATGTCGGGCATCCGACTTGGAAGCGACTTCCATTAAAATCAATGGGTACAAGTCACCTAGAAGCCAGATTGAAGTAGTACAGGAACCTTTTCTGAAGTCGGAGCGACTGCAGTAGTGTGCATTAAGACGGATCCATTCACTTACATTGGTTTTTTCATGTAGCACTACTTTGGCCGACTTGAAGTCGGATCCAAAGTTGCCCCTGTGTGAATGGGCTCGAACCTTTTCTGAAGTTGGAGCGACTGCAATAGTGTGCATTAAGACGGATCCATTCATTGATTTTTTCATGTAGCGCGACTTGGGGCGACTTGAAGTCGGATCCAAAGTTGCCCCTGTGTGAATGGGCTCTGAGTTGAACTTAAGTATAAACATTGGAACAATTTGTCAATGGAATAGACTTTGTGTGTAAGTGAAAAAAGTTTAACCACTTGAACACTAAACCTTTTTCTGACATTTGTAGGTTTCAAGTTAAAATCATTTTTTTTGCTAGAAAATTACTTAGAACCCCCAAACATTATATATATATAATATAAATAAAATGGTGGTTGTTGCAATATTTTATGGCACACTGTATTTGCGCAGCGGTCTTTCAAAATTCAATTTTTTTTTGAAAAAATTACTTTAATGAATTAAAAAAAAAAAACACTAACCAGTAAAGTTAGCCCATTTTTTTGTATAATGTGAAAGAATCGTGATCTTTTTATTCTAAGCAAAAAAATCGTGATTCTCATTTTGGCCAGAATTATGCAGCTCTAGCGTCTGGCCTTACGGGCAGTTAGGTACGGCGCTAATAACTGGTCGTTGCGGTCCACCCCTCTAATATTAAGGTTTTATTCGTGGACACAGAGGGGTTTCTCCACAACACCAGTCGCCATAAAAATTTGGACTGTCTTATCTGCGTGAAGGGAGGACAGAACTAAAACATTCCGTGAATCCCTCCACTTCACTGCTAACAAATTATTACACCTCAAGCAGGCTCTCTCCCCCACTCTAAGTCGGGATTCTACAAGCCGTTGGGGGAAGCCCCGGCGATTAGACCACATGGTACCACATGCGCCAATTCTATAATCAAAAAGGTGACTAAAAAAGTGTCACGCTCGTGTAATAATTGTCCACGTACTAGTGGTACCCCTTTCTGAATTATGCCCCGTACACACGGTTGGATTTTCCATCGGAATTTCCGTCACACAAAATTTGAGATCTGGATCTCAAATTTTCCGACAATAAAATCCGTTGTGGTAAATTCCGATCGTGTGTACACAATTCCGATGCACAAAGTTCCACGCATGCTCGGAATCAAGCAGAAGCACCGCACTGGCTATTGAACTTCATTTTTCTCGGCTCGTCGTACATTTTGTATGTCACCACGTTCTTGACATTCTGAACTTCTGACAAGATTTGTGTGACGGTGTGTATGCAAGACAAGTTTGAGCCAACATCCGTCAGAAAAAAATCCATGGATTTTGTTGACGGAATATCCGATCCTGTGTACAGTGCATAGGGGTGACACCAAGTCCCACACAATCTTGCCAGCGCTCCCTATGTAGTCTGGGCAGTACTCGGGCTCCACGTGACTATCTTTTCCCTCGTAAACCATAAAACCATATGTATAGCCTGTTGCCCTGTCACAGAGCTTATACATCTTGACCCCGTATCTGGCACGCTTGCTGGGAAGATACTGTTTGATAGACAAGCGGCCGGAAAACTTAATCAGGGATTCATCAACGCAGACAACTTGACAGGAGTAAACAAGGCTGCAAACTAGTGGTGCAACGGATCGTCACCGATTCGTGATCCGAACGGGTCAACCTGTTCGGATCGGCACACCACGCGATCCGTGGAGCACTCCGCTGCTTAGGCCTTAGGAAAGGCCGCGGCTTCAGCCTAGCTCCGGAGCAGCAGCCATCTTGGTACACCCGGTGTCTTTCCGAGAAAGTTCCCCCGGCGGATAAGGACCCCCCTGTACTGCGCATGCGCTGCGTTTGTTCAGTACAAACTACTACGGTGATGCCGAAAATTGCCGAACATAAACAGCTGTGAGTGAACTCTACACCGCGCATGCGCAATTAACATGACATTCTACCAAACTATGCCCCGCACGCTCCCGATGCTCGTGCTACTCTGCAAGGAGGGTATATTATTACTGTTATATCATCTAAGCAAGGGGTGGGTCTATTATTATTGTTATATCGTGTAAGCCTTCATTTCTTTAAACACGCCCCGCAAACAGCTCTGCCCATTAATTTAAAATTCTGCCTCTTCTGTAGCCATCCGCCCCTTACACGATATAACAGTAATAATAGACCTGCCCCTTGCAGAGTAGCACGAGCATCGGGAGCGTGCGGCATCATCTGGTACAATGACATGTTAATTGCGCATGCGCAGTTTACAGCTCACTAACAGCTGTTTATGTTCGGCAAAGCGCTGAGGCTGCGCAGTACAGGGGGGTCTTTATCCGCCGGGTGGACCTTTCTTGGCAGAACACCGGCGGCGGAGGTGAGCTGCGCGCTGACGTCATCACCCCTCTGGCCGGTGTAACGACATATTCTGCGACCCATCGCAGTTTTCTACAGAAGTGACGTCCCGTCTCCGCCATCTTGCTACACCCCACACTCGTCCACAGTAAGGATACACCAAGGAGGGGGAAAGCAGACATGTTGTTACACCCACCGGAGTTTTCCATTTTAAACATATTTATAACAGTAAAGTCAGTTTATATAGTGAAATATAGGACTTACAACTCCATCTGACTACTTAGATCTTGAATTTTAAAAGCAGCGTCAGCCCTGCTCATCTCACAGGTTTGCTAATCTGACAGAAGTTCGCTGCTTTTAAAATTCAACATGAGTGAGGGAGATGTCTATTACAGTGGGAGAGATTGTGGATATTACAGTGAGTGGGGGAGATGTCTATTACAGTGGGGGAGATGTCCATTACAGTGGGGGAGATGACGTGGATATTACAGTGGGGGAGATGTCCATTACAGTGGGGGAGATGATGTAGATATTACTGTGGGGGAGATGTCCATTACAGTGGGGGAGATGACGTAGATATTACTGTGGGGGAAAAAAGAGAAAAAATGTTGGAACTTTATATGAGGCCATGACATGTCGTGCATTGGTCTCCATTCCATATTAGTTGAGAAAAAAAATTTTCTCAACTAATATGGAATGGAGACCAATGCACGACATGTCATGGCCTCATATAAAGTTCCAACATTTTTTCTCTTTTTTCAAATACAATATGGGATGGATCCACACACTTGTCTATGTCGCTATTTCCATGATTTTTCTGTTGACTAGTATCAAGTGCCAGCGGTAGGGCACTTGCTATACTGGAATTGACATAATTTTTGTTGATTACTTTGTGAGGTCATCCTATGGGGGCTGCTGCAATCAGCCCCGGGAGCTGCAACGCACACCGCGGTCACCCCCAGCCCCCATTTCGACCAATATGGTCGCCGGGGTTGCGGTTGCGCATGCGCTGCGCGTTGACACCACGCCCACACGTCTTGCGTACGACGTCACTTTTGACGCCGCGGACAGACGTGTTTTCCATCTGCGTGCACCACGAGGGAGGAAAGACGCCCATTTAAGAGCGCTGGTCGCTCTGACATGGTCGCCCCCTCTCTCTTAGCACGCCACGTGACGTTGGTGGGGCTCTGCCGGCGGACAGACTTCTTTCACACCCCTACCCCTCTTTGGTCTACACCAGATGTGTTATATCCTGGTCTACTTGGTCTGCACTGTCTATTCTCAATTGGATCTCCCCATGTACACTTGAACTTCAGGTAATCCTTATCCTATGGATGTTACCTTTGGCTTTATGGTGGCAAGTGCACTTTCATAGTATTTTTACTACTTTTTTTATGTTTACTACCTTCATATATTTTGACTATCTAATTCGGGGACCCTCCTTACTTTGCTATTTTTCTCACTTATTCTTTACTATCATTGTGTTTTTACACACCTTATCTCTTTATTTCCCATTACTTCATATCATCTACCCCCCCCCCTCCGTTTCACATATATTTCCTCTAATCACTACCATGGCACCCCTTCTTTATGCTAACACTTCTTCCTTATTTATTTATTGATACAGAAGCCCTACGGGGCCAACACCTATTATTATACACCTGGCCCTATCGCCGCCTGCACAGCCTTCACCTCAGCTCCCGGGGGGGTTGTCTTTCGCCTCCTAGTACCTCCGATGTACCTTTAATATCATTACTACCCATATTCTACATTAGCTACCCATAGGTAAGAATGATTGGACCATAAGTTCTATGTTCCTCTTCTCCCTATTCTTTGATCAATTACCATTGATGAAAGATTTTTATTTCATTATAGATACCTCCAATGTATAGCTGCTCCTGATGAGTGGAAACAACCCACGAAACGCGTCGAGCATGTATTTTTGATGCTATGCCACAGTAATCATGGGTTTACTAGGGTTTTACTGTTTGAATCAATCATATAACCTTATATGCTATTTTATTTTTTACTATGTTTTTTCACATATTAGGGATGTTGCCGGTTCATTATTTTATGTGTGCAATAATGTCTATTATATTACCTGGATTATTATATGATTTACTTATCATGTCCTTCTTTATTCTGTATTGTACATATTGGTCAATTACTATTAATGTTACCGGTACACAGTGCCTAATTATGGTTAACAATAAACACTCCAACTATTTAATTGATTGATTGATTCAACCCAAGTGATGTGTATCATATAAAGTCCCAATTTTCCCAATTCCCCCTCCCCTATTTTTTTCATTACTGTGGGGGAGATGACGTAGATATTACAGTGGGGGAGGTGACGTGGATATTACAGTGGGGGAGATGACGTGAATATTACAGTGGGGGAGATGACATAAATATTACAGTGGGGGAGATGACGTGGATATTACGGGAGATGATGTGGATATTACAGTGGGGGAGATGACGTAGATATTACAGTGGGGGAGATGACGTGGATATTACAGTGGGGGAGATGACGTGGATATTACAGTGGGGGAGATGACGTAGATATTACAGTGGGGGAAATGACGTGGATATTACAGGGGGGAGATGACGTGGATATTACAGTGAGGGAGATGACGTGGATATTACGGGAGATGATGTGGATATTACAGTGGGGGAGATGACGTAGATATTACGGGAGATGATGTGGATATTACAGTGGGGGAGATGACGTAGATATTACAGTGGGGGAGATGACGTGGATATTACAGTGGGGGAGATGACGTAGATATTACTGTGGGGGAGATGACGTGAATATTACAGTGGGGGAGATGACATAAATATTACAGTGGGGGAGATGACGTGGATATTACGGGAGATGATGTGGATATTACAGTGGGGGAGATGACGTAGATATTACAGTGGGGGAGATGACGTGGATATTACAGTGGGGGAGATGACGTAGATATTACTGTGGGGGAGATGACGTGAATATTACAGTGGGGGAGATGACATAAATATTACAGTGGGGGAGATGACGTGGATATTACGGGAGATGATGTGGATATTACAGTGGGGGAGATGACGTAGATATTACTGTGGGGGAGATGACGTAGATATTACAGTGGGGGAGATGACGTAGATATTACAGTGGGGGAGATGACGTAGATATTACAGTGGGGGAAATAACGTGGATATTACAGTGGGGGAGATGACGTGGATATTACAGTGGGGGAGATGACGTGGATATTACGGGAGATGATGTGGATATTACAGTGGGGGAGGTGACGTAGATATTACAGTGGGGGAGATGACGTGGATGTTACAGTGGGGGAGATGACGTGGATATTACAGCGGGGAGATGACGTGGATATTACAGCAGTGGGGGAGATGACGTGGATATTACAGTAGTGGGGGAGATTGTGGATATTACAGCAGTGGGGGAGATTGTGGATATTACAGCAGTGGGGAAGATTGTGGATATTACAGTGGGGAGATTTTTTTTTTTGCTGATCTGAAAAATGATTTGATCCGTGACTCTGATCCCAGGAATGATCCGAACCGTGAGTTTTTTGATCCGTTGCATCCCTACTGCAAACTGTTGGCTAAAGTGGTTTACGAGGGGTCGAATTTTGTAGAGCCGATCAAATCCAGGGTCACCCCAAGGACGACAGAGTTCATTGTCGCTGAGGTGCGTGAACCACAAGATCTGCTCGTATCGTGTCCTGGTCATGGAGGCAGAGAACACGGGCATATGGTGAATGGGGTTAGTTAACCAATATGACTGCAACTCACTCTTTTTGGTTATGCCCATGTTGAGGGAAAGGCCCAGGAAGGTCTTAAATTCGGAAACCGTAATTGGTTTCCAGTCTCTGGCAAGGGTCGGCTGGGGATTAGCGGCGATGAATTGACCAGCGTACAAATTGCTTTGGTCCACAATAGATCTATAGAGATCTTCGGTGAAAAACAGCGAATAAAAATCAAGTGACGTAAAATCAACTGTTTCGACCTGAATGCCGGGTTGGCCAGTGAATGGGGAAAGTACGGGTGCTGCAGAAGTGGTGGGCTCCCAATGAGGATTGGTGAATGCAGCAGAAAGGGCACTATGGGCTCGACAGGCCTGTGTTTGTCTTCTTCTTAGTGACAGCGGGACACTACTTGTGCTAGCCACCTCGCCAGCTTGAACTTCACTTATTGGACTCACCACGTCACCAAGTGTTACTGAAGTGCTGGATGTACGACCAGGGTTTACTAGGCCGTTGGTGCTTGCCAGTTCACCAGAAGGATGAGCTGCACTAGTACTGGCTCTCTGCTTTATACGAGAGCCCTGCGGTTCTTGCACCTCAACGACAGCAGAACGGGGTCTGGTACGCCTGACTTTGGCAGGGACCACAACTCTGTCTTCAGAGCTATCTGTCATGGAGCCGCTGCTGTCTACAGGTTCGTATTCTGAACCTAAATCTGACAGATGAGTGACTTCCTCTTCACTATCTGTCATGCTGAGAAACGTGTAGGCCTCTTCACTAGTGTACCTTCGATTTGACATTTTGATCTCTAAATTTACTGGTACACTAGTGAGACTCACAGGACAAAAAGCTCCTGACTGTCAGCGACTGCTTCAAACGCTGCAAAAAAAAAAACTGTTAGCGCTCGCAGGGATCAGGCCTGACTCTGCGAATGCTGCAGTTATGTGTTTTGTGTTTTGTAAGTGACAGTGATCGATCGATACTGCACTTGGGTGGGCTGGGCTGGGCGAAGGGGCTAAACGCAGGTGCTAGCAGGTATCTGGGCTGATCCCACTAACACTGCCTTTTTGGGAACCCTAAACTGCTGGGGACGCTAGTATAGATCTGATCAGATCAGATATCGATCCGTTCAGACACTATACTGAAGTAGGAATGGGGATCAGATTATATGGCCATGGTTATGTGTGTAGTAGGGCTGATTTAGAATTCCAGCTAAGAAGCTATTAACTATGAAAGAATATTTTGTACGTGACAGGCTGTGGATTGGCAAATGAACACTTCCCCCCTTAGCAAAGCCATCTGTGCTTAGCTTAGCACACTTTTCCTGTTCAGGATGTGTCAAAGGCTAGTCAGCTGATTAAGGAGGTAACCGCAGAGGCAAGGCTTGTGCAATACTTGTGAAAGAATATGCTTTGGTAAACTGCTTGCATTAGTAAGAGTAGGTGAAGGGTCAGAATGTTTTTGTAAAGGAAATGTATTATCTGTGCGCTTGTGACGTAATGTGATAGAGTTATATGTACACTGAATTGTCTGTAGGAAACACTCTTTGGCGTGTAGACACGAGTCGGGCCAGGAGTGTTCATTCTTGCTAGCTAGAAGAATGAAATAAAAAACTTGCGTACCAGAAGTTCATTGCCCAGCAGTCATTGCTGTTATTCTGCTACCTCATTTGGTGCATTGGCCGTAAGGGGGAATATCGGTGTGACCTGTTGAGGCAGGTGGCACTGTTTTCCACCAGACCTACAAGGAATGGTCCGAGAGGCCAGCCCTGTGGGCTATATCGTAGTCTCAAAAGGCGCCTTCTAGAACTGTTATCTAGGAGACTGCGCTGTGTCCCATTTGGTGGCCTGCTGTGGACGACCTTCGTAGCGTCAAATGGACCTGGGAATCCGAGAAGTAGATAGCTGGAGCTCCAACGGGAACAGGTGAGAGCCTTTTTACTTTTGTTTTTGGATAACAGTTAAGACAGCCAGCCAGCCTCTCGACGGATCGAGAGAAGGGAAGCCTGATCACCTTCCGAGAGAGACGTCCGTTTAGATGATTGTGCATCTTTCGGACGAATCCTCAGTCAGTCAGTAATTTTTGGGTGGGAATGTCTGGTATGATTGATGTGTGTATGAGACATCACTTTGTGGTGAAGTGGCCGTGTCCTCTTTTAAGTGCGGTTCCTGGCTGGGAGACCACGTCCAGGCCACTGACCGAGGGAAGCGTTGTCTATTGTCCCTACCTGTGTCGAGGATTCAGACCCCTTACTGAATTCTCATCATTTACCCTACCCTCTGTGTCTGTCTTGGTGTCTGTTAGGTTATAAGAATGGGAGGGAAACATAGTGTTGAATTTCCTCTACAAACCATGATCTCCAACTTTAAGAAGGGATTTTCTAAAGAACTGTAATTTAAAAAAAACTTAGCCCTGAGAAATTGATAACATTGTGTGAGAAAGATTGGCCCTGCTATGGAGCGCGGTGGCCCCCACAGGGAACCCTTGACTTAGAGACCATTGACTGATTATTTGAGAATATTATGTCAGACTTACAGAAACATGACCAAGACGCACCTTCCAGGAGGACTGTTCGTTCGGGTGATTGTGCATCCCTCGAATAAATCCTCAGCCAGCCAGTCAGGAGGAATATCCGTCCAGATGATTGTGCATCTCTCGGATAAATCCACAGTCAGTCAGTCAGTCAGCTAGGAGAAAAAGTCCGTCTGGATGATTGTGCATCCTTTGGACAAATGGGAGACAGAGACCCGCAGTGGATACAAGCTGCAAAAGAGGAACAGTGCAGAATTATAGTTATGACAAGAGTAGTACCACTGACAAAACAAACAAAACACATATATTCTCAACCCGAAGAGACAGATCAGCCTCCCCCGTATGTAGATGAAAGGACCTCAGATAGAGACAGGTTAGAGCCATGTCCAAATGCCCCGTCCAGTAAACAAGGGGACTCAAGTAGTTGTTCACCTACATCAGATTCAGCAAGTTTGTCAATGCCAAATCTCAGTAAATATACTCCTGACCGTAGCACTCTGGGTATAGGCAGGACAGAAATAGGGAACTCAGTAGTAGTCCATGGGCTCCCTAATCAAGTGTCCACTTCCACTCCGAGAGATCCTGATGCAAATAGCCGGACCCTTGCCCCGCATCCCTTTGAAGCCCGCATACTGCAAGACATCCCGGGACTGTGGGCAGAAGACAACCTACCAGGATTAACCACACACGTTCCCTCAATCCTTATTGAATTAAAATCAGGAGCCACTCCAGTCAGCCTGAAACAGTACCCAGTCCCTCTAAAAGCCCTAGTAGGAAAACAAAAGTACTTAAACAAATTCCTACACTATGGAATTCTAAAACCCTGTCAGTCTCCCTGGAATACACCTCTACTCCCAGTGCAGAAACCTGAAACAGCTCACTGTCATCCTGTTCAAGACCTCCGAGCGGTCAATCAGGCTGTAATGACCATGCACCCAGCGGTCACTAATGAACTGTTACAATTACTGTGGGAGGCAGATTATAAGGTGTCCCGGAGAAAGGTGCAATTTTGACAAGAGACTGTAAAGTACCTGGGATTCAGAGTATCACAAGGACAGAGACAATTGGGAGAAGGCAGGAAAGAAGTTGTTTGTCAGATTCCCACCCTGACTACAAGTCGGCAAGTACGTGAATTCCTGGGGGTGGTAGGATTCTGCTGAATCTGGATACCGGACTTTGCCATAAAAGCCAGACCCCTCTATGAATCCACAAAGGGGGGAGAAAAGGAACCCTTCCAATGGGGAGAACAGCAAAACAGAGCATTAAGACATTAAGGTCTCCCTAATGCAGACTCTTGCGCTAGGCTTGCCAGATAGCCAAAAAGTCTTCTATTTGTATGTCAGTGAAAAACAAGGAATAGCAGTAGGAGTCCTGGCACAATACTCTGGGTCTTGGCAGCGCCCTGTAGCATACCTTTCAAAACAACTGGACACCGTAGCTCAGGGATGGCCATCCTGCAGAGGGCCATCGCAGCAACAGCCCTCCTTGTGGTCAAAGCTGACAAGTTGTCATTAGGTCAGGAGACTTATGTCCGAGTCCCTCACCAGGTACAGGCATTAATGGATTACAAGGGAAATCACTGGTTCACGAACAGTCGAATGGTTAAATATCAAGCTATGCTGTGTGAAAATCCTCGTATCCACTTAGAGACTGTAAACCCTTTAAACCCAGCCACTCTGCTCCCCACCTCACAAGAACCCCTAACTCATGACAGTCTCCGGGTATTGGATATGTAAGCCGACCAGACTTGAAAGACAGCCCCTTGAGTACTTTACTGACGGAAGCAGTTTTGTAAAAGGTGTTTATCCCCAGATATAGGCCCAGACAATGGCCCTGACTTTGTCCACAAGTGTCTCCAGGAATTAGCAACGGCACCTAAGATTACTTGGAAATTACACACCGCATATAGGCCCCAAAGCTCTGGAAAAGTTGAACGGATGAACCGCACACTCAAGTCACAACTGGCTAAGCTCTGTCAGGAAACCCAAATGGAGTGGACCTTGATGTTGCCCATTGCTTTACTGAGAATTCGGAGTACCCCAACAAAGAGGACAAATCTGTCCCCTTTTGAGGTACTGTATGGTAGGCCCCCACCCATCATTAGAGGGATAAGAGGAGACTTGCATCAGATAGGAGGGGTAGTTAACCGTGAACTGATACAGAAACTTGGGGAAAGTATGCAGGACATAGGGAAATGGGTTCAAGAGAAACTTCCCATAAGCTTGTCAAACCCAGTACACCCCTTTAAACCAGGAGATACAGTGTGGGTAAAGGAGTGGAACATAACCCCACTAGGGCCAAAATGGAGAGGTCCTTACATTGTTCTGCTATCTACCCCAACAGCCATTAAGGTAGCCGAGGTGACACCCTGGATACACCACTCCAGGGTAAAGCGAGCTGCTGACCTCACAGACTCCTGGCACAGTACAGTAGACCCCCAAGATCCTTTGAGACTGAGATTGACCAGAGAAATCAGAAGGAAGAACTCCAGCCCTGTGTTCAGCACACCCCTGGAAGCTGCTGAATTTACGCACGGCAGAAGATAGGCAGACTGCAGCCCTGCGGCCAGCACACCCCTAGAAGCTGCTGGCTCAACGCACGGCGGAAGATAAAGGATATCTACTAAGCTCTGCTCCAACCACAGCCCAGACGCTGATTGGTCTACGCACAAGCTGAAGCTTGAGGATATTCATCGGTGTAATGTTTACTAAGATCGTTATAATGAGACTGTTGATAGTCATAATAGTGATACTGACCAGGTTAACAGGGGGGGAGAGTATCTCATGTGACCCTTGTATAAAGACGACCAGAGTAGGATCCGTAACTACCAAGATGATATTGTGGCACTCCCATTATCAATGCAAGGGCACAGAGACTGGTACTTGCATACATAATGGGACTACCTATTCAATGTGCTCCTTTGAAAATCAGATAACCTGTTATGACCCCACTTATGCACCCTATAAAACCTGGCTAACCGTTCGGAGCTTTAGTTCCACCGGTAGGCTGATAAACCGTACACTGATCACTGACCCCAGCACTGCAGCAAGCCTAATCTTTGATGTGTGTGCTGCCATCAACCTCAACCACTTCCCAAGGGGAGGGTGTGGGGGATTGGAATGGGAGAGAGAGTATTTAAGAAATGATAGGTACATCTGTTCAGGGAAACTGGGACCTAGCTGTGCAGGAGAGGAATGGAATTACTGCCCCAACTGGAGGTGTGCTGCCTGGGGAACATGGGGAATGAAAAATCAGGATGCCATTCTACAATCTTTAGCTGGTTCATCCAGCTGCACAGTGGGAAGTTGCACCCCTGTGAATTTCACCATACATAACCCTGTCCAGTTTTTAGCACAATGGGGAAATAAGTTTGGAGTTCATATTTATGGTAAAGGATCAGACCCCGGTACAATTGTGTATGTCTCACTAGAAACTGAACTAACAAAGAGTGTTAATCATCAGCTATTTCACTCCTTATATGAAGAGCTAGCCACTGGTATGGAAGTGCCCCCTAGCACAAAGAACCTGTTCACTGAACTGGCAGAAAGTGTGGCTGACAATTTACATGTCACAGATTGCTATGTGTGTGGAGGAACCAACATGGGAGACCAATGGCCTTGGGAAGCCAGGGAAAAAGATTATGATGTGCCATTCAGTGCCACCTCTGAGCAGCCCCATGAACGAATGAGGTCAGAATGGCACCTGAAAACGTTGATAATTGGGAAATATTGTATAGCCAGGTCGGGTCCCCAGTATAAAACACATGTAGGAGAAATGGCCTGTTTAGGACAACAGTTTTATAATAACACTTCAAAAAGTACATCCTGGTGGAGTGATACAAACGTACCCGTGCCTGACCCACACCACTTTACCAATTTCACTCATCTAAAAGGGCTATGGGAAAATCTCACCAAAGAGTCTAACTGGAAGGCCCCAGAAAACTTGTACTGGATTTGTGGGAATAAAGCCTATTCAGAGCTCCCCCAAGACTGGTCAGGAGCTTGTGTCTTAGGTACATTAAAACCCTAATTTTTCCTTCTTCCACTGGGAAATAGGGAAGAACTGGGAGTCCCTGTGTACATAGGTTCAAAGAGGAAGCGGAGGTCATCTAGTCTGAAGATAGGAAACTGGAAAGATAATGAGTGGCCCCCAGAACGTATTGTCCAGTATTATGGTCCAGCCACATGGGCCGAAGATGGCAGTTACGGTTATAGAACACCAATTTATATGCTTAATCGAATTATAAGGTTACAGGCTGTATTACAAATAATTACTAATGAAACTGCTGCTGCCTTAAATTTGCTTGCTAAACAAGGAACTAATTTACGTGCTCATGTGTATCAGAATAGACTTGCCTTAGACTATCTGTTAGCTACTGAAAGTGGTGTCTGTGGAAAATTTAATCTGAGTAATTGTTGCTTAGAAGTGGACAACACAGGAAAAGTAGTTGAGGAAATCACTGGTAGAATGAAAAAGTTAGTTCATGTGCCAGTCCAAACATGGGATGGTTTCAATGCTGGTAGCTGGTTCGGAGATTGGGGTTTTCCCAGTGTATATGGGGTAAAGGCTATATTGGGGATCGTTGTAATAATACTCGTAGCATGTATGCTGCTGCCCTGTCTGATTCCCCTTGGGACTAGAATGATCCAGAGTTTCATTGAGGCCACCGTAGAAAGAAAGGCTGCGACCCATATTATGGCTATGTGGAAATACCAGCCATTAACCCCCCAAGACTAAAAAAAAAATCTCAGTCACATTGAGCTCTGATCCATTAGAAAGCAGACCTGTATGCTATTTAGTGATGCTTAATCTCGCTCATATTAATCGCTATGATTATGATCAAAGGGGGGAATGAAGTAGGAATGGGGATCAGATTATATGGCCATGGTTATGTGTGTAGTAGGGCTGATTTAGAATTCCAGCTAAGAAGCTATTAACTATGAAAGAATATTTTGTACGTGACAGGCTGTGGATTGGCAAATGAACACTTCCCCCCTTAGCAAAGCCATCTGTGCTTAGCTTAGCACACTTTTCCTGTTCAGGATGTGTCAAAGGCTAGTCAGCTGATTAAGGAGGTAACCGCAGAGGCAAGGCTTGTGCAATACTTGTGAAAGAATATGCTTTGGTAAACTGCTTGCATTAGTAAGAGTAGGTGAAGGGTCAGAATGTTTTTGTAAAGGAAATGTATTATCTGTGCGCTTGTGACGTAATGTGATAGAGTTATATGTACACTGAATTGTCTGTAGGAAACACTCTTTGGCGTGTAGACACGAGTCGGGCCAGGAGTGTTCATTCTTGCTAGCTAGAAGAATGAAATAAAAAACTTGCATACCAGAAGTTCATTGCCCAGCAGTCATTGCTGTTATTCTGCTACCTCAATACTACTAAGGTAGGTGTATGGTGCGTGCGTGCGTGGGTGTTAGCGCTACTGGCACTAATCTGACGCTGCCTGGGGCCACGCAGACCCTGACTATCTCTAAAACCTAACTTATATCACCCGCCGATTAATCAGGGGGTTAAACCTTTATTTAGGTAAAATATGGCGGGTGCCCGGATGCTATAAAAAATAAACTAGCTAACCTGCATCCTCCGTGACACTTATACAGTGATCACTGGTGACAGGGGGTGATCAAGGGGTTAAACCTTTATTGGGGGGTCCCTAGACCTATCCGGGCCTAATACTAATTACCTTAACGCTTATTTTGGTCACTAATGAAACCAGTACAGAGATCAAAAAAAAAATCTGAATGCTGCACGAGGTGACACAGTGACGGGGGGGGGGGTGAAGGGGTTAACTGGAGGGGGGTGATCAGGGGGTGGGAAGTGTACCTACGTGGACTGGTGTCAGTGTAGTGTTGGTGCACTTACTATGAGATGTTCTCTCTCCTCAGTCTGGAACAGAAGAGACCGACATGAGGAGAGATGACATCACTTCCCCTGTCAGTGTTTACACTTACACAGACAGGGGAAGGATCTCATTCGCCAGGACCTATCACCAGGTCCAGGCCAGATACCATTGGCCTGGCCTGGAGATTGATTGGTTCTGAAACAAATCCGATCGTCGCACGGGGGGGGAGGCGCGCGGGCGCCGTATAGCTATGATGCTTGGCGCAGCCGGACCAACCTGCCACAGTTAAACTGTGGCGGCTGGTCTGGAACAGGTTAAATAGATTAGATCAGATAGAAATCTACATAAACAGAGGGAGAACATGCAAACTCCATGCCAGGCAGTGTACTGGTTGGGATGCAAACTGGGAGGCCCAGTGCTGTAAGGCAGAAGTGCTGACCACTAGGCTGGAAAGAGCCAGGCAACCAACATTTAGTCCTCCAATAAAAAAAAAGGAGAGAATGGAGGAATGATGTAATTTTATCTGATTCATAAACATCAGACTGCTTCCTGGCCATGGCAAGAATTAAACCTCCTGTCACATTTAGCGAGCAGTTCCACCCATTGAAGGTGACCCATTCAAGCCTGTCAAATGCTCTCTTTAAAGCAATCCACTGCAGAATGCTCTGTAGAGAGCTAGCGCTAGTCTAAACTAGCCCTAGGAGAGGAATTCCCCTCACTTTGGGAGATATCCTTTAACTTCCTGTTGCATCTCTGGAATGGGATGTAAAGGGAAATCTCCACAATGGTACATAGACAGCACAAAATAAACTGGCAGTGGTCTGAACCTTTCCATACTGCATCCAAAACTACAAAAGATGTATATAAAACAGAAGAAGGTATATATAAAAGTTATAAGGTATATAAAGTTGTAGGTTACATATAAAACTAAAATGAAAAGAAAAGAAAGGAAAAGAAAAATAACAGGAAAAAAGAAAAGTAATAAAAAAAAGAAAAGGAAAAGAAAAAAAATAAAGAAAAGAAAAGAAATAAGAAAAAAAAAATAAGAAAAAAAAAAAAAAAAATGAAAAAGAGAAAAGACAAGACTTTAGTTCTTCATGATCCATGAAACTGGATATGTGGCAGGGCTTCTTTTCATATGTTGTGCTGTAATATGTCCCTCTTTCCCATCTTAGAAGTTAGGCGGCATACAATTATTCTTTTGTAACATGACAAGACTGACGAATAAGCAGCAAACAGGAGATTGACCCAGGCTCTCCAGGCTCCAGGGTTTTCCCTTTGGAAATGCAATGTTCAGTAAGGAAAAAAGCAGAGAATAAAATAACCTATTACCTCCATCTAGAGGCCCAATGTGTAGTCACATCGCAGCATGTCGCCTTACTGGTTCATTTTTCCAGTGACAGGTGAAGGTTAAGGCTATCTCTCCCCTACACTCCTCCAGACACTGATTTCTATCAGTGCACAGTAAAAGAGGTCTACAGGGACACTGGCAAAGCTCATAAGAATTGCTACTTGTGTCAAGGTCAGCACATCTCACAGAGCTGGTGACATCCCGTAGATGTGTAATTATTCCCACCATTCCCTGCTTCTAGCTGCTGAGTTCTCCTGGTGTATGTATGTATGTATGTATGTGTATATATATGTATGTATATATATATATATATATTTATATATATATATACATATATATACAGAGACACATTAATAGTAAGCACAGGACTAGAGTTTTGTTGTTTTAAAGGATAACTAAACCCAAAAACAAAAATGGAACATATTGCAGCTTATAGTCATTAGGTGGTAGCTGCATTCATTTTCCTTTTTTATTTTCAAGCTAAGAAAATTTTCAGCAAACACATGTAATGGAGAAGAAGAAACATGGACATGTTTGGAGTCCGAATCAGGAGAGTAGCCCAGGGTGACAACCATGGCTTCTTCCATAGATATAGTGGAGGAGTGAGCCCTCCCCCAAGACAGGAAGCATGTTATTTACAAGATTACTGGTTGAAAATAAAGCAAAAGGGGCTTTAAAAAAGAAAGTAAATGCAGCCACCACACCAGGGACTGGTCAGCTGCAATATATAACATTTTTGGCTTTGGGTTTAGACACGCTCTAAGGCCCCTTTTACACTGGGGCGGTTTGTAGGCGCTTTTGCGCTAATAATAGCGCCTGCAAACCGACCCGAAACAGCCGCTGCTGTCTCTCCAGTGTGAAAGCCCGAGGGCTTTCACATTGGAGCAGTGCGCTAGCAGGACGGGAAAAAAAGTCCTGCTAGCAGCATCTTCGGAGCGGTGAAGGAGCGGTGTATACACCACGGGAGAGGAGCGATGCAGGAACCAGCGCTATAATCCCGCTGGTTCCAGCATCGCATCAGTGTGAACCCCAGGGTGAAAATGCATAGGTGTGAACCAGGCCTAAAAGAAGAGCTTGATTTTATACACCTGTGGCCATGGAGGTGATTGTAACACCTGAGTCCAATGGATTTGGGGATCCTCTGCCATTCCTCCTTGCAGATCCTCTCCAGTTCTCTCAGGTTGGATGGTAAACATTAGTGGACAGCCATTTTTAGGTCTCTCCAGTGATGCTCAATAGGGTTGAAGTCAGGGCTCTGGCTGGGCCATTCAAGAACAGTCACGGAGTTGTTGTGAAGCCACTCCTTCGTTATTTTAGCTGTGTGCTTAGGGTCATTGTCTTGTTGGAAGGTAAACCTTCGGCCCAGTCTGAAGTCCTGAGCACTCTGGAGAAGGTTTTCATCCAGGATATCCCTGTACTTGGCCACATTCATCTTTCCCTTGATTGCAACCAGTCGTCCTGTCCCTGCAGCTGAAAAATACCCCCACAGCATGATGCTGCCACCACCATGCTTCACTGTTGGGACTGTATTGGACAGGTGATGAGCAGTGCTTGGTTTTCTCCACACATACTGCTTAGAATTAAGGCCAAAAAGTTCTATCTTGGTCTAATCAGACCAGAGAATCTTATTACCATCTTGGAGTCCTTCAGGTGTTTTTTAGCAAACTCCATGCGGGCTTTCATGTGTCTTGCACTGAGGAGAGCCTTCCGTCGGGCCACTCTGCCATAAAGCCCCGACTGGTGGAGGGCTGCAGTGATGGTTGACTTTCTACAACTTTCTCCCATCTCCCGACTGCATCTCTGGAGCTCAGCCACAGTGATCTTTGGGTTCTTCTTTACCTCTCTCACCAAGGCTCTTCTCCCTGATAGCTCAGTTTGGCCGGACAGCCAGCTCTAGGAAGGGTTCTGATTGTCCCAAACGTCTTCCATTTAAGGATTATGGAGGCCACTGTGCTCTTAGGAACCTTAAGTTCAGCAGAATTTATTTTGTAACCTTGGCCAGATCTGTGCCTTGCCACAATTCTGTCTCTGAGCTCTTCAGGCAGTTCCTTTGACCTCACGATTCTCGTTTGCTCTGACAAGCACTGTGAGCTGTAAGGTCTAATATAGACAGGTGTGTGGCTTTCCTAATCAAGTCCAATCAGTATAATCAAACACAGCTGGACTCAAATTAAGGTGTAGAACCATCTCAAGGATGATCAGAAGAAATGGACAGCACCTGAGTTAAATATATCAGTGTCACAGCAAAGGGTCTGAATACTTAGGACCATGTGATATTTCAGTTTTTCTTTTTTAATAAATCTGCAAAAATGTCAACAATTCTGTGTTTATCTGTCAATATGGGGTGCAGTGTGTACATTAATGAGGAAAAAAATGAACTTAAATGATTTTAGCAAATGGCTGCAAAATAAAACAAAGAGTGAAAAATTTAAGGGGGTCTGAATACTTTCCGTCCCCACTGTATATATATATCTATATCTATATAGATTTATCTATATCTATATAGATCTATCCATCTATCTATCTATCTATCTATCTATCTATCTATCTATCTATCTATATTTATATTTATTACATATATATATCGTAAAGTTGTGAGTGTACAGCTTGTATAACAGTGTAAATTTGCTGTCACCTCAAAATAACTCAACACACAGCCATTAATGTCTAAACCAGTGGGAACAAAAGTGAGCACACCCCTAAGTGAAAATTTCCAAATTGGGCCCAAATTGTCAATATTTTGTGTGGCCACCATTATTTTCCAGCACTGCCTTAACCCTCTTGGGCATGGAGTTCACCAGAGCTTCACAGCTTGTCACTGGAGTCCTCTTCCACTCTTCCATGACGATATCACGAAGCTGGTGGATGTTAGAGACCTTGCGCTCCTCCACCTTCCGTTTGAGGATGCCCCACAGATGCTAAATAGGGTTTAGGTCTGGAGACATGCTTGGCCAGTCCATTACCTTTACCCTCAGATTCTTTAGCAAGGCAGTGGTCATCTTGGAGGTGTGTTTGGGGTCATTATCATGTTGGAATACTGCCCTGAGGCCCAGTCTCTGAAGGGAGGGGATCATCCTCTGCTTCAGTATGTCACAGTACATGTTGGCATTCATGGTTCCCTCAATGAACTGTAGCTCCCCAGTGCCGGCAGCACTCATGCAGCCCCAGACCATGACACTCCCACCACCATGCTTGACTGTAGGTAGGACACACTTGTCTTTGTACTCCTCACCTGGTTCCCGCCACACACGCCTCACACCATCTGAAGCAAATAAGTTTATCTTGGTCTCATCAGACCACAGGACATGGTTCCAGTAAGTCATGTCCTTAGTCTGCTTGTCTTCAGCAAACTATTTGCGGGCTTTCTTGTGCATCATCTTTAGAAGAGGCTTACTTCTGGGATGACAGCTATGCAGACCAACTTGATGCAGTGTGCGGCGTATGGTCGGAGCACTGACAGGCTGACCCCCCACCCCTTCAACCTCTGCAGCAATGCTGGCAGCACTCATACGTCTATTTCCAAAAGACAACCTCTGGATATGGCGCTGAGCACGTGTACTCAACTTCTGTGGTCGACCATGGCGAGGTCTGTTCTGAGTGGAACCTGTCCTGTTAAACCGCTGTATGGTCTTGGCCACCATGCTGCAGCTCAGTTTCAGGGTTTTGGCAATCTTCTTATAGCCTAGGCCATCTTTATGTAGAGCAACAATTCTTTTTTTCAGATCCTCATGAGTGATAACACCAAATTCAACACACCTGCTCTACATTCACACCTGAGACCTTGTAACACTAATGAGTCAAATGACACTGGGGAGGGAAAATGGCTAATTGGACCCAATTTGGACAGTTTCACTTAGGGATGTACTCACTTTTGTTGCCAGCGGTTTAGACATATTTGGCTTGGCTGTGTGTTGAGTTATTTTGAGGGGACAGCAAATTTACACTATTATACAAGCTGTACACTGACTATTTTACATTGTAGCAAAGTCTCATTTCTTCAGTGTTGTCAAATGAAAAGAAATAATAAAATATTTACAAAAATGTGAGGGGTGTACTCACTTATGTGAGATAATGTGTATATAATTTTTTTTAATCTAATGAAAATAAATAAAGAAAATATATACAAAACCACTTCACATTCTTTCTATGGTGCACTTTATCAGACCTGCGTGATCCATGGTTCACAATGATAGGAAGCTTGCAGCTGTGTGTGATTGTCTTGTAATCCAAAAGAAGTCAGGAGGAAGGATTACTTTGGACTGACTAATTGCAAGCCTAAGGACTTGGCTAAGATCCAGCCCTGTTCTTTTATTCGCACACCTCGGGTTTGAGGACGGTTTCAATTGCACCGTTTTCTGACTTCTTTCCTCAACCTAAGTCCCCAGTATAACAGCCAACATTAAACGTGAAGCATCATATGACCAAATGGGCGCCCAATTTATAACCATTTCACCCTTCCACAGACCCCTAAAGACCCATCCCCTCGGAACCCTACTATTACCCCCCTAAAGACAACCCTACGGCATTAAAAAACCCCTCCTGATATCACTTGACAAAAATAGTTTTTTTTTTTTGGTGTGGTTTCATTTTGATTTATTGTTATACATCGAAGTGGATTTTCTAAAACTATTAGAATCACATAGAACCTGGTGCAGCTGCCCATAGTAACCAATCAACTTCTAGCTTCAGCTTGCTCAATGAATCTTTGACAAAAAGCCCTCATTCACATTGGAGGTGGGTTCAGCTGAACTTGCACGTTTTCAAACCTGCATTTAATTGAGAGTTCTGGGGAGATTTGAAAGACATCTGTATGGGTTCATGCACAGATGTCTATTGAAATCACCCCTGAAGTCAGGAAAAGTACTGCAGGAACTACTTTTGGAAATCGGTGTGGCGTAATAAAGTCGGTGTCGCACCAATTCGGACGGTGCTGTTGCCAGCAATAGGCTCCGATTTGTCACATTGGCCTGATGTGAACTGGGGCTAACACCTGAAAGCTGATTACCAGTAGTTACTATGCACAGCTGCAATGTTAATTATAGTTAAATAAAAGGGCTGCTGTGGCCAATATAAACCAATGTCACTCACCAACCAAGTGTTTATTTGTGGTCATAATGGGAGGGATGATTGATAAACCCATCACTCATATGAACCCTAAAAGGAAAAGGTGGTGATGTGAGCATTATGTGAACGTTAATGTGAAGTGCATACCCAAAACTTTTTATTTTGGTTTTGTATTTACAGTGAATCAAGGTCTATAGTTGGCCCGGATAGTGAAGGTTGTTGTATATAATTTGCCAAATGTGCCACAGTAAATATTTAATTTTAAACTCTCATCTGGCAGAGAGAGCCGGTTCACACTGGGACGACTGACAAGTCGCGTCCCGTTCTGTACAATGGAACCGTTCTAATCTTGCATCGCTCCGACTTAGAAAAAGGTTCCTGTACTACTTTGGGGGCGACTTGCATTGACTTCTGTATAGAAGTCGCCGCTGCTGTCGTGTTCAAGTCGCCTGAGGCAGTCGCGCTGCAAGTCGTGCTGCCTCAGTGTGAACCGACTCTAAAGGGGAAAAAATTGATTAATAAAACACATTTCTACCTGAAGGCTGCTGAAAAGGCATCAGAGCTCTATCCTAATACTGAGCTCTAGGCAGCGTATTAGCAACAACTGCATCCTTAATATAAAAGAGACTTTTTGTCACCCGTACTAATGACATACTTACAATATCCCTCTTCCTGACCAGGCATGCATGGACACTACACCAGTAGAGTCGGTCTCCCAATGTGGTCTGCATGACTCGGCATTCTGTTTAACACTAGGGTCCCACTATGTTGACATGGCTCCTGCATGAATGACCTCTGCAAGCAGCGTTGGCAGTTTTCATACATATATGCACTGTAATGATATTTCTACAATGCATTATGGTTTCATAGTTGATCAGGTTGAATAAAGACATCAGTCCATCCAGTCCAACCTCTGTGGGTGTATGACTGTGTATGTATTTATGTCTCTATTTTTTCCTATATCTCTGTATATTACTAAAATGCCCATCTAAGAGCTTTTTCAACTTATGGACACTCTCCACTAACACCACCAATTGTGGAAGGGAGTTTCACATCCTTACCATTCCAGCAGTAAAGAATCCCCTATGCAGTTTGTGATTAAACCGCTTCTCATCCAACTCCATTGAATGGTTTGTGTCTTCTTAAGTGACCTGAGACTGAATAGTCTTTTCCTATGTTAGGATCGCCATTTATATATTTGTATATTGCAATCAGATCTCCTCTCAGGGGCGTAACTACCACCATAGCGACCCATGCGGGCGCTATGGGGCCCGCAGCCAAGTGGGGCCCAGTGAGGATGAGAGCACTGCCGGCACAGTCTCCCAGCCAGGGGAAGAGAGAGGAGAGGAAGAGGCAAGCTGTGACCTGTGCCCAGTGCAGCGTGACCTGTGCCCAATACAGCGTTGCCTGTGCCCCATACAGCCTCATCTGTGCAGAGGAAGAGGCAAGCCATCCGGATCAGCAGAGAGCTGAATTGCCCGATGTAATAGCTTTCATTAGAACTACCAGTGTTCCCGGGGCTCACATCACATAGCTCCACCTCTTGGCCCGGCGCCTTTGATAGACAGAACGCCAATCCAATGCGGGACGTGTGACGTCATCAAAGGCGTCAGCCCAAGAGGTGGGGCTATGTGACGATGAGCCCCGGGAAGACGGGAAATTCAAATGAAAGCTATTACAGCGGGCAATGCTGCTCTCTGCTGATCTGGGTGGCTTGCCTCTTCCTCTGCACAGGTGAGGCTGTATGGGGCACAGGCAGACAAGGCTGTATTGGGCACAGGTCACGCTGTATTGGGCACAGGTCACGCTGCATTGGGCACAGGTCACGCTGCATGGGGCACACGTCACGCTGCATGGGGCACAGGTCACGCTGCATTGGGCACAGGTCACTGCATTGGGCACAGGTCATGCTGCATTGGGCACAGGTCACGTTGTATGGGGCACAGGTCACGCTGTATGGGGCACAGGTCATGCTGCATTGGGCACAGGTCATGCTGCATTGGGCACAGGTCATACTGCATTGGGCACAGGTCATGCTGCATTGGGCACAGGTCATGCTGCATTGGGCACAGGTCACGCTGCATTGGGCACAGGTCACGCTGTGTTGGGCACAGGTCACGCTGAATGGGGCACAGGTCATGCTGTATGGGGCACAGGTCACGCTGCATTGGGCACAGGTCACGCTGTATGGGGCACAGGTCACGCTGCATTGGGCAAAGGTCACTCTACATTGGGCACAGGTCACGCTGCATTGGGCACAGGTCACGCTGCATGGGGCACAGGTTACGCTGCATGGGGCACAGGTTACGCTGCATGGGGCATAGGTCACGCTGCATGGGGCACAGGTCACGCTGTATGGGGCACAGGTCACGCTGTATGGGGCACAGGTCACGCTGTATGGGGCACAGGTAATGCTGTATGGGGCACAGGTCACGCTTCATCGGGAACAGGTCACGCTGCATTGGGCACAGGTCACGCTATATGTGGTACAGGTCACGCTGCATTGACACTAGGGCAGCTGTGGGGGGGGGGGGCAGTTTGCAGGGGGGCCCCGTACAACATTTTGCTATGAGGCCCTGCTATTTCTAGTTACGCCCCTGTGACTCCTCTTATGCGTCTCTTCTCGAGGGAGAATAAGTTTAATGCTTGAAGTTGTTCCTTGTAACTGAGGTCCTCCAGTTCCCTTATCAGTTTTCTTGCCCTCCAGTTATAGCCCATCACTCTTGAGGACTGGAGACCAGAACTGGATGGCATACTCAAGATGTGGCCATACCAGAGTCTTGTAAAGTAGTAAGAATATAGTCTTGTCTCTTGAGTGGATACCCTTCCTAATGCATGCTAATAGCTTGCTAGCTTTACCAACTGCATCTTGGCATTGCATGCTACTGGTTAGGTGTTTCAATAAAATAGGTTATTTTTGTTAAACTATTTATTGATTGTGGATTTATTCATGAAGTACATATAAGCCCCACGGTCTCAACATTGGGATGTCAATGCCTGTATTAATAATAACTGGGGTCCCTCTGTCTATTTTAAGTGGAGTGTCAATGTTTTTATTAACCAACAGGTGATAGAGCATCCCAGTGGGGGCTGGTGCTCAAAATTTTTGGGGGGCGCAAACAAACTGACAAATTCTGAAAAAAAAACATCAATTGCAGCTTCTCTGTGCCCATCAAATGCTGCCACTGTGCCCATCAAATGCTACCACTGTGCCCCATCAAATGCTGCCACTGTGCCCATCAAATGCAGCCACTGTCCCATCAAATACAGCCACTGTGCCATCAAATGCTGCAACTGTGCCCATCGAATGCTGTGAATGTGCTATTGAATGCCGCCACTGTGACCCCCCCCACCCACCCACTTGCCGTCTGCCCGGCACTTACCCTGTCTTTGTGGGGCAGCGGCGAGTGGTGTCCTCCATGCGTCCCATTCCGCCCTCTCCTCCTGATAGGCATCCATTCACAGCTCCTGTCGTTTCAGCCAATCAGGTGACGGGTAACATACCCGAGCACCCGATTGGCGGAGAGGCGGTTCAGTGTTAGGAAAGCGAATATTCATTCGCTGTTCTAACACACCTGGGTCACCTTTTTTGACGTCTATTAGAGCCTATGGCTCTAATCAGGTGCTTCAAAAATGCCCCCCACCGCTGTAATTCAGGCACTCAAAAAGGGGCCGGGCGCCTGAATAGGGGGTGGCAGCGGCGGTCATGGATAGATTCATGCTATGCATGAATCTATCAATCAGTCATAGAGAGGGGGTGATTGGAGAGAGGGCGCGGCGCCCGTGCGCCCTTATGGACGCACCACCACTGGAGCTTCCTTTATTATTTTTTTTAGATTATTTTGTTGTATACTGTATTATGGTAAAGTTTTGTATGTTTATGTGTTTACTAAATTGTCAATGGTGGTATTTTGTATTGTTGATGGTATTTGTAGTTTTGAACCACAAGATGGCACTAAGGTCCATTTAAATGTCCATTCCTGCAACTGGGATTAGCTCTTTATTTATAGACATTGTTCTACTAGAATTCTTAAAGTGGAGTTCCACTGGTTTTTGAGTTTATTAAAAGTCAGCAGCTACAAAAAGTATAGCTGCTGACTTTCAATAAACAGACACTCACCTGTCCCACGGTCCAGCGAAGCGGCCGCCTGAAGCCTCCTTTCTCTCCCCCTCCTCTTCGTGGCGCTGACATTATGAGTGTGGGCGCCCGGCTGTGACAGTTCGCGGCTTCACAGCCGGGTGTGCACTGCGCATGTGTGAGCAGCGCTGCACTCCGTCAATGGCCAGGCAATGTTCTGGGACCTGTGAGGTGTCCCAGAACATTGCCGGGAGGGAGGGGCCGCCTAGGCAGTCGGAAGGAGAAAGTGGGACAGAAAGTCCCACTCCAAACCAGGTACCCAGTCCCCCCCTCCCAAAAAAAAATGACATGCCAATTGTGGCATGTCAGGGGGCGAGGAGTACTTAAAGCGGAAGTTCCACTTTTGAGTGGAACTCCGCTTTAATAAATAATTTTGGTCCTTATTTTATTTGTATTCCTGGCCAGTAGTGATGAGCCCGCAGTTTGAGAAGAACTTAAGTTCGACTGGAACGTCGGGCACTCGCTTGTTCTAAAACGAACCGAACATATGGGGCGTTCGTGGGAAACTCGAGCGCCGCAGAACGCCCCATAATGCTCTGCGAGATCGCAGTGCATTGGCATCTGATGATTGGCCAAAGCATGCACCTGACCTGCATGCTTTGGCCAATCACAGCGCGCTCTGCTGAGAGAGCCATGATTGGTGCATTTAGGAGATATTTCACTTGTACTCCACCGATAAAGTGAACGGCGCATGCGCGGGGAAGAAACAAAACTCCGTACCGTTTCTTCCCTAGCGTGTGCCGTTACTGTGCACATGCGCGGGAGTGACGTCACTCGGCTCTGGCGAATAACAGAGCCGGAGTCCGCGCCCGGAAGGAAGAGGGGCTTGAAGATGGTAAGTGTCACATAATGGGCTAGTATACTAGCCCATTATGCTTTTAATTTGCTAAAGAAATTGTTAGGAAATATTCTCATAAATCCCGTTGTTTCCCCCTTCACAACACATTGCAGTTATGCCATCTTTATACCTCTATCCATCCCACTGTCCCCCTGTCCATCCCACTGTCCCCTATCCATCCCACTGTTCCTCTGTCCATCCCACTGTCCCCCTGTCCATCCCACTGTCCCCCTATCCGTCCCTCTGTCCATCCCACTGTCCCTCTGTCTATCCCACTGTCCCCCTATCCATCCCACTGTCCCCCTATCCATCCCACTGTCCCTCTGTCCATCCCATTGTCCCTCTGTCCATCCCACTGTCCCCCTATCCATTCCACTGTCCCACTGTCCATCCCACTGTCCATCACACTGTCCCTCTGTCCATCTCACTGTCCCCCTATCCATCCCACTGTCCCCCTGTCCATCCTACTGTCCCCCTGTCCATCCCACGGTCCCTCTGTCCATCCCACGGTCCCCCTGTCCATCCCACTGTCCCCCTGTCCATTCCACTGTCCCTCTGTCCATCCCACTGTCCCTCTGTCCATCCCACTGTACCCCTATCCATCCCACTGTCCCTCTGTCCATCCCACTGTCCCTCTGTCCATCCCACTGTACCCCTATCCATCCCACTGTACCCCTATCCATCCCACTGTCCCTCTGTTCATCCTACTGTACCTCTGTCCATCCCACTGTCCCTCTGTCTATCCCACTGTCCCCCTGTCCATCCCTTCAACCTCTGCAGCAATGCTGGCAGCCAGGGCCACCATCAGGGGGGTACAGGCAGTACTCATGTAAGGGGCCCGAGTGTCCCGCTCCCCCCTACAGCAGAACTTGAAAATTCATCTTGTACGAGCTCCGCCGCTAATCTGCGTGGCGCTGCAGAGAAGCATAAACAAGACAAGCCTCCATCGCTTACTTTCACTTTCACCTGCCCCTCCCAAGTGCTCCCCCCCACCCCCCTGCTGGCTGTGGCTATGCGGAGCATTTTTTAAGTATTCTGCACACAGTAATGAAATTTAACAAGCCCGCTACCCAAGCACAAGCCAGCGCCGTCTTTCAGACTGGCAACATCTCCAGCAGCAAGTGATCGTGGCCAGCGCTCACTCGCTCCTCATCCATTCCCTGCTGAGGCGGAGCCTGCTGACTGCTGCTGGGTTTGCTTGCAATGTGATTGGCCGACACAGTGGCAGGGGGAGTGGCCAGCTCGTCGACGGTACACGTAGACACAGCAATAACAGGTGCATGCAGATAGATCCAAGAGCGCAGCATGGAGGGTAAGTCGCAAAATTTTAATGTGTGCTGCTGACTGTGCCCCCCCGTGCTGCCTGTAGATTTTATTTGGACTTTATTTATCTCCTTCTTGGATGGGACACCCTGAGGCTGACAAGCTGGTATAATTGAGTTAAAAACAATAAAAAATTACTGCGCTTCCCTATACTCCCAAGCTGCAGTTCTCATTCATAGGTAAGAATCAAATTAGTAAAGCAGTCAACAGAACCGCGCTATAAATCTTAAAGTGAATAAATTCCCATCAACCTATTACCTTGATTATAGTGTTATAAACAAAACAACATATTATAATCTGAACCAAATATCAACACAACATAATCGTGATTAATACTGTGAATATTGAATATTGTGACTGTAGGCAGATAAATTGGTGACAAAAAAGGAAAAAATTTAAAAAATAATTAAAATGGTGAAAAAAGGAATAAGTCCGTGACTAGTGGTGACTTCAAATAAAGACAGTCCTTATTGCAGATAATTTCACCAATAGTGATTAAGGGCTTGATGGACACAAAACACCTCGTGAGAAGGATCCACCACCTATAAAGATGTATGCTTACCGAAGGCAAGCTTTCATAAGGCTTGTGTATGAAATCCACTCAGCGGGGACACCACCAACGGTCACAGCATAGAGGGAGGATCGCCCGGAACTCTCCAACATACAAGCCATAAACTCAGCATGAGGAACCCAGGGGAATAAAAGACACATCCTCCATAGTGTGAATCCGTATATACAATTTATTAAATAAAAAATGAAAGTAGCACACTCACATATAAAATCTCGAATACAACATGTAGGCTAGTGAGGCTTGGTTTTATTCAGAGTACTTCCTGGTTTCTCAGAAGATAGGATGTGGCCACCAGAGCGTCAGAACGAGGTGTGGCTCTATATCTGTATTTAAAAAGCGATGAGTCAGTGCGTCGCCCGTTCCTATGACAACGTCCAATAGGACGAAACGTACGTCGGAAGGCAGACGCGCTGACGTCATCGTTTCTACCCCACTGTGAACGGGTGCATGCAGGCCGGCCGGTTGATTGACAATACATGTTGTATTCGAGATTTTATATGTGAGTGTGCTACTTTCATTTTTTTTTGGGGTGGTTTGTGCCATCTTGGCATTTTATGGCCTTCAAAACAATGATAAGTAGTGAGGAGTGAAATCAAAAATTTACACGCTTAGATAGCTTGAAGGTGGTGCTTGGTTTTCAGGGCCCTGTATGCCGCTAGGCTCCCAAAAAGTCTCACACATGTGGTATCCCCATACTCAGGAGAAGCAACAGAATGTATTTTGGGGTGTAATTCCACATATGCCCATGGCATGTTTGAACAATATATTATTTAGTAACAACTTTGTTAAAAAAAAAAATTTGTCTTTTTACCGCAACTTGTGTCAAAAAATAAAATATTCCATGGACTCGACATGCCTCTCAGCAAATAGCTTGGGGTGTCTGCTTTCCAAAATGGAGTCATTTGGGGGGGTTCTGAACTGTCCTGGCATTTTATGCACAACATTTAGAAGCTTATGTCACACATCACCCACTCTTCTAACCACTTGAAGACAAAGCCCTTTCTGACGCTTTTTGTTTACATGAAAATTTTTTTTTTTTGCAAGAAAATTACTTTGAACCCCCAAACATTATATATGCAGCGATTTTTCAAATGCATTTTTTTGGAAAAAACACACTTTTTTTATTTTAATGCACTAAAACACACTTGATTCCCAAATGTAAAAGATGATCTTATGCTGAGTACATAGATACTGAACACGACATGCTTTAAAATTGCACACAAACGTGCAGCTGCGACAAACCAATATGAGGTCAAAAAGACCTCAGATCTCATATTTACACTAAAATGCAATCAAAATAAAATTTAAAAAATGTTGTCATTTAAAAAAAAAAGAAAATGGCCCTTTAAGAGCTATGGGCAGAAGTGATGTTTTGATGTCGCTCCTGCCCTGCAAAGCTATGGAGATGGATGGGGGCCATCTTCCACTCACTCGTCTCCATACCAAGCATGAGAAAGGATCCGTTGGCTCCGGTAAGCAGCGGAGGGGGGAGGCGGAGGGCACCGGAGCGTGGCGGGAGGGGGGACCTCTCCCGCCGCCGATAAAAGTGACCTCACGGCGAATCTGCCACAGAGACCACTTTTATCTGAAAGTGGACCGCCGGCCGAAGAAGTGGATACCGGGGTTATCGCAGCTAGCCGTCGCCATAACAACGATATTCCTCTTCAAACTTAGGACGTATATTGGCGTGCTGTGGTCCGTAAGTGGTTAAATTACATTTTTTCCTTTAGAAATTTAATTTTGCTGCGGCACAGTAAAACACATCACAAACATGTGCCACTTTACAGGCAGACTAAGGGGACCCCCAGGCACAATATTTAAAGGAATATTTCATTTTTATTGTTTTACTTTAAGCATTATTAAAATCACTGTTCTTGCAAAAACGGTCATATTAAAAACTTTTTTATACATTGATGCATGTCCCCTGGGGTAGTACCCAGATGCCCATACACTTTTCATGGCAATAACTTGCATATAAGCCTTTAAGCCTTTAAAATTAACACTTTTGATTTTTCATGTACGTGTCCCATAGACTTTAACGGTGTTCGCACAAATGTTTTGCCTGTTCGCATTCTGGTGCGAACCGAACCGGGGGGTGTTCGGCTCATCTCTACTGGCCAGGTTCTCCTTATCTTACCTCCAAATAGCTGGCTCTGTGAGGATACTTCGGACACTCTGGTGCAATTTCCAGTTCTGGCTCTGAGTAATGAGCAGGTCTCTTCCGGTCCCGGTGTCATTTCCGCTAACAGTTAGGCATTTTTTTGAGCTTTGGAGCGCAATTAGTGGAAGGCGGATCTTTCCGGCCCCCACCCTATAAATAGTGCTGTGACCGATGCTGGCCACGTCCCTGATGCCACCTGATTATGATGAAATGCGCTGGGGGAGCTAAGACGCGTGACGCCACGAGGGCCATGGCCATCTTGTCAGTTGGAAACTTTTATATGCTGTTGATGACATGCTTGATTTGACCACATACACATGCATATTCTGGAATATTTTAATAAGCATTGAAGTGTTTTTACATACTACGCCATAAGGCGGTTTTGTTCTCCCTTTTGACATACATGTATAGTGATCTGACCTCTGGAGAGGCTATGTAAGAAGGCAGACCACAATCAAGCCGTAAAATCTATGAAGTCCATTGGGAGTCTGACAGTGCCTAGTGGCTCTTTGACCCCTTATCACTTTGTGGGCTATATCTGAGGGTAAAATCCCCAGTGTAGATGGAGGATTCTTTTCATCACTTATGGGAGAATATTAGAAATACACCTGAGGTGCTCTTCACACCTTTAACTTCATTGGATCTATTCAGACATTTTTTTAAAGATTTTTTCAGATTTTAAAAGCCATGCATTTTTCTATTCTTGTCAATTGTTGCCAACAGTTTGTGCTAGCAGCTTTTTCTAGTTTAATTTTGTTACCTTAAGCACAGGTGAATTTTTTTATATTTTTTTGTTAAACTATTTATTGAGCCTTAGTGACAGAAGAAGAAGCCTAAGAGCAGGGCTTGACAAATTTGCTTTTGGTTCTAGGAGCCATCTAAAAAAGTTAGGAGCCAGTTTGTGCATGGCGATATGTAACCTGTATCGCAATCAATGTTTTTGTGCGTAAATATGTGGGGGTGGGGGAGCTAATTTTTTTTGTTTGGGGGGGGGTATTTTATGTGCTTGGGTGTAAAACATACATTTTTTTACAATTGACAAAAAGACCCCTATGTGATGATTTTGTTGGTGACAGGTTCTCTTTAATGGGGGGTGAGCATAGTTGGGGGGGATGAAGAGGGGGGTGAGCAAAGTTGAGGGGATAGAGAAGAGGGGGAGTGAGCAGAGTTGAGGCGGATGGAGAAGAGGGGGTGAGCAGAGTTGGGGGGATGGAGAAGAGAGGGGGTGAGCGGAGTTGGGGGGATGGAGAAGAGGGTGGTGAGCAGAGTTGAGGGGGATGAAGAATTGGATGGAGGGGGGTGAGCAGAGTTGGGGGATGGAGAAGAGGAGGTGAGCAGAGTTGGAGAGATGGAGAAGAGGGGGGTAAGCAAAGTGATGAATTTTTTTTGTAACAGGTTCTCTTTAATGAGATATGCAGGGTCTAAAAAAAGAGCAGAGTTGGGGGGAAGGGGGGTGAGCAGAGTTGGGGGGATGGAGAATAAGGAGGTTAGCAGAGTTTAGGGGGGATAGAAGAGAAGGGAGGTGAGCAGAGTTGTGGAATGGAGAAGTGAGAAGAGGGGGGTGATTAGAGTTACGGGGGATAGAGAAGAGGGGGGGGTGAGCAGAGTTGGGGGATGGAAAAAAGGGGGGTGAGCAGAGTTGGGGGGATGGAGGAAAGGGGATAGGCAGAGTTGGGAGAGGTGGAGGTTTCGGGAGGTGAGGGTTATGATCAGAGCTGTTCCATGCTGTCAGGACATGTGTATTGGGGGTTGGAGCAGTGGCTGCTGAGAGGGAAGACACAGGGACAGGTGTTGGGGTCTGGCCAGTAGGGGGCGGTTACACACAGAAGAGTACATGCAGTGTGCAGTGACACAGAGGAGTCAGGCACGGCACAGGGCAGTCAGCAGATGGGATTTCTGGCGGCGGGCACTATGGCAGACAGGTGCGGACATGGTGTTGCTGCACATACATCGGATGTGCCCCATTCCTCCACGTGATTTTTTATTTTTTTTTTATTATCACATTTTATTTTTATTTAAAGTTCAACATATCAATTCATACAATTTTTCCATGCAATAGTTAAAAAAGGAAACTACACGAATACCAAACAATCCTATGTATTCTATTCCAATAACTGACATGCTTACCCCACCCACCTTAAAAGGAAAACAAGAAGGAAAAAAAAAAAAGAAGAGAAGTAAAAAAAAAAGGGGGGAGGGGGCCTCATCCTCCCATCGGCTCCCTCCCTCCTCAATACCCACCCTACTTTAGTAACCTTCAGACGGCCGTACTATCCCCCACCTCTTCTTGCATATAGAAAAAAAAAGGAAAAAAAAGAGAGAAAACCACCCCCCCCCCAAAAAAAACCCCCAAAATTCCTTACACTCTTATCTTTAATCTGTGATTCCCACTTAGTGACCACCTATCACACAACTCTTGTAAGAAAAAACAATTTTTTTTTCCTTTTCTTTCTTTTTTTTAAATGTCTCTCTCTCCCCTTCTCTCTTTTCCTCTTCCCTCTTCCCTCCCCCTCCCTCCCCCTTCACATATATTGCCCCCCACCCCACAATGTGTAGGAGGCCATTAATGGCCATACTATTACTCATCTCTTATTGTGTATGAAAATAAAAAAATCTCAAACGTGTAGGAGGCCCATAAACGGCCACACTCACACACAAACTTCCTTCCACTCTTATCTTTAATCTGTGATTCCCACTTGGTAACCACCTATCACACAACTCTTGTAAGAAAAGAAAAGGAAAAAAAAAAAAAAAAATATATATATATATATATATACAGTGGGGCAAAAAAAGTATTTAGTCAGCCACCAATTGTGCAAGTTCTTCCTCTTAAAAAGATGAGAAAGGCCTGTAATTGTCATCATAGGTATACCTCAACTATGAGAGACAAAATGTGGAAACAAATCCAGACAATCACATTGTCTGATTTTTTTAAGAATTTATTTGCAAATTATGGTGGAAAATAAGTATTTGGTCAATATCCAAAGTTCATCTCAATACTTTGCTATATATTCTTTGTTGGCAATGACAGAGGTCAAACGTTTTTTGTAAGTCTTCACAAGGTTGTCACACACTGTTGCTGGTATGTTGGCCCATTCCTCCATGCAGATCTCCTCTAGAGCAGTGATGTTTTGGGGCTGTCGCTGGGCAACAAGGACTTTCAACTCCCTCCAAAGGTTTTCTATGGGGTTGAGATCTGGAGACTGGCTAGGCCACTCCAGGACCTTGAAATGCTTCTTACGAAGCCACTCCTTCGTTGCCCGGGCAGTGTGTTTGGGATCATTGTCATGTTGAAAGACCCAGCCACATTTCATCTTCAATGCCCTTGCTGATGGGAGGAGGGTTGCACTAAAAATCTCACGATACATGGCCACATTCATTCTTTCATGTACACGGATCAGTCATCCTGTTCCCTTTTCAGAGAAACAGCCCCAAAGCATGATTTTGCCACCCCCATGCTTCACAGTAGGTATGGTGTTCTTTGGTTCCCAGCATTCTCTCTCCTCCAAACACAACGAGTTGTGTTTCTACCAAAACAGTTCTACTTTGGTTTCATCTGACCATATGACATTCTCCCAATCCTCTTCTGGATCATCCAAATGCTCTCTAGCAAACCTCAGACGGACATGTACTGGCTTAAGCAGGGGGACATGTCTGGCAATGCAGGACCTGAGTCCCTGGCGGCGTAGTGTGTTACTGATGGTAGCCTTTGTTACGTTGGTCCCAGCTCTCTGCAGGTCATTCACTAGGTCCCCCCGTGTGGTTCTGGGATTTTTGCTCACCATACTTGTGATCATTTTGACCCCACAGGGTGAGATCTTGCGTGGAGCCCCAGATTGAGGGAGATTATCAGTGGTCTTGTATGTCTTCTATTTTCTAATTATTGCTCCCACAGTTGATTTCTTCACACCAAGCTGCTTGCCTATTGCAGATTCAATCTTCCCAGCCTGGTGCAGGTCTACAATTTTATTTCTGGTGTCTTTCGACAGCTCTTTGGTCTTCAGCATAGTGGAGTTTGGAGAGTGACTGTTTGAGGTTGTGGACAGGTGTCTTTTATACTGATAACAAGTTCAAACAGGTGCCATTAATACAGGTAATGAGTGGAGGACAGAGGAGCCTCTTAAAGAAGAAGATAGAGGTCTGTGAGAGCCAGAAATCTTGCTTGTTTGTAGGTGACCAAATACTTATTTTCCACCATAATTTGCAAATAAATTCTTTCAAAAATCAGACAATGTGACTGTCTGGATTTGTTTCCACATTTTGTCTCTCGTAGTTGAGGTGGGAGAACTTGCACAATTGGTTGCTCGACTTAATACTTTTTTGCCCCACTGTATATATAAAAAAAATATTGGTCCACTGACCCAATTCACCATATGCCCGTGTTCTCTACTTCCCTGACCAAGGCACAATACGAGCAGATTTTGCGGTTCATGCACTTCAACGACAATGAACTCTGTCGTCCTCGGGGTGACCCTGGATACGATCGGCTCTACAAAATTCGGCCCCTCGTAAACCACTTCAACCAACGTTTTGCAGCCTTGTTTACTCCCCATCATGCTGTCTGCATTGATGTGTCCCTGATTAAGTTTTCTGTCCGCTTGTCTTTCAAACAGTATCTTCCCAGCAAGCGTGCCAGATACGGGGTCAAGATGTATAAGCTCTGTGACGGCCACAGGCTATACATGTAGTTTTATGGTTTACGAGGGAAGAGATAGTCACGTAGAGCCGCCGAACTGCCCAGATTACATAGGGAGCACTGGTAAGATGGTGTAGGACTTGGTGTCACCCTTATTCAGAAAGGTGTACCACTTGTATGTGGACAATTATTACACAAGCGTGCCACTTTTTAGTCACTTGTTTGATCAACAAATTGGAGCATGTGGCACTGTGCGATCTAATCGCCGGGGCTTTCCCCAGCGGCTTGTAGAATCCCGTCTTAGGCTGGGGGAGAGAGCCTGCTTGAAGTGTAATAACTTGCTCACTATGAAGTGGAGGGATAACAAGAATGTCTTCGTTCTTTCCTCTCTTCACGCAGACACGACAGTCCAAATTCCTACAGCGACTGGTGTTGTGCAGAAACCCCTCTGCGTCCACGAATACAACCTTAATATTGGAGGGGTGGACCTCAATGCCGTACCTAATTGCCCATAAGGCCAGACGCTGGAACAAAAAAGTGTCTATTTATTTCAATTGGCATGGATGAATGCTTTTGTGCTATACAAAGCTTCAGGACGAACTGGATCCTTCCTTAAATTCCAGGAAGAGATCATCAGAGCCCTTCTGTTTCCAGACGGTGCTTTGGCCCAACTACCCACGGCAAATGCAGTAAGCCGGCTGCATGGGAGGCATTTTCCGTATGTCCTCCCCTACCCAACGAGCCCCCCAAAGAAAATGTTGTGTCTGTAGAAAGCGCGGATATAGACGTGACACTCGCTATTTTTGTCCCTTCTGTCATTTGCATTGGTGAATGTTTTGAATGCTACGACTGACTAGTGGAGTTTCAACATAGAGTACAGCACTGCACAGACTAGGACACACTTACACAGGGTCTCCAAAGATGCCATCGCATTTTGGGAGACCCGAACCTGGAACCGTTACAGTTACAACCACTATAACCGTTACAGTTACAAAAAAAAAGTGTAAAAATTTTTTTTCAAAAGTTAAAAAAAAAAATATAAAAAAAAAATAAAAAATAGTTTATTCTACTATTTATAGTTCTCTCTATTCTCTCTCTATAGTTCTGCTCCTTTTTACTGTATTCTACAGTGCAATGTTTTATTGTTACTATGTTTTATCATGTTTGCTTTTCAGGTATGTAATTCTTTTATACTTTACTGTTTACTGTGTTTTATTGTTTTCAGGTACGCCATTCAGCAGCAGCATGGGTTTATTTATCTTGACGGCAACAGCGTTTTCTCCCATGAAATGTAAAGCTGTGACTCCAGCGCTGTCGGAGGTGATTTCACCACCACAGTTAAAAAAAAAAGAGCATATATGGGAGCATAGGGGGCAGGGGTGGAGGAGTGATTTGCTCCTAACATTAGGGGCGGATGCCCCCATGCTTCGGCATATATTTTTTAGGCACAGATTGCGTTAAAAAATGTTTTATTTTTACTATGTTTTATTGTATTTGCTTTGCAGGTGTGGTAAGTCTTACTGTTATAGGTCAGTGCGGGTAAGTGTATGTCAGGTAGGTCAGTGTATGTCAGGTAGGTTAGTGTGTGTCAGGTAGGTCAGTGTATGTCAGGTAAGTGAGTGTAATGGTCAGTGTATGTCAGGTAGGTCAGTGCATGTCAGGTAGGTCAGTGTGGGTCAGGTAGGTCAGTGTGGGTCAATGTATGTCAGGTAGGTCAGTGTATGTCAGGTAGGTCAGTGTGTGTCGTGTAGGTCAGTGTGTGTCAGGTAAGTCAGTGTATGTCAGGTAGGTGAGTGTAAAGGTCCGTGTATGTCAGGTAGGTCTGTGCGCGTCAGGTAGGTAACACCACCCCCCGGTGCTGGGCTCGGACTTTGGGCTAAAGCCCCTGGTCTTTTTTCCACCTAGCAACGCCCCTGCTAGTCATGTTCCTCCCCGGCCACCAGCTAAGCAGATGGAGTGCAGAGCCACAGTCTGGATCACCACAGGAGGTAAGCACTTGAGACCTGGGGGTTAAATAGTGTCCCATTCTTATGGCCCCCAACTAAGCAGAAGTTTTTTGGGATTGCTGCAGACAAGAGTTTACTCCACAGAATATACTGGCATGGCTAAACAGCCTTAAGCCTCGCACACACGATCGGATGTTCCGCAGACAAAACCTTGGACTTTTGACCGAAGGCGTGTGCCTGGATTTTGTCTTGCATACAAACAGCAAGGAATTGTCGGCCAACAAACGCGAATGTAGTGACTACGTGGTTTTTCAGCTCTTTACGCCACCCTTTGAGCTCCTTCTGCTAATTTCGTGTTAGTAGAAGTTTGGTAAGTGTTGATTCACACTTTTCAGTTTGCGCTTTTCATTTTGTGCTTTTCAGTTCGTTTCTGTACGGCCCTTCATCAACCAGCCATGTCGTGGAATAGGAGGAGATAATGTGTTATTTATTATTGGCCTTGGAGTTATTGCTTTGACCCAAGTCCAGTCAAGGAAAAGAAGGAGGAGGAGTTCTTGGACCAAAAATTGGTTGCTTTATTAATCGTGACCAATTATGTCATATGCCTTTGCTGCGGGAGCTCCAGGAGAATAATCCAGATGATTTTCTGAGTTATCTCCAGATGACGGACCCCTGCTTTTACCAACTCTTGGCATTGTTGACCCCCTATATTAAGAAGCAGGGCACGTGCATGAGGCTTTTATTTTATATTTTGGTTGAAAAATTAATGATTTGATTTGTTATATTTTCTATATTTTTGGATGCATAGAATGCACTTTTTGGTTAAGTTCTTTTGGCCGATAGCATGTCTAATTTTATTTTTTTAATGCACAATAAAAAAAAATGTGGAGAATAATGCTTGGCTATGTGTTTTACTTCAAATGACAGTTTGGGAGTAGGCAGTTACCTTTAAAAAAATACAATGTAAAATTAACAAGGGACACCAAGTTGTATCTTGCCCAAAAAAAAAAGGCATAATAATAATAATCTTGATATCACTAGAAAAAAAAAAGCCTTTGAAAATTTGTTTGCAATAACTAAGTATCACCAGCAAAGCAGCTTCATTATTATCCCATTAAAGAAGAAGAGCATGTGCGCTGCATTTTGAGATTTCATAATTTGCCGCATTAATTCTCCATTACGAATGCTAGTTTACAAGACCGACCGCTTCTGGCTTGTCCTTGCTTCCGAGCATGCGTGTTTGTACTTTGGACTTTTGTTCTGATGGACTTGTGCACACACACTCGGAAAATTCGACAACAGACATCAGACAATCTGATTGTGTGTATGCGCTTTAAGCCTGGGTTCAAACTTGTGGGAACACAGACATCGCATTTGATTCGCACCCGCATTGCTGTGCCGATCACATGTGATGTCTGTGCACTGCGAGTTCAGCCATAAAATTGTATGGCCGAACTTGCATTAGATTTGCAGGAAAATAGTGCAGGGTCTTTTTTTTTCCCCGCACTGGAATCGGATCACATGGGTGTTCTCACCTATGCTGTGTGAGTTCACAGTTCGCACTGTGATCTGTGAACCGATCTGGGGGTGTCATTAACATTGTGTCAGGGCAACAGGCTATACATATAGTTTTATGGTTTACAAGGGAAAAAATAGTCACGAGGAGACCCACAACTGCCTAGACTACATAGGGAGCAGTTTGGGACTTGGTGTCACCCTTATTCGGAAAGGGGTACTACTTGTGCATGGACAATTATTACACAAGCGTACCCCTTATTAGTCACCTTTTTTATTGTGGAATTGGCGTATGTGGCATTGTGCAATCTAATCGCCGGGGCTTCCCCCAACGGCTTAATATGGGAGGGGTGGACTTCAACGACCAGTTGATGGCGCCGTACTTAATTGCTCGTAGAGTCAGCCGCTGGTACAAAAAAGTGTCTGTATACCTATTTCAATTGGCTCTGCTGAACGCTTACAGTTGTGCTCATAAGTTTACATACCCTGGCAGAATTTATGATTTCTTGGCCATTTTTCAGAGAATATGAATGATAACACAAAAACTTTTCTTTCACTCATGGTTAGTGTTTGGCTGAAGTCATTTATTATCAAGCCACTGTGTTTAATCTCTTTAAATCATAATGGCAACAGAAACTACCAAAATGACCCTGATCAAAAGTTTACATATCCCAGTTCTTATTACCGTGTATTGCCCCCTTTAACATCAATGACAGCTTGGAGTCTTTTGTGGTATTTGTGAATGAGGCTCTTTATCTTCTCAGATGTTAAAGCTGCCCATTTCTATTGGCAAAAAGCCTCCAGTTCCTGTAAATTCTTGGGCTGTCATGCATGAACTACACATTTGGGATCTCCCCAGAGTGGCTCAATGATATTGAGGTCAGGAGACTGAGATGGCCACTCCAGTACCTTCACTTTATTCTTATGTAGCCAATGACAGGTCTACTTGGCCTTGCATTTTGGATCATTGCCATGTTGGAAAGTACATACCATGCGCAACTTCCTGGCTGATGAATGCAAATGTTCCTCCAGTATTTTTTTGATAACATATTGCATTCATCTTGCCATCAATTTTGACCACATTCCCTGTCCTTTTTGTAGCTCACACATCCCCAAAACATCAGCGATCCACCTCCGTGTTTCACAGTAGGAATGGTGTACCTTTCACCATAAGCCTTGTTGACTCCTCTCTAAATGTAGTGTTTATGGTTGTGGCCAAAAAGCGAAATTTTGGTCTCATCACTCCAAATGACTTTGTGCCAGAAGGTTTGAGGCTTGTCTCTATGTTGTTTGGCGTATTGTAAGCAGGATACTTTGTGGCATTTGCGTAGTAATGGCTTTCTTCTGGCGACTCGACCATGCAGCCCATATTTCTTCAAGTGCCTCCTTATTGTGCATCTTGAAACAGCCACACCACATGTTTTCAGAAAGTCCTGTACTTCACCTGAAGTTATTTGTGGGTTTTTCTTTGCATCCAACAATTTTCCTGGCAGTTGTGGCTAAAATTTTAGTTGGTTTACCTGACCGTGGTTTGGTTTAAACAGAACCCTTCATTTTCCACTTCTTAATTAGAGTTTGAACACTGCTGATTGGCATTATCAATTCCTTGGATATCTTTTTATATCCCTTTCCTGTTTTATACAGTTCAACTACATTTTCCCGCAGATCCTTTGACAATTCTTTTGCTTTCCCCATGACTCAGAATCCAGAAACGTCAGTGCAGCACTGGATGAAAGATGCAAGGGTCTGTCAGGAGTCCAGAAACTCATTGACCTTTTATACACACACACACTAATTACGAGCAAACAGATCACAGGTGAGGATGGTTACCTTTAATAGCCATTCAAGCCCCTTTGTGTCAACTTGTGTGCATGTTATCAGGCCAAAATCACCAGGGTATGTAAACTTTTGATCAGGGTCATTTGGGTATTTTCTGTTGTGATTATGATTTAAAAAGAGTAAACAGTTGATTGATAATAAATGGCTTCACCCAAACACTAACCATGAGTGAAAGAAAAGTTTTTGTGTTATCATTCATATTCTCTGAAAAGTGGCCAAGAAATCATAAATTCTGCCAAGGTATGTAAAATTATGAGCACAACTGTATGTGCTATACAAAGCATCAGGACAAACTGGATCCTTCCTTAAATTCCAAAGAGGAGGTTGTGTCTGTAGGAAACACGGATACAGGCGTGACACCTGCTTTTATTGTCCCTCCTGTCCTGGCCAACCTGGTCTCTGCATCAGTGAGTGTTTCCAACACTACCACACACTAGTGGAGTATTAGTGTAGGGTACAGAACTGCACAGTCCTAGGTCACGCTTTCACAGGGTCTCCAAAGATGCCATCACATTTTTAGAGACCCGAACCTGGAACCTTTACAGTTATAAAAAAACATATATAAGAAAAGAAATCCAAAAATAGTTGTCTTTTTTTTGTTCTCTCTCTATTGTTTTCTGTTTTACTGTATTTTATGGTTAACTGCAATGTTTTATTGTTACTATGTTTTATCATGTTTGCTTTGCAGGTATGTAATTCATGAAATATTTTATGTTTTGCCACAAGTTTTGGGAAAATTACAATGTATTTATTTTATTTTTTTACACAAGATTGTCACTAAATGATATATTGCTCAAACATGCCATGGGAATATGTGAAATTACACCCCAAAATACATACTGCTGCTTCTCCTGAGTACGGGGATACCACATGTGTGGGACTTTTTGGGAGCCTAGCCGTGTACAGGACCCCGAAAACCAAGCACCGCCTTCAGGATTTCTAAGGACGTAAAATGGTGATTTCACTCCTCACCACCAAAAGAAAGCTCTATTTGTGGGAAAAAAAGGACGCAAATTTTGTTTGGGTACAGCATTGCATGACCTCACAATTACCAGTTAAAGCAGGACAGTGCCAAATTGTAAAAAATGTTCTGGTCATTAAGGGGGCACATCCTTCCGGGGCTGAATTGGTTAAGCAAGGCCTGTGGACCTCAAATCGCATCAAAGTCAGACCAAAGTACAGCAGGAACCACTTTGAAGTCGCTGAGACTTGGAGTCGCACAGATATGAATGGTACTCATTGGAAAACATGGGGAACGACTTGTCCTGTGACTTGGAGTCCCAAGTCGCAGGACAAGTCGCACAAGTGTGAAGGGGGCCTTATTCAAGTAGGGGGGGAGCCGCCAGCCTCTGCTCATACCATAAGGAGAACTGCCGGGGACACACTGGATTGTCAGAGGGAGTTGGAGGAGTTCTATAGAACTGTCTGTTGGATGGATGAGCCTCTGCCTCCTTGTCGGTCACTTTGTTCACCTCCCCCCTCCCTAACCTGCCCGCTAGGAATGCTCCGCGGTGGTCATGCTAGAAGAATCATAAATCACTGTGAGGGGACCATGAAGGAGTATACAGCTGTCAGTGTGTTTGTACATGTCCACTGCCTGTGTCTGCTACACTGAGGCATGAGACAACACTGGCTGTGTGGAGAGAGACTGCTCACCCACTCACAGCAAGTCACTGTACACAGAGAGACAGTCCCTGACTTGGAGACCAGTCCCTCTCCATCACCCACTACTGTGTATGGCATCGTCCCTAAATAATAGGGAGAGTCCCTGTTTTATAAACCAACCCCTCTGTCCTTTTATTGTCTTCTGTCCCCTACCAAGTGTAACTATCATAGTTCTAATCCCTGTTGGGTAAGGACAGTCCCTGATGTATAGAGAAAGTCCATGTTATAGACAGTCCATTAACGAAACAGTCCTTATTATCCACTTGCTCTCTGGAAGATTTATCCCCTTCATGACCAGGCCATTTTTTTTCGATACAGGACTGCGTTATTTTAACTGACAATTGCGCGGTCGTGTGACGCTGTACCCAAATAAAATTGCTTTTTTTCGCACAAACAGAGCTTTCCTTATGGTGGTATTTGATCACCTCTGCCTTTTTTATTTTTTGCTCAATAAACAAAAAAGACCACCAATTTTGAAGAAAAAAACATTTTTTATTTTCTGCTATAAAACATCCAATAAAAAAATTGAAAAAAATTGAATTTCTTCATCAATTTCGGCTATGGTTATAACTATGGGATATTTTCATGGAATTTTTATTTATTTATTTTCTACTTGTAATGGTGGCGATCAGCGACTTATAGCGGGACTGCGATGTTGCAGTGGACAAATTGGACACGCTGCATCTGGTGGCAAGTAACAAGCTCCGGGTTCCCACTGATTCTGCATTATGGTGAGTTGAACTATTTCATTATGTAATAAAATGTAGTAATAGAAATAATGGTGTCAGGATGATTAAAGTGCTAACACCAGCCATGTGCCCGACAAATCACCCGCTGCCAAATTCCCCGTCAACTCCTGAGACTACATTCCACCTCACACGCCACCACCCATCTGCCAGTCGACTCCACCCCCCCCCCCCCCTGTCATTGGCAAAAGTTTGTTTCACGAAATTGGTCCCTAAAGAAGGGGGGTGTCCCTGAATGGCAGTTTGGAAATGTGGTTATCCTTCCTGGAACGTACATTTAAAGTCTCTTACACTTCTATGGTTTCTCCTAACTGAAGCATAGTAAACGGTGTTTACTATGTTTCAGTTTGTGAATGAACAAAAGCCTCTATACAGATCCTTCTTGTTATTAAAGTGGAGTTCCACCCACTTTTACAACTCTTCAGCATCCCTCACTAAACTGTGCACTGTAAATGAATTGGATATTTTTTTATTTTTTTTCTCAGCACCTACTGTATATCTGCTGTATTCATTTTTCATTTCCTCCTCCCTGGCCGCGGCCCATCGCATCATTTCCTGTTTGCAATGCCTCCTGGGAAGAGGAGGCAACTTCCTCTGACACTGCCGTTGCTATGGAAACCTGACCTGAAACCTATTACACTGCTTGTGCTGCACTGAGCATGTGCGAGATCTGCAAGGATGAGATCCAGGAAGAAATACAGTCTGGCTTCAGATGCCCACACTTAAGATGGCCACGGCCTGCTGTAAGTTTATAAAATAACAAACTACTGCTATAAACTAACAAAACAGACCTTAGTTTACAGACTAACTTTACTAAAATACATTAAGCTTGTGTATTATAGGGGTATTTTTATTTAAAAAGTATAATTTTGGCCGGAACACCACTTTAAGGACTGAGCCTCTTTTTGAGATGTGTTGTTAAAAACATTTTTTTTTTAGTTAGCTAGAAAATTACAAACATTATACATTTTTTTTCTAAAACCCTAGAGAATAAAATGGCGGTCATTGCACTACTTTCTGTCACACCGTGTTTGCGCAGCCGTCTTACAAGCGCACTTTTTTTGGAAAAAATACACTTTTTGAATTAAAAAATAAGACAACAGTAAAGTTAGCCCAATTTTTTTTATATTGTGAAAGATAATGTTACGCAGAGTAAATTGATACCCAACATGTCATGCTTCAAAAGTGCGCCCGCTCGTGGAATGGCGACAAACTTTTACCCTTAAAAATCTCCATAGGCGACGTTTAAAAAGTTCTACAGGTTGCATGTTTTGAGTTACAGAGGAGGTCTAAGGCTAGAATTAGTGCTCTCGCTCTACCGATCGTGGCGATACCTCACATGTGTGGTTTGAATACTGTTTTCATATGCGAGCGCTACTCACGTATAAATTTTCTTCTGCACGCGAGCTAGGCGGGACCGGGAGTGTTTAAAAAAAATTTTTTTTCTTCTTATTTATTTTACCTTTTATTTTTTATTTTTACACTATTTTTTTTAAAAAAAATGTGTCACTTTAATTCCTATTACAAGGAATGTAAACATCCCTTGTAATAGAAGAAAAGTATGACAGGACCCCTTAAATATGAGATCTTAGATCTCATATTTACACAAAAATTAAATAAAAAAAAAATGTGTCATTTAGAATTTTTTTTTTTAAAAATGGCCCTTTAGTAGCTATGGGCGGAAGTGACATTTTGACGTCGCTTCTGCCCTGCAATGTTATGGAGACGGGTGGGGGCCATCTTCTCCTCACTCATCTCCATACCCAGCAAGGGTGAAGATCTGATCGCCTCCGCCGCTGCCAATGGCTCCGGTAAGCAGCAGAGGGCACCGGAGCGCAGTGGGTGGGGGGGGCCCTCTCCCGCCGCCGATAAAAGTGATCTTGCGGCCAATCCACCACAGAGACCACTCTTATCAGGAAGGGGACCGCCGGCCGAAGAATAGGATACCGGGGTTATGGCAGCTAGCTGCTGCCATAACAATGATATTCCTCTTCAAACTTAGGACACATATCGGCGTGCGGCAGTCTGTAAGTGGTTAAATATGTAAAAAAGAAAAAAATTAAAAACTCTAAAACAAAAAAAAGATAATTAAGGGTTTGTTCACGCTTTGGTCTCTGAAGAGTGATCGACACTTGACAGACGATAAAGAAATGTTGTATTGACTCTTCACCACCTGTTTTAACCACTGCAGCCCCACACAAGTATGCTGCAATTCACTTGAATGGGTCACGTTCAACAGAGGGTGAAGCTGAGCATTGCGGATGCAGTATGTTTAAAGCCCCCCCAGTGCTGCCTCTATAGCTAAAGGGGGTAGTGGTAGAGGCACACAGGGGATGCCAGATTGTCCCCTAGTGGCCAACATAAATTAACCACGCTCACTTTTAAAACACACCCACTTTTCACCGTGGCATGCTATACACTCGCCACAGGTCAATCTCCCCCCTAAATGTCCCTCATTCTCAACTTCAAAACTTCAAAAGTTGGAAGATATGACTGCACCTGATCTAGAATAAAGATCTGGTATGGATTTGGAGGGGGGACCTTTTTTTTTTGTTATGCATTTTGTGCTTTAGATTGGTAATCTCCAAACGGCCACCACCCGGGGTCTCGATGCAGCCCCTTGCTTGCTTTTATCTGGCCCCTGGGGCATTATTCTCCCCACTGTGAACAATGGTGAATAGTTTCTGCCACTGACACCGACAATGGGGAACTAATCCTCTCACTGACACCAACTATGGGACACTATTCCTCCAATTGATACCAATGGTGGGGCACTATTCCTCCCACTGACACCAAAGATAGGGCTCTATTCCTCCCACAGACATCAGTGATGGGGAACTATTCCTCCATCTGGCACAATGTCAAACCAAAAAGCAGCCAGGTAGGTGTCAGGGCTGGCAAGGGAGCGGGAGCAGAGGTTAGTTTTGTTCCACTTTAAATATTAGTTTTTAGGGGGACTAACCCTTTAATAAACAAATTCGTTCATCTGTATTATTCAGAGAATTTACACTGGAATGGAGAGCTGCATCAGCGCTTTACTGCTCTGCCAGCTCCCTGTTCCCGATTGTGGTGGGGGGCAGTCTCCCTTTTTTTTTTTTGTAGTTTTTTACAAACTTTATTTGAAGTGTACAAATTGTATAATTAATTTGTTACAATGTAACGCAGTGCACTGCTCTGCCGTACATTGCCATGTGATTCAGCACAGTGTGCTGCGATAAAATGCAGCATGTATTCATTTTATCACAGCATGCCACAGCACAGCCTTATGCTGTGTTGAAGTGTTAATGTGACACATAGGAAAGACCGTCAGTGGACCGCTGTGTAGTGCTGAATGGACTCCAGTGAGCAGAAGACAGAAGCAGGCTGAGACCGTCAGTGGACCGCAGCGAAGTGCAGGATGGACACCAGTAAGCATGAGACAGGAGCAGGCTGAGCTCATCAGTGGACTGCAGCAGAGCAGGAGTGCTGGATGGACACCAGTGAGCAGGAGACGTGAGCAGGCTGAGACCATCAGTGGACCGCAGTGAAGTTCCGGATGGACACCAGTGAGCAGGAGACAGGAGCAGGCTGAGATCGTCAGTGGGCTGCAGCAGAGCAGGAGTCCCAGATGGACACCAGTGAGCAGGAGACAGGAGCAGGCTGAGACCATCAGTAGATCGCAGTGGAGCAGGATGGACACCAGTGGAATATAGGCAGGGGCTCACAGCAGGCGAAGCAGGTCATACACAGGCAGATGGATCAGGTGCAGAAGCATTGTCAGGATGGAGGCCGAGTCAGTAACAGATCGATGGAGCAGCAGCAAGGGGATTAGGCAGAAGCACGTGGTCAAAGGCAAGTCGTGATCAAGGCAGACAGAGTTCAGGAGAAGTCATGACAAGCTGGGTCAGTAACAGTAGTCAGATGCAGAGTAACGGGATGCAGGTATGCACAAGAACGCTGTAGACAAGACCACACTGAAGCAGTGCACAGGCTCAGTTTAAATAGCCTGCTTGGCACCAATGCAAGCATCAGATGCACGGGCATGAGCAACAGATCAGGAATATGCAGGTGCGTGAGCACTTGCACAAATTCTATGAGTATTAACAGGAACACAAACTAGCCTGTGCACAGGAAGCTGTCTAGAAGAGCCATTCTGTCTACTGGAATGTCCCTCCTGACAGTCCCTTAGTAACATCCTTAGCAACATCCTAGGAATTTTCCAGTCCAGGTTCATGAGGTTCATAAAGGGCCTTCACCTATAGCAAGGGCATATTTTAACTTTGGTCATAGCTGCCCAGTTTAATTTGATCTACAGACACCCCTTATCTGCATAGGCAGTTTATTGGTAAAGGTGAACTAACCCTCTAATGTCTATTGTTTGCCTTGGGCAAACCATAGATGGTGTGATTTTCTTTCCCACAACCACGAGTTGCAGGAAAGAAAATCTCTTGATTCCCAAATCAACACAGTCTGTGTTAATGGGGGAATCCCTCTCTTGAAGCTATTGTGTTCTCCTGGCATAGGGAACCATCCCTGGCTCCTGCCCATAGATGGTTCGAATCTCGGCCAGTCCCTGCTGAACCGGCCGAGATTTGAACCATTTGTGGCCGGCTTAACTTCCTGAAGGCAGTAGTAACCAACTCATCTAAGATTATGTACCATATCCTAAATGAACTTCAGTACACAGATTTTACGATATTTTAAGGTAATTCCAAAAATCTGATTATTTATTTCTAGTTTAAAGTAGAGTTCCGCCCGAAATATGACTTTTAAGATAAAATACCCCTAGAATACTCATGCCTCGTGCAATGCAACAAAGGTATGCTGTAAACTATGCCCAGTTTTCTACCGCAGCATTGTTTTCTTATTTTTTGAAGTTTCTGCACAGCGCGGCCATCTCCATTGTGGACATCTGAAGCAACAGTGTCCTCCTTCTTCCTGGATTCCGTACATGCTGGCTACCCAGCATGCACCTGCCGATCTCACGCATGTGCAGTGCGGTGCAATTTTGGTCAGCATGCCAAGCTGACCAAGATTTTTCATAGATGCTAATGTTAAATGTTACTGGAGCCGTGCAATGCCAAGCTGGCCAAGATCTTCCAATGCAAAACTGGAAATGACGTCTGCGGCCATGGTGTTTCGTCACATATGGTGACCCATCACACTTGGCTACCCGCTGGAGTGTGCATGCGCGGCGGTGCCATATGCGTTCCAACACTTTTATGACAAAACAGCACACTAAAACTGTCAGATAGTGTGATGGAAGTGACGTCAAACACATTAAAATGCGTTCCACTTGTATTGTATTGTTGCATTGCGGGAGCGTGCCCAGCCTCAACCAATCATAGAACCCATGCCACAAACGTCAACCAATTATACAGCAGCTCTAGTAAACATCCCATCCCACCCCATGCTGCTGCAAACATTAACCAATGATACAGGTCCTCTAGTAAACAGCCCATCCCATTTCATGCCTATTAAAGAGACCATCCGATCGTCAAATTACACAAAACTTCTCAGTTTGTTGGATGTGCTGTTTCAGTGTGTTGGACTTGCTGCTCAGTTTGTTGTGTGTTTATAACGTGCTGTGTAATCACATTATATGTGCAAGTAGGATTAAATAGCACCCCCCCTCAACCTGAACGTATAAATTAGCATTCATTGTATGTGTTCTGTAGATGATATATATGATTTTGTGATTACTAATGTTGATTTGACATAATTTAATTCAGCTGTAGCTGTGCGTGCTCCCGCCACTTTTACACATGCACAGTCTGTACCGTGCAAGATTGTTATTAGGGAAGTATAATGCCCCGTACACACGGTCGGATTTTCTGATGGAAAATGTGTGATAGGACCTTGTTGTGGGAAATTCCGACCGTGTGTGGGCTCCATCACACATTTTCCATCGGATTTTCCGACACACAAAGTTTGAGAGATTGCTATAATATTTTCCGACAACAAAATCCGTTGTCGGAATTTCCAATCGCGTGTACACAAATCCGACGCACAAAGTGCCACGCATGCTCAGAATAAATAAAGAGATGAAAGCTATTGGCCACTGCCCCGTTTATAGTCCCGACGTACGTGTTTTACATCACCGCGTTCAGAATGATCGGATTTTCCGACAACTTTGTGTGACCGTGTTTATGTAAGACAAGTTTGAGCCAACATCCGTCGGAAAAAATCCTAGGATTTTGTTGTCGGAATGTCCGAACAAAGTCCGACCATGTGTACGGGGCATTAGTCTTGAAACACATAGCGCAGTGTTTGTATTGTCTGTAACGTCACTTCCGTGACATTATCTGACAGTTTCACTGCTCCGTATTGTCGCAAACTTTTGAAACGCATATCGGCAAGTTACGTATGAGCAGTGCAAAATTTCTCAGCGGAACGTCACTTCCATAGCCAAATGTGATGGGTCCCCGAAATGTGACGAAACACCGGTCCCCTAGAGGAAAAAGTGAAATTAGATATAGCCATAAATTAGGTAAGTGAACAAAAAAAAAAATATTAAATTGCCAATTCATTTTAAGGATGCACATTAGTGCTGCATGGTAAGGAGTGAAAAATGTGGGTGGAACTCCGCTTTAATACAACAAAAATGACTAAATACTGCAATAACAACTCCAAATATGCACTTATTGACAATATCATATGCTTTCCCTTTAATTGATGACATATATCAGTAGGACTAATAAGGAAAACAGCCATCAGGCACAACAAACACTTTAGTTAAATGTCACCATTTTGTATTTGGTTCAATGTAGAAAAACAAGAAATCATGCTTAATTTGTGTTTCGGGTCCTTGGCTACATTCTGTCTTCAGTGTGATTTGCGTGGGCTGCAAATGTCAGTAATTTTGTCAAGGCCAGAGTGTCTAGCCAGGTACTAATCCCAGCTACAGACCAAACTTGATACATTTTAATTCCTGATAAATCCTCAAGGTGAGAGTTGGGTATAAAAGGAACTGATTTACATTTTCTCAGTGTCTAGGATCCACCAACACCGAGATAAAGGTAATACTGCATGTTTGCTTTACTTACCATAGAGTTCAGTCTTTTGTAGTCAGTCTCTTGATTGAATGATAAAGTGTTTATTATTGTATCTAGAAATAGCAGGTTTAGAAATGTACTCACTGACACTCCAAACTGGGAATGCATACTGGTTCCTTTTGTTCACCAATGCCAGAATGGCCTCAGCTGTACATCTTTGGGTCTGTTGTCTTTAAAGTCCAATTAAACCTTTATATTTTAATAAGTGTATTCCGCTAGACTGCATAAAAAGTACAACATTTTTTGTTTTTGTTTAACCGCTTCAGCCCCGGAAGATTTTTCCCCCTTCCTGACCAGAGCACTTTTTTCGATTCAGCACTGCGTCGCTTTAACTGACAATTGCGCGGTCGTGCGACGTTGCACCCAAACAAAATTGTCATCCTTTTTTTCTCATAAATAGAGCTTTCTTTTGGTGATATTTGATCACCTCTGCGTTTTTATTTTTTGCGATATAAACAAAAAAAGAGCGACAATTTTGAAAAAAAATGCAATATTTTTTACTTTTTGCTATAATAAATATCCCCAAAAATATATAAAAAAAACTATTTTTTTCCTCAGTTTAGGCCGATATGTATTCTTCTACATATTTTTGGTAAAACATATCGCAATAAGCGTATATTTATTGGTTTGCGCAAAAGTTATAGCGTCTACATAATAAGGGGATAGATTTATAGCATTTTTATTATTTTTTTTTTTACTAGTAATGGCGGCAATCTGCGATTTTTATCGTAACAATTTTTACACATTTTTGGGACCATTCACATTTATACAGCGATCCATGCTATAAAAATGCATTGATTACTGTATAAATGTGACTGGCAATGAAGGGGTTAATCAGGAGGGGGCGCTGTAGGGTTAAATATATTGCTAGGGAGTGATTCTAACTGTGGGGGGAGGGGACTCACAAGAGGAGGAGACCGATCGGTGTTCCTCTGTACAAGGAACACACCATCTCCTCCCATCTGACAGGACGTGGATCTGACAGGACGTGGATCTGTGTGTTTACACACACAGATCCATGGTCCTGCTCGGTTACCGGGCAATCACGGGTGCCCGGCGGACATCGCGGCCGCCGGGCACGCGCACCGGGACCAGAGCGATGCGGCGCGCGCGCCCCCTGGGCTGCCTGGAAGGCTGCGTCGTCATATGACAGCGGCCCAGAACAACAGCTGCACCGTCCCGCCGTCATATGACGGCGGGCGGGCAGCAAGTGGTTAAAGACCTGTGTAGTGTGTTTTTTTATTGACACTTTTTCCCTAGGTGAATGGGTAGGGGTACCATGTACCCCAAACTCATTCACATAGGGTGGGGGGCCGGAATCTGGGGGCCCTCTTATTAAAGGGGGCTCCGGATTCCGATAAGCCCCCCGCCCGCAGACCCCGACAACCCAGGGCCAGGGTTGTCGGGAAGAGGCCCTTGGGGTGGGGGGGCCCGCAGGGCGCCCCCCTGCCCCAAAGCACCCACCCCCCATGTTGAGGGCATGTGGCCTGGTACGGTTTAGGAGGGGGGGTGGTCGCTCGTCCCCACCCCCATTCCTAACCGGCCAGGCTGCGTGCTCGGATAAGGGTCTAGTATGGATTTGGAGGGGACCCCTACGTAGTTTTTTCAGCGTAGGGGATTCCCCTTAAGGTCCATACCAGACCTAAGGGCCTGGTATGCCCCCGGGGGGGAACCCACGCCCGTTTTTATTTAAAATTTGGCGCGGAGTTCCCCCTCATGATTCATACCAACTACTGTATGTTTTCATTTGTTAATGCCAAAGTTGTGGCAAAGTCGTACAAAGTAGTACTGCTCCCAAATCGCGGTAAAATCTCTGCAAAATAGCCGCCGCGAAATCGCTGTAAAATTGCGCGACCTTGAAGTTGTATAAGTGTGAATGGGGCCTAAGGCTGGGTTCACACTTATGTGAATTGAATGAGGGTTTCGCCGCATCCAATTCGCAAGAAAGGAGAGTGTCATGCGAATTGGAAGGGTGAACAGGGACGCACCGGACCCCTGCTGATAGCCATTCTGCGAATAGTGTGAACCCAGCCTAAAGTTTTTTTTTTACAAAGGTAGGGAAAATGTTGGAATTGGTTTATTCATGTCTGTATCCCCATTGGGGAGATTCAGTCTTACTCTCTGTCCAATGGCTGGGTGTCACAAGCACAGAGAGTGATGGAATATCTCCTTGGTTGGAAATAGACAATGCTATATCCCAAAATCTAGTGAAAACATATTAACCAATAATGAACTTTGTGATAATCGCTAATCCAAAGCAAAATATATATTCACATAATAAACAGGCATTAAATATTAGTCCATGTATAGAAGTGCTTGCAGTTCATCAAATATGTAAGTAGTGTTCCAAAAAAAGGAGAAAGAAAAATGCGTGTCTCCTGGAAAAAAGACCACCATAAAAATTCACCACATGTGTTTTTATTTTTCTGGGAAACACTCTTTGTTTTAACTCTATTTGGACATTTTCTTTCAGTTTTTTTTGGAGCACTACTTACTGTATTTATTGGCGTATAACACTCACTTTTTCACCATGAAAATTGGGTGCAAATAGCATGTGCGTGTTATATGCCAATACTTCAATTTTAGCTGCCTCAGAGGCGACAGGGGGTGGGGGGCATGATGAGCGCCGTCAGATTATATACAGTGAGAATCTCCTGTTTGCTTGGCGGCCTCTGTAATAAGATGTCTCGTCTCCTGGGCCTCCATTGGACCACTGTTGTGTCTATCGTAGGAGATTCTTACTGTATGTAATCTGTTGGCGCTCGTCCTGCCCCTCTCTCTGTCCCCTTTAGGCTGCAGATGGACATCAATCAGGCTGCACTGATGGCAATGGTGAGGCTGCTGCATTGATGGCAGTGGTGAGGCTGCTGCATTGATGGCAATGGTGAGGCTGCTGCATTGATGGCAGTGGTGAGGCTCCTGCACTGATGGCAATGGTGAGGCTGCTGCATTGATGGCAATGGTGAGGCTGCAGATGGGCATTGATGGCAATGGTGAGGCTGTAGATGGGCACTGACCCTTATTGTGCTTCAAACTTCCTTATTTAAAATGTAAGTTTTTTCCTGAAACTTCCCTCTTAAAACGAATGTGCGTGTTATACGCCTGTGCGTGTTATACACCGATAAATACGGTACATATTTGATGAACTGCAAGCACTTCTATACATGGATTATTATTTCATGTCTGTTTATTATGCAAATATATATATTTTTTTGCTTTGGACCAGTGATTATCACAAAGTTCAATATTGGTTTATATATTTTCACTAGATTTCGGGATGTAGCGCTGCCTATTTATATTTTTGTTTTATCATTGATGTCTGTTATACCTAATCATTTGGACAGCCATTTATTCCCCCTCTTGTTTCTTTTTTTTCCTATTTGGTGGTGAGTTCAGTTTTTCTTTCTTCTTTTTTTAAAAAAAATTAACTGGCTGGATATGGGCTTTAACCACATGCTGACCAGTGCATGACGATATACGTCGGCACAATGGCACGGCTGGGCAAATGAGCGTACAGGTACGTCCCCTTTAAATTACGGCATTGTGCACGCCGCCGCGTACTCCGTGACCGTGGGTCCCGCGGACCCCATATACGCCAGGGGCCCCGATCGTTTTATGGAGCGGCAGAACGGGGAGATGCCTATGTAAACAAGGCATTTCCCTGTTCTGCCTAGCAACATGACAGAGATCTACTGCTCCCTGTCATCGGGAGCAGCGATCGCTGTCATGTTCTAGTGAGGCAATCCCCCCACAGTTAGAATCACTCCCTAGGACACACTTAACCCCCTGATCGCCCCCTAGTGTTCAACCCCTTCCCTGCCAGTGTCATTTACACAGTAATCAGTGCATTTTTATAGCACTGATCGCTGTATAAATGACTATCCCAAAGTAGTGTCCGATGTGTCCACCATAATGTCGCAGTCATGATAAAAATCTCAGATCGCCGCCATTACTAATAAAAAAATATTAATAATAAAAATGCCATAAGTCTATCCCCTATTTTGTAGACGCTATAACTTTTGCGCAAACCAATCAATATAAGCTTATTGCGATTTTTTTTTTTTACCAAAAATATATAGAAGAATACATATCGGCCTAAACTGAGAAATAAATTGTTTTTTATATATTTTTTGGGGATATTTATTATAGCAAAAAGTAAAAAATATTACTTTTTTTTCAAAATTGTCGCTCTATTTTTTGTTTATAGCGCAAAAAATAAAAACCGCAGAGGACATCAATTTTGTTTGGGTGCAATGTCGCACGACCGCGCAATTGTCAGTTAAAGTGTTGCAGTGCTGTATCGCAAAAAGTGCTCTGGTCAGTAAATCTTTCCGGGACTGAACTGGTTAAGCACAACAATTAATGTTCATATATGACAGCAGACAGACAGTATAACTACCATATGGTAGATATGTAGAGCAATTATAGCAAAACACTCATGGAGATATTCCTTGTGCTGGCATAATCTTGCTTGTCACAAGAGCAATTGAGTAATTCTTTAGAGATTAGTCAACATGGGAGTGTCTGAGTAGGCCAGCAAATAACTTTTTATTACACATAGATCATACTATACCCCCAAAAAACTATTTAAGTGGAAACGCAGGAAAACGCAGGGAATCCCCCTTATGCCCCCGGTGTAGTGGCGCACCGGCTAATTTAATACACATGTTGTGGAAATGCCCCAAACTTCATTGATATTGGCAGGATATAATTAAAAACATAAATAGCGCATTAGGTATAGAAATTTCACTAGACCAAAATTTATGTTTATTAAATATAGTGGAGGAACCAAATATTTCAAAATATGCCCATATCGCAATGACGAGAGGCTTGTTTCAGGCACGAAAGCTAATAGCTCAGAAATGGATATCTATATACCCCCCAACGGTCGAAGAATGGAGAACACAAATAAAAGAAACCATAATAAAGGAGGAATTTATTTATACACATAGAGGGAGCCGAGATAAATTTGATGCTATTTGGAAAAGCTGGGTAGAGGCCTGGGACAATGAAAATAAAAGATGAATCAATATGGGAGAGGGGCAATATTGGGAGAGGACGGGAGGACGGGGGGAGGGCTTTTGGGGTCGGGGGGGGGAGAGATACAGTAGGGGGTCGAAATCTTCTTTGTTGTTGGTGTTTTGTTTTGTTTTTTTGTTTTTTTTTGTTTTTTTGGGGGGTGGGTAAATGCTAGAAGAAAGATTATGTATCTGGAATAAAATGTATGTATAAATGTATAACTTGTACTGCTATGAAAAGAATAAAAAAATGAATTAAAAAAAAAGAGTAGGCCTATAAGAATTGTCCTTTGATCCAGTCGTTTTTGATCAGACCGGATGGTGATCCTCTCCTATCTGTAAGGTGGACCATACATGCTTATAACATCATTTTGCCAAGAACAATAGAGAGCACAAAAAAGAAATGTGCCTGTCCTTAAGCAAAGTGTTACCTGCTGTAGTTCTCTACATGCAGCTTGGCTGTGTTTTGTAACAGCACAGTCAACACCGTTCTTCTAAATCATGAAAAAAAAAGTGATAAAAGGTGGCGCCAAGAACATGCAGCTGCCCCTTTAAGTGATGTGACCACTCTCATAAACGTGAAATAATCAAAATCAAAAGGCGCTATCATTCATGTGCTCATAACACAGTTAGGTCCATATATAATTTGGACACAGGCACAATTTTAGTTTTTTCAGGTATTTACCAAAACATATTCAAGCTATAGTTGAAAGTGCATACTCTCAGGTTTAATTTGAGGGTATGTACATCCAAATCCGAGGAAGGGTTTAGGAATTACAGCTCTTAAGAATACCCATCCCCCTTTTTCAAGGGACCAAAAGTAACTGGTGAATTGAATCAAAAGCTGTTTCATGGCCAGGTGTGGGCTACTCCTTCGTTATTTCTTCATCATTTAAGCAGGTAAAAGGTCTGGAGTTGGTTCTAAAGCCTCGTACACACAGTATGATTGTTGGCCAACTGAGCGTCTGATTTCTGTCGTAAGGACATGTGCCAGGATCTTGCCTTGCATATTAACGGTACACAATTGTCGGTCAGCAACACAAACGTAGTGTCGTACTATGAGGAATTTCAGCTCTTGCGCGCCACCCTTTGGGCCCCTTCTGCTAATTTCATGCTAGGTGAGCATTGATCCCAAGCATGCATGTTTGTACTTTTGACTTTTGTGTGACAGATTTGTGTATTGACCATACAAAAATCTGACCTCAAACCATTGTCTGCCAAAAATTTACTAGCCTGCCATCCAACATTTGTTGGCCGAAAGTTGGACAACAATTGTCAAAAGGAGCGTACTAACGGTAAGATTTTAGGACAACAGTCTATCAACAGACAATTCTCTGCCAACAAGCTTACGAAGTAGGAAGCTTAAGTGTGGTATTTGCATTTGGAATCTATTGCTGTGAACCTACATCATCCGTTCAAAGGAGCTGTCCATCTAAGTCAGTGGTTCTCAACCCTCTAGTGCCGTGACCCCTGGATAAAATTTCCCAAGTTGTGGAGACCCCTAACAGTAAAATTATTTTTGTAGCGTGAGTTGTCAGCACCCAAGGCAAAACAAGTCATTTGCGCCCCTAACCCACGGACATTTAGCGCTCCCCGAGTCCCTTCCACTCATACAGTATTAAAATCCCTTATGGTACATTTTAGGATGTACCACTCTTTCTCTTTGTTCTCCCTTCTTTCCCTTTTATCTCTGTATCCTAATTTCTTGGGGTTTTTTTCCCCATTGCTCTCTTTATTGTTCTTTCTCTTATTCTTTCTCTCCCTTTTTCTTTCTTCCTCTCCCTTCCATGTATTCTCTATTTTTATTCCTTCTCTTACTCATTGGTGGGGGGAGGGTAGGGGTAATGGGATGAGTGGCAGTGCTGGCGGAGAGTTGGGATGAGTGGCAATGCTGGGGTGAGTTCTGATCAGCCAACTCCAAAGCCATGCTGGTAGGTTAATTGGCTTCTGTCCAAAATTGGTTCTAGTATATGAATGTGAGTTGGGAACTTTGGATTGTGGGCTCCTTGAGGGTAGGGACCGATTTGAGTGTGTGATGTAATTGTGTGGAGCGCTGCGTAAATTGATGGTGCTATATGGGTACCTTAAATAAAATTATAATTCAAAAGATGAGCATCTTAATGAGACACAATGTACAGGGATAGGGACAATTGTAGACACTCACTCAGGTTGAACTGGATAAACTGGTGTCTTTATTCAACCTTAATAACTATGTAACTATGTAACTTAGGTGCTCTTGATTAAGGTCATCTGCTAAGAGGCTAAATGGGCAGCCGCAGGCTCCAGGGACAGCCCTGCTGGGCAGCCGCAAAAAAGGCTGGAAAAGCGGTGCAGGCTTCAGGAACAGCCCAGGATTCAGTGACCCCTGGCAAATCATCATTCAACCTCCAAGGGGGTCCCGACCCCCAGGGTGAGAACCACTGATCTAAGTGAAACAGGCCATTACAGGGCTTCAAAAACAAAACAAATCCATCTGAGAAATAGCAGCAACATTAGGAGTAGCCAAATCAACAGTTTGGTACATTTGGAGGAAAGGAAGAATGCACTGATGAGCTCAGCAACATAAAAAGGCTTGGACGTCCACGGAAGACAACAGTGGTAGATGATGGCAGGATTCTCTGTGATAAAGAAAAACCCATTCACAACATCCACACAAGTGGACATTCTCCAGGAGGTGGGCGTATCATTGTCAAAGTCTACAATCAAGAGAAGACTTCACGACAGCAAATACAGAGGGTTCACCACAAGGTGCAAACCATTTATAAGCCTGAAAAATAGAAAATCCAGATTAGACTTTGTTTAAAAAAATCTAAAAAAGCCACACTAGTTCTGGAAAAGCATTCTTTGGACGGATGAAACTAAAATTAATCTGTACCAGAATGACAGGAAGAAAAAAGTGTGGAGGAAGGCTTGGAACAGCTCATGATCCAAAGCACACAATGTCGTCTGTAAAACATGGTGGAGGCAGTGTGATGGCATGGGCATGCATGGCTTTTAGTGGCACTGGGTCATTGGTGTTTATTGATGATGAGACAGAAGCAGCCGGATGAATTCTGCAGTGTTTTTTTGAGATATACTGTCAGCCCAGATTCAGCCAAATGCAGCAAAGTTGATTGGACAGTGCTTCACAGTACAGATGGACAATGATCCAAAACGCACCCAGTAGCTTTTGAAGGAAAAGAAGTGGAATATTCTGCAATGGCCGAGTCAATCACCTGATCTCAACCCAATTGAGCGTGCATTTCACTTGCTGAAGGCAAAACTTAAGGCAGAAAGACCCACAAACAAAGAACAACTTAAGACAGCTGCAATTAGATCCTGGCAAAGCATCAAGAAGGAGGAAACCCGGTCTTTGGTAATGTCCATGGGTCCCAGACTTCAGGCAGTCATTGCCAGTAAAGAATTCTCAACAAAATATTAAAAATGAATATTTTATTTATGATTATTTTCATTTGTCCAATTACATCATTTGAGCCCCTGAAAATGGGGGAGGGGGGTTGGGGAGGGGGGTTGGGGGGGGGGGATGGACCGGGGACTGTGTATAAAAATGGTTGCAGTTCCTAAAATTTGTACTTGATATTTATGTTCAACCCCTTTGAATTAAAGCTGAAAGTCTGCGTTCTAAATTTATTTGGATTGTTTTGTTTTAATTTTATTTTGGTGGCATACAGAGCCAAAAGTATGAAAATTGTGCCTGTGTCCAAATATATATATGCACCTAACTGATATTGTCAGCTCCTGCTTCTCCAACAATGAACTGGGGCCAATAGATCTCGTAGTAGTAAAGAGAGTTCACCAACCCTGACTCTCCAGATAGCGCTCTCTCACAATATCATAGAAAATGAAAAGTATTGTAGTGTAGTATTTTAATATAGCTTTAACCAGTACAAAAAGATAGCAAAGTTCGCACTTACATTTGCTATAGTTATAATTGCTATCAAGCAATTGAATGTTGCTTATGAGAGTTGTCAAAGACTGTGTGTTAAATATACTGATCTCTTAAAGTGGAACACTCAATGGTCATTGGAAGAATTAAAGGGATTTGAGGAGCTCAATCTTGAAAGGAACATTTTAGTGGTGCAAACAAAGGCAGAAGTGAGAATAACACAGCTTTATGAATCCAGATCTTATCGCTCTACATCTACTAGATGTTCAACAAGATCTTCCAAATCCCTACAATCAGGATCTTCTACACTCAGTCAATAACTCATAAAAGCCCATGCAGATGCTAAAGCTTCTAAAATTCAGGCAGCTTTTGCCCAAAAGAAAGCAGAGATAGAATCTCAAGCTGCACACCAGAAAGCAGAGATGGAAGCTCAAGTTGCCCGCCATAAAGCAGAGGAGAAAGCTGAAGCCACACGCCAGAAAGCAGAAATTGAAGTTTTGGAGAAACAATGTGAGCATGCCACAGCCATGGCAAGGTTAAGGGTCTTAGAACAAACCATTAGTGAAAGCAAAAGAGACAACAGTTGCAGACACTCAGTTGTATCTTATGCCTCAGATTCTTCACATACCTCTCCAGAACATCAACACCCTGTCACAGCAACCAAAGCACTGAATCAACGTCTCTTCACTGTACCTCAAGACAATTTGCCTTTAAACCTTCCAACACACCAGACTGCAGCATCTCAGCAAGCAGCAGACACTGGTATGCATATAATAGACTATGTAGCTTACATTGGCACTAACCAAGTACCTCTTAGCAAGTGCACTGCTCCACAGCTAGAAACCAACATGTCAATGAACTTTAAGCCAGTTCCTGCATTGAATGCCTTAGCACCAACATATGTTTCCAAGTCACTCAACATCAGTGCACCAGCCATCACAACTAACTCTGTTCCACCTGCGGTCATGTACCCAAAGTCTGAAAACACGGACATGTCAGAGTTTGCTAAATACATGCTCCGCAGAGAGCTCACCAAAACAGGCCTCACCAAGTTTAATGACAAGCCTGAAAATTACAGAGGCTGGAAATCCACCTTTAAGGCCACAATGAGTGACCTAAATATCAATGCCACAGAGGAATTAGATCTGCTCTTCAGATGGCTAGGTCTCCAGTCTACTGAATGTATCAGGAGGCTCAAAGCAGTTCATTTTGACAACCCTGCTGCAGGCCTTAATGCTGCTTGGGACAGACTTGAACGTACCTTTGGCAGCCCAGAGGCCATTGAAGAAGCATTTGGCCTCTTGCACACAATACTTCTGTTTGAGCACCTACTTTTTCAGACATAATTTCAGGCTTTTTTGTATTTATTTGCGTGTACGCGCATGCATTTTTGCATATAGGCAATTGTGAAAATGCACACTAATTCGGGTAAACTTATTCTCATGTTCATGCCTTGTACAATAAACAATTCTCTGCAATTGCGTTTCCCTGTGGTGTGTTAGGCTATCTGCAGCTGTTTCCATTTTTTTATATTCCTTGGATATGGAACCCTTGGATAATTTCATGATTTCAGGTATCCTGCTGCTCTTGGTGAGGTAGAGAAGACAGCAGAGGCATTTAAAAGAAAATCAAAGACATCATCTTCATTACTGGGCACATCCGTTGATGTCACAACGTCTGACACAGGGATTTTTTGCTGCTCGGTATGGAGACCTTTGTACTTTTCCAGAGAAGTTTTTCAACTTCACTCAGATGTCCATCCCCACATTCGATGCACTGTTGCAGATTCTGACATCAAGACTGGCACGGATGGATACCAACATGAGGAGCAGTGTGTCCCCTGAAGAGCGACTACTGGTCACACTCAGGTATGTTGTGATTAGAGATGCACAAAATTTCGGCCGCCGAGAAAATGGTGTTATCAGCATTCAGCCTATAGGAGAAAGGGTATCATTAATGCCACAGAAAACTAACATGATTTTCCTGCAAATTCGCTGCCTTTTTAGCGGCGATTTTAGCGCAAATTCGCAGCAAAAACACAGCGATTTTGCAACTATTTTACCATGATCTACTGTGCTTATGGTGTGATTTTCATAGGTCATGTGACTCAAAAACCGTATCAAAAATGTAACATGGGTGCGTTAATGATGCGTTCTTGCTGCGTTTCAATGCATTTGAACTGGGAGGTGTTTTTTTTTTTTTTTTACCGCCCAAAAATGCAGCAAGCAGGATTTTTAACATCACAATGGAAGCCCAACGGACCAGTGTGCAGACATACAGTATCTCACAAAAGTGAGTACACCCCTCACATTTTTGTAAATATTTTATTATATCTTTTCATGTGACAACACTGAAGAAATTACACTTTTCTACAATGTAAAGTAGTGAGTGTACAGCTTGTATAACAGTGTAAATTTACCGTCCCCTCAAAATAACTCAACACACAGCCATTAATGTCTACACCGCTGGTAACAAAAGTGAGTACACCCCTAAGTGCAAATGTCCAAATTGGGCCCGAAGTCTCAATATTGTATGTGGCCACCATTATTTTCCAGCACTGCCTTAACCCTCTTGGGCATGGAGTTCACCAGAGCTTCACAAGTTGCTACTGGAGTCCTCTTCCACTCCTCCATGACGACATCACAGAGCTGGTGGATGTTAGAGACCTTGCGCTCTTCCACCTTCCATTTGAGGATGCCCCACAAATGCTCAATAGGGTTTAGGTCTGGAGACATGCTTGGCCAGTCCATCACCTTTTACCCTCAGCTTCTTTAGCAAGGCCGTGGTCGTCTTGGAGGTGTGTTTGGGGTCGTTATCATGTTGGAATACTGCCCTGTGGCCTAGTCTCCGAAGGGAGGGGATCATGCTCTGCTTCAGTATGTCACAGTACATGTTGGCATTCATGGTTTCCTCAATGAACTGTAACTCCCTAGTGTTGGCAGCACTCATGCAGCCCCAGAATATGACACTCCCACCACCATGCTTGACTGTAAGCAAGACACATTTGTCTTTGTACTCCTTACCTGGTTGCTGCCACACATGGTTGACGCCATCTGAACCAAATAAGTTTATCTTGGTCTCATCAGACCACAGGACATGGTTCCAGAAGTCCATGTTCTTAGTCTGCTTGTCTTCAGCCAACTGTTTGTGCTTTCTTGTACATCATCTTTAGAAGAGGCTTCTTTCTGGGAAGACAGCCATGCAGACCAATTTAATGCAGTGTGCAGCGTATTGTCTGACCTCACAGGAAACCCCTGAAGAAGGAATTATACCTGTATTATTCCGAAACATGTTGGGTCTCTAACATATCATGTATGCATGTGTTTCTTTCACTAGAACCCTCATTAACATGATATTAGTGCAATAGTTGTATGATATGTCTATTGTTTTTAATGAATATTTTGTGATACTTTTTGAATAAAGTATATATTTTTACTATTTCTGATCACTTGATCTATACCAATCATATATTTACTATCGATTACAACCTTTTTCCTCCTCCCCCCCTCGCCCACAAAATCCCTGGGGCAATTTCTTTTCATTTTTTCCTGATTTGCCTTAGTGTACTTACTCAGAGGCAGTAGAGAGAAGGAAGAGACTTCAGTCACAGACAGGGATGGATGGTGAGCTCACTCACCCCTTGGTAGTACAGGGATGGATGGTGAGCTCATTCACCCCTTGGTAGTCAGCACCTCTTATCCAACTTACTTTTCTATTCTGAGGCACAGCGCCAAGGATTGGAGTGTGGGTAGACACAGAGGGGTAGGGGTGGGGGTAAGAGGTGCAGATCGCACCCTCTCTCCTCCCCTGTCTGTGTGTGTGTTTGGGGGGGGTTGTTAGTGCTGGCTTTGGGCAGTGTTAAAGATACTCTCAGCTTAGACAACTGCAGCCAGCAACCCTGCTGGAAAGCCATAGTCCAGTCTAAATAATATGTCCAGGTTTCAGGCAGTCTGAAACCCGGACACATGAATCCAAACCCGTCCGGGTGAATCCTGGACAGGTGGCAACCCTATCTGGACTCCACAACCTGTTTCAAAAAGGCAAGCTCGCTTGCATAAGGATGCCGTTTGCGGCGACCATGACGTGCTACAGCACCGCTGCGAACAGCTTGCTCATCATTAATATCCCGTCTTGTAGTGATTTCCACCGAATGGCTAAATCATCCACTAAAAAAAAGTAGAAATAAATAAAAACTGGAATCCAAAAAATGTACATAAGGGGATAGTCAGAGTTTTCCTAAACACTTGAACTATGCCTAGACACTGAAAACACTGGACAGCACATAGCAGCTACATGAATGTTGGTTATATATGGCCAGTTTAACTCTGAATCCAAGAACAAGTTGGCATTCCTGTGCAACTCAGTGTGTGATTTACAGACCATTCATTTGCATGAGTTGAAATGGCACTGAATAGCAAGTAGGGCATGCACTTCCTTTTAAAAAATGTGCTGTACTAGATCTTATGGATGGTACTGCAGTAACATTCGTTAGATGCATTGAGGTCACATTCACACTGGGAATTGAATGTCATTCGCACAGGTATGGTATGTGATTCACATGCAGTTCTGTGCAGTACAATTTCAGCCTATTCATTTTGAATGAAAAAAAAATGCACCAAATATAGTGCATGAACTACAATGCAACGGGATTGCATATTACTTTTGTAACATGCGATCCAGTGCAGACCATTGCAGTGAAGTTTTTAGCATTGCACCGACAGCCGCTTAAGATCGCAAGAGCAGTGAGATTTGAATGCGGTGCCGGAAAAATGTATGCTAGTGTGAACAGACCCTGACACATCTGTAGCAAACCCAGTGTGTTTTGATTGCAGTATGGGAACTGCGTATGCAATGTGAGTTTTCTGCACTGTGTACCTATGTGAATGGAACGTGCCACCTCTGTGTGCTACACTATAGAAAAAAATTAGTACTTCGCTGATGCTTATGTTTCCAGCTTAAGATTTCCCAGTTTGGTGTCAGACTCTTGCTGATCACCTCCCACGCCTTCTTTTTGTAATATCTGTCCAAATAGTGAACAACTGACTTATCCCACAGAACTGGGTGTACCTGCACTGCAGCTATAGCAAGGGGAAAAAAGTATTTGATCTGAGATTAGGAGCACTCTCTTAAAGGGAGTGCTCCGAATCTCAGTTTGTTACTTAAATAAAAGACACCCGTCCACAGAAGCAATCAATCAATCAGATTTCAACCTCTGCACCATGACCAAGAATGTCAGGGACAAGGTTGTAGACCTACACAAGGCTGGAATGGTCTACAAGACCATCGCCAAGCAGCTTGGTGAGAGGGTGACAGCAGTTTGTGCGATTATTCGCAAATGGAAGAAACACAAAATAACTGTCAATCCCCCTCGGTCGGGCTTCATGCAAGATCTCAGCTCGTGGAGTTTCAATTATCATGAGAACAGTTAGGAATCAACCCAGAACTACACGGGATAATCTTGTCAATGATCTCAAGGCAGCTGGGATCATAGTCACCAAGAAAACAACTGGTAACACACTACGCCGTGAAGGACTAAAATTCTGCAGTGCCCGCAATGAACATCTGAATGATTCAAAGGAGAACTGGGTGAAAGTGTTGTGGTCATATGAGACCAAAATCAAGCTCTTTGGCATCAACTCAACTCGCCCTGTTTGGGGGAGGAATGCTGCCTATGACCCCAAAAACACCATCCTCACCATCAAACATGGAGGTGGAAACATTATACTTCAGGGGGTTTTTTTCTGCTAAGGGGACAGGACAACTTCACTGCATCAAAGGGACGATGGACAGGGCCATGTACCGTCAAATCTTGGTTAACAACTTTCTTCCCCCAGGACATTGAAAATTGGTTGTGGATGGGTATTCCAGCATGACCAAGACCCAAAACACAGGACCAAGGCAACACAGGAATGGCTCAAGAAGAAGCACATTAAGGTCTTGGAGTGGCCTAGCCAGTCTGCAGACCTTAATCTCATAAAAAAATATTTGGAGATAGCTGAAAGTTCGGGTTACCAAACGTCAGCCTCAAAACCTTAACAGGATCTGCAGGAGTGAGACAAAATCCCTCTTGAGATATGTGCAAACCTGGTAGCCAACTACAAGAAACGTCTGAACTCTGTAATTGCCAAGAAGGGTTTTGCCACCAAGTACCAAGTCATGTTTTGCAAAGGGGTCAAATACTTATTTCACACATTAAAATGCAAATCAATTTATGACTTTTTAAAAATGTGTTTTTCTGGATATTTTTGTTGTTATTCAATCTCTCACTGTTAAAATAAACCTACCATTAAAATTATAGACTGATCATTTTTTTTGTCAGTGGGCAAACGTATAAAATCAGCGGGGGATCAAATACTTTTTTCCCTCACTGTATGAGGTATGACTGCAGGACATCTTTGGCATGGGCCATGGTGTAAGGCTGAAGCTGCAGTGCGTGTGCTCTGGGGAAATGGTGGCTGGACAGGAAGTTAAACTTTGAACCTTGATCTTGGAGGCCAAACCCTCTGAATATGCAAAATATTATTTGTTGTGTAGAACAACTGTATTCGCACCTGCGCGCATTCATGCGTATTTGCATGCATGAGGCGTAAATTACTGACCAAAAATGCAGATTTTTCTTTTTTCTTTTCTTTTTTTTTTTTACTGAAGAATACATAGCGCTTGTTTACGCGCCTGTGTGCATAGGCACATTACAATTAATGGGCTGTATTTTAGCTCAGTAAAAAAATAAGCTGTACTGAGCTTTTTCAAGCTGCAGTGTGCAAGAGGCCTTATTCAAAAGGTTGCAAAGCTTCCCAAAGATTTCTTCTAGGGACAATCTAAAGTTTCAAGAACTCAGTGATGTTCAATTAGAGCTTCAACTTGCTAAGGCTGACATCAACTTACCTGGTCTCAGTTACCTTGACACCCCTCGTGGCATCAACCCTATTGTTCTCAAGCTACCATATGGCATTCAAGAAAAATGGGCAGCGCTTGGATCAAATTATAAGGAAAAACATCAAGTTGCCTTTCCTCTTTTTTCCTACTTCTGCGAGTTCATCAAAAGAATTGCAGACACTAAGAATGTTCACCCCCTCCAAGGTCCAGTGTCAGTGAATAGGACTAATGTTCTACCTGTGCCTGCTACAGTTCTTAAAATGATTGATCAAAACAAGAAAATTGAGGACCCAAATCGCCAATGTTCGATACATAACAAACCACATCCACTTAAGAAATGTATCGGCTTCAGAAAGAAAACTCTACAAGAACGTAAGGAACCTTTTGAAGAAATTTGGGGTTTGCTAACAATGCTGTACCTCCACAGAACACTTTGCAAAGGACTTAAAAGGTATTATCAAATGTATAGAGTGTGACAGTAATGACCACGTGCAAGTGCTTCATCAATTTCTGCAGAAGTCTACTATGCTCAAAAACAATCTTCCTGAGGCAAAGCAAGGCAGGGAGCGCACAGATCAAACATCACCTTCCACCTCAGTGTTCTCTACATGTACAGCAGTCTGTGGAGAAGGACTCTGTGACAATTCCTGTGCAAAGATATGCTTGGTTGTGTATACCCCAAAGGTCGACCTGAAAAGGCCATAAGAATGTATACTATTCTGAATGATCAGAGTAACAGATCTCTTGCAAGAACAACGTTTTTTGAACTATTGAACATAAAAAGAGATTTTATGCCCTTATACCCTAAGCACTTTTGCCAGCACTACAGAAGTCTTAGGTAGGAGAGCCAGTGGGTCTTGTAGTTGCTCCTCTGAATGACAATGTGGAAATAACCTTGCCCACTATCACTGAGTGCAACCAGATTCCAAGCAACAAAGAGGAGATCCCTACCCTGTTTCCCCGAAAATAAGACCTAGCGTGATTGTCAGTGATGGCTGCAATATAAGCCCTACCCCCCAAATAAGCCCTACCCTGTTTCCCTGAAAATAAGCCCTACCCTGAAAATAACACCTACACGGACTTTAACTAGGGCTTATTTGGGGGGTAGGGCTTATATTGCAGCCATCACCGCCAATCACGCTAGGTCTTATTTTCGGGGATACAGGGTACTCCTGAAGCTACCTTTCACCATTCTCACTTGAAGGACATAGCTGACCAAATACCAGCCCTAAAGGAAAGTGCTGATATCCTGCTGTTACTCGGCTGAGACATCTTAACCACTTCCTGCCCAGCCTGTAGCAGAATGACAGCCAGGCGGTGGTTCCGTTATCCTGACTGGACGTCATTTGACCTCTTTAGGATAACAAGCTAGCATGCGCCCGTGGTGGCTCACAGCGCGGCGATCAGTGGCGCGGTGTGTCAGTCTGACACACCACAACTCCAATCTAGGTAAAGAGCCTCTGACGGAGGCTTTTTACCACGTGATCAGCTATGTCCAATCACAGCTAATTGCTGTGTAAACAGGGAAAGCCATGTATCAGCTTTTCCTCTATCGCGTCTGAAAGATCGGCTGCTCTCCTGACAGGGGGTCTGCACTAAATGATTATCAGAGCAAACCCCCAGGAGGATGCCCACCCAGGACCACCAGGGATGCCCACCATGGATGACCACAAGGTATGCCACCCATGACCACCAGGGATGCCAATCAGTGCCCATCAGTAATGCCTGCCAGTGCCTCCTTATCAGTGATGCCCATCAGTACCATCTATCAGTGTCACCCATCCGATCCACTTATTTGTGCCCATCAGTGCCACCCATAAGTACCCATCAGTGCAGTCTTTCAGTGTCGCATATGAGTGCCCATTAATGCCGCCTATCAATGCCCATCAGTGCTGCAGATCAGTGCCGCCTATCAGTGCCCTTCAGTGCTGCATATTAGTGCCAATCAGTGCCACCTCATCAGTACCATCTCATTGGTGCCAACTCATCAGTGCCAGTCAGTGCAGCCTCATCAGTGCCCATCAGTGAAGGAGAAAACACCCCATACACACTATCAGATTTTCCGCAGGTTTTTGTCTTCAGATTTACCAAAACCATGTAGTGCAAGGGCCTGCCTGATTGCATACAAATTGAAACCCTCAAGGTTTGACCTCATATTATATGGTTTTGGTAAATCTGAAGACAAAAAACTGCAGAAAATCTGAAAGTGTGTATGGGGCTTAACTTATTTACAACATTTTATAACAGAAACAAAGAAAAACTTTTTTTTTTCAAAATTTTCGTTTTGTTTTTTTTTTTTAATCTGTTTAGCAAAAAATAAAAACCCCAGTGATGTACAAATACCATAAGAAAGCTCTATGTGCGGGAACAAAATGAAATGAAAATTTTGTTTGGGCACTCTACTCTGTTGTATGACTGCGCAATTATCATTAAAAAAGCAACAGAGCTGAAAGCTGAAAATTGGCTTGGGCAGGAAGGGGTTAGAAGCTCATTGGTTTCTATGCAGAAATGAGCCTGATTTTTCACTTTTCAGCTTTAGTAAATAAACCCCATTGTGTACTTAAAAGTGTGGTATGCCTGTACTTGTTCTGCATAATGACCACATCAATATAATGTGAAAGAAAGACTGTTTAAAAAAAGGTGCACAGCGGTACATAATACAAGAAGATAAGAAAGCTTTTAATTTCTGGGATGATCACCTCAACAACACAGTGTTCGAGGTAACCACTAAAGACAATGAGTTGACAGCTACCATGGATGACAAAGAATTCTTGAAAACCATGAGTAAAGAGTTCTACCAAGATGATTCCAACAGTTGGCTAGCACCTCTATCATTTCATACCCCAAGAAAGAGACTACAAAACAATAAGGGACATGCAGAATCACGGTTTGTTTATTTTAAAGCGCAGTTTGAACCGGAAGCCTGAGATGAAAAAGCACTTTGTGGACTTTATGCAGAAGATGTTTGAGAAAGATCCTGCTAAGCCTGCACTTCCTATTAAGGAAGGAGAAGAATGTTGGTACATACCATGCATTGGTGTCCACCATCCTCACAAGCCTGATCAGATTAGGGTGGTCTATGACTCAAGTGCTCATCATGAAGGTGTCTCCCTCAATGACAATCTCACTGGGCCTAATCTGAACAACAATCTTATAGGAGTTTTACTTCGCTTCAGACAAGAGCCAATTGCTGTTATGGCTGACATTCAGCAAATGTTCCACTGTTTCATTGTTTGTGAAGACTGCAGAAACGTCCTCAGGTTCCGATGGTACCACAATAATGTTGTCAATAATGAAGCATATACTACCGGATGAAGGTTCATGTTTTCAGTAACAGTCCTTCTCCTACAGTAGCAATTTATGGACTGAGGAAAACAACTCAAGAGGGTTAGAAACAATTTGGATCTGATGCATGACAGTTCGTCAAAAGGAATTTCTATGTAGACGACGGACTCAAATCTCTGCCTACAGAAGAAGAAGCTATTGACTTTCTCACTATAACCCAGAACATGCTTGCCACTGCAAACCTGAGACTTAACAAAATCATCTCCAACAGCGACAAGGTTATGAGAGCCTTTCCTTCTGATGACTATGTTATCAGTGTAAAGAAATTCCAACTAGGATCTGACCTTTCTATTACGCAACGCAGTCTTGAATTGCTTTGGAATGTTAAGCAAAACACATTCACATTTCAAGCATCAGTCTGTGACAAGCCCTTCACAAAGCAAGGAGTTTGTCTACCGTGAACAGCATTTATGATCCGTTGGGTTTCTTAGCACCTCTCACCATTCAGGTAAGATACTGCTGAGACAACTTAGTGATAGTGAACTTCTTGAGTGACAACAAGTGTAAATGGGAATTCAACCCACCACATTCCTCTCACATGGGAGGCTCATGGAAACGCATAATTGGAGTTGCAAGAAAAATCCTGGACTCTATGCTACTGGACTAGAAAACTTCCCAGCTTACACATGAAATCTTAGTCGCTCTTCTTGAAGAGGTGTCTGCTATAATCAATGCAAGGGCACTGGTCCCTGTATCCTCAGATGCAGAGTCTCCAGTACTGCTCACTCCAGCCACTCTTCTTACCCAAAAAATTGGGATAGCCACTATTCCCACAGAGGAACTTGTTTATCCTAACCTTTACAAGCATCAATGGAAATGGGTTCAACATCTTGCTAATGTGTTTTAGAACTGCTGGAAGATGGAGTACCTTTCTAACCTTCAAAGCTGCAGTAAATGGCAAATAGCAAACCCAACCTACAAGTGGGAGACTTAGTTCTCTTGAAAGAGACAGATTCCCATTGCAATCATTGGCTTATGGGTCTTATTACAAAGACTATGCAAAGTAACGACAGAAAAGTACAGAAAGTAGAAGTTAAAGTAATGAAAGAAGGTTCTGTAAACCTTTACTTCAGGCCTATAAAGGAACTTTTTTTGCCCAAAGAGGAAGACAAGTCACACAAGTCACCAACTTGATTCAAAGGGAGGTAAGAAGGATTGGTGCATGTTGCTGCCTTCCCTTTTGAAGATGGATTTTTCCTTGTCACAACTTGGACCTTCGAGACCAACATCTGCAAGTATTATGTTAATGTTTGCATTGTTTTCCCTTGTTCTTCCCTTCCCTCTGGAAAAGAATCTTCATTTGCTTATATTTGGACTTGGACTAAAGTTTGTTAATAATAGAAATCATAGATTTTGACGGGGAGTGTCATGTTTCACATGCTTGTGATATACCTTTAAAGTGATTGTAAACCCTTACAGACCACTTTTCACTACAGGTAAGCCTATAATAAAGCTTATCTGTAGGTACTGGAAATATCTCCTAAACCTGCACGGTTTAGGAGATATTTACCATATACACCTCTGCCGATGTCATCGGCGCATGCGCACTTTGATCGTGCCATTTCTATAGGGCCCATGCCGTGACCGTCGGCTCCCGCATGCATGTGGAGTCTGCGACCCCGGAAGGAAGAGGCGTGAAGATGGATGCTTCCACCAGTGGGGACTTTCCAGACATTGCGGGCTTCGTTTGCAGGTAAGTGCAACATAATGGGCTAGTGTGTGATGCATACTTGCCCATTATGCTTTTACTTTGCAGGAGAATAAAGAGGAAGTAAAACCCAGCAGGGTTTACTTCCTCTTTAAATGTTATTTGTATTCTGTTCCTGGTTCCTCCCCTTCCTGTAGCTCAGTTTTATTCTGTATAGTTAGCTCCACCCTTTGTTCATTTTCCCAGTAATGCATATCAGCCTCATGTTTCATGGAGTGGATCACATTATGATCTTTTGACCTATCCGATGTTCATTTTTGTTAGATCCTCAAAGTTTATGGATTAAACTTCACAAGATCTGCAAGGTGTCATCTGTATTGAGTCACTGTCTGTTTATCCAGCTAATATTGGATTATCAATATCTCATCACAAATGTAAGTTACAGAGATCACACTTTCATTGCTTAGATTGGAGAGGCAGAACAAGTGGGGACAGTGCCGGATTAATAAGGGGGCAAAAGGGGCAACTGCCCTAGACCCCTGACAGAAGATATTTCCAAAACAATATAAAATTCTATATAAATAATATTAAAGTAATTTAAATATATATTAATAAAAAAAATATTTGTTTTATTAAATGTACCTTGGGAAGTAAAATTTTGCCTTACCAACCTCTGTAAAAGGTTTTACCCGGGGCTTGTATATTGTATTGATTTTAAAAACGATTATTGGCAGCTCAAGCGAACTACACATATAGCGCTTACGTTCTTAAGGGAGGTGGCCTATGATTGCGTGTGTGTGCACGTGTGACCTAAGAATGACATTGTGTCATGCATTTTGAAAATGTGTGAATGTCATTGAGAATATAAGCCAACTCTGTCTATGAGGGCCCCTCGAACCTGAAGTGCCCTGGGTCGCCCACAGTCTTAATCTGGCCCTATGTGGGGGAGGGGTGAGCCAAGGCTGTAGGAGGCAAATAGGTCTAGAAGAATGCTGACTGAAGGAGACAGCAGAGTAGCAGAGGGGTTAGCTAATCTGTGTGCCACTTCTTCTTTCACTGCCAGTCACAGGGTAGGAGTGAGAAGGAGGCCTGTAATTAATGGGGAAAATACAACAGAGAAGGATCAGATCTCCACCATTACCAGGTAGGGCTGTACTGTGTGGCAGAGCTGTGTAATCTTCAGGTCTGGGAGACCAAAAATGCAAATCCTTTGACAGGTCCAGCTATGTATTTAAGTGCCTGGAGTTCAGCTTTAGGTATTAAAAGTTTTTAAAAATCTTTTAATAAACATTCAAAAGTATGTGAGACTAAAATGTGTTATTTCTCAATCAGAATGGAGAAGATATTTCTGTACGGGCTGGTTCTGTTTTGGAATGTTATGCTGAGTGCAACCTGTGAGCTCTCTAATATTACGATTGTGCTGGAAAAGGAGGAATGTGGAGCCTGCGTCTCTGTGAATGCAACTTGGTGCTCAGGATACTGCTACACCAAGGTGAGTGTGATAAGGAGTTTATATAAAGATTATTTATCCAAAACCTGCATGCTAAGGCCATCACAGGACAGCGGTATAATGAAGACAACCCGTCAGAGGACACCCAGCCTACTAAAAGATAGCAGTGAATGTTGGGCCTTGTAGTTACCCAGCAGTAGGAGAGAAAGAGCTTGCCTATACTTATGTAAAATGTATGATACCATGTTGCTGTAGGAATAGAAGTCATACTTGTGGTTATATAACCTTGCCCAATAGTTAAAGTGGAACTACAAACACAATATACTCAACTTCCACCTTCTAGCGATGCAGAAGTTACAGTGAGGGAAAAAAGTATTTGATCCCCTGCTGATTTTGTACGTTTGCCCACTGACAAAAAAATTATCAGTCTAAAATTTTATGGTCGGTTTATTTTAACAGTGAGAGATAGAAAAACAACAAAAATATCCAGAAAAACACATTTCAAAAAGTTATAAATTGATTTGTATTTTAATAAGTGAAATAAGTATTTGATCCCTTCCCAAAACATGACTTAGTACTTGTTGGCCAAACCCTTGTTGTCAATAACCGAGGTCAGATGTTTCTTGTAGTTGGCCACCATGTTTGCACACATCTCAGGAGCAGTGGCGGCTGGTGCTCAATTTTTTTGGGGGGGCGCAAAGCCCTAACCAACCCCAGCCACACACCCCCCCCCCCCCGCCGGTCTCTCGCCCGCAATAGATAGATAAATAGACAGATAAATAGACAGATAAAAGGACACATAGATAGACACTGGGTGGGATGGAGGGATAGACAGGGGGGAGGGGGAGAGAGATATACACTGGGGGGGGTGGGAGAGAGAGAGATATACACTGGGGGTGGGAGAGAGAGAGATATACACTGGGGGTGAGAGAGAGAGAGATAGAGAGATATACACTGGGGGTGGGAGAGAGAGAGATATACACTGGGGGTGGGAGAGAGAGAGATATACACTGGGGGTGGGAGAGAGAGATATACACTGGTGGGTGGGAGAGAGAGAGATATACACTGGGGGGTGGGAGAGAGAGAGATACACTGGTGGGTGGGAGAGAGAGATATACTGGGGGTGGGAGAGAGAGAGATACACTGGTGGGTGGGAGAGAGAGATATACTGGGGGTGGGAGAGAGAGATATACACTGGGGGGTGGGAGAGAGAGATATACTGGGGGTGGGAGAGAGAGATATACACTGGGGGGGTGGGAGAGAGAGAGATACACTGGGGGGGTGGGAGAGACAGAGATACACTGGTGGTGGGAGAGAGAGATATACTGGGGGTGGGAGAGACAGAGATACACTGGTGGGTGGGAGAGAGAGATATACACTGGGGGTGGGAGAGAGAGATATACTGGGGGTGGGAGAGAGAGATATACTGGGGGTGGGAGAGAGAAATATACACTGGGGTGGTGGGAGAGAGAGATATACACTGGGGTGGTGGGAGAGAGAGATATACACTGGGGGGGTGGGAGAGAGAGATATACACTGGGGGGGTGGGAGAGAGAGATATACACTGGGGGGGTGGGAGAGAGAGATACACTGGTGGGTGGGAGAGAGAGAGATACACTGGGGGGGTGGGAGAGAGAGAGATACACTGGTGGGTGGGAGAGAGAGAGATACACTGGTGGGTGGGAGAGAGAGAGATACACTGGTGGGTGGGAGAGAGAGAGATACACTGGTGGGTGGGAGGGAGAGAGATACACTGGTGGGTGGGAGAGAAAGATATACACTGGTGGGTGGGAGAGAGAGAGAGAGAGAGAGATACACTGGTGGGTGGGAGAGAGAGAGATATACACTGGGGGTGGGAGAGAGAGAGAGATACACTGGGGGTGGGAGAGAGAGAGATATACACTGGGGGGGAGAGAGAAAGAGATACACTGGGGGGTGGGAGAGAGAGAAATATACACTGGGGGGGTGGGAGAGAGAGAGAGATACACTGGGGGTGGGAGAGAGAGAGAGATACACTGGGGGGTGGGAGAGAGAGAGAGATACACTGGGGGGTGTGAGAGAGAGAGAGATACACTGGGGTGTGTGAGAGAGAGAGATACACTGGGGGGTGGGAGAGAGAGAGAGATACACTGGGGGGTGGGAGAGAGAGAGAGATACACTGGGGGGTGGGAGAGAGAGAGAGATACACTGGGGGGTGAGAGAGAGAGAGAGATACACTGGGGGGATGGACACACACACATAGATCAGTGATGAGGACTTACATATTAATGAGGCTCTGTCTTGCAGGCTGCAGTCCATGGCTAGTGACACTGTCCTGACACCTCCTCTGCCTCAATCCTTCCATACGCTGGCTGGGAAGGATGTCTTATCTCCTTCTTATCTCCATGCATTCAGTCACACAAGGCTGGTCTCCTAATTTCTACAGGATGGATGGATGGGGATGATTCACAACATGGGCTGTGTGTTTAACAAGAGCCTCCACTGACACTGCCAAACCGAGACACAGCAACACCAGTGGAGATGATAGAAGCACTGACGATCGGCACTTGTGAAACACACAGCCCATGTGAAGCTTCCCCATCCATCCAGTAGAAATAAGGAGACCAGCCTTGTGTGATCGTCAGTGCTTCTTTTATCTCCACTGGTGTTGCTGTGTCTCGGTTTAGCAGTGGAAACATTCGGCTTTGACTTTTTTTTTTTGACTGCCTGGAGGCTGGGGGGGGGGGGGGGCGACGCCCGGGCGCCCCCTATGGACGGGCCGCCACTGCTCAGGAGGGATTTTGTCCCACTCCTCTTTGCAGATCCTCTCCAAGTCATTAAGGTTTTGAGGCTGACGTTTGGTAACCCGAACCTTCAGCTCCCTCCGAATATTTTCTATGAGATTAAGGTCTGGAGACTGGCTAGGCCACTCCAAGACCTTAATGTGCTTCTTCTTGAACCACTCCTTTGTTGCCTTGGCCGTGTGTTTTGGGTCATTTAAATGCTGGAACACCCATCCACAACCCATTTTCAATGCCCTGGCTGAGGGAAGGAGGCTCTCAACCAAGATTTGACGGTACATGGCCCCTACCATCGTCCCTTTGATGCAATGAAGTTGTCCTGTCCCCTTAGCAGAAAAACACCCCCGAAGCATAATGTTTCCACCTCCATGTTTGACGGTGGGGATGGTGTTCTTGGGGTCATCGACAGCATTCCTCCTCCTCCAAACACGGCGAGTGGAGTTGATGCCAAAGAGCTCAATTTTGTTCTCATCTGACCACAACACTTTCACCCAGTTCTCCTCTGAATCATTCAGATGTTCATTAGCAAACTTTCTGCCTGTACATGTGCTTTCTTGAGCAGGGGGACCTTGCGGGCACTGCAATTTCAGTCCATCATGGCACAGTGTTACCAGTTCTTTTCTTGGTGACTAGCTGCCTTGAGATCATTGACAAGATTCTCCCATGTAGTTCTGGGCTGATTCCTCACCGTTCTCGTGATCATTGAAACTCCACGAGGTGAGATCTTGCATGAAGCCCGACCGAGGGAGATTGACAGTTATTTTGTGTTTTTTCCATTTGCGAATAATCGCACCAACTGTTGTCACCCTCTCACCAAGCTGCTTGGCGATGGTCTTGTAGCTTATTCCAGCCTTGTGTAGGTCTACAACCTTGTCCCTGACATCCTTCGACAGGTCTTTCGGTCTTGGTCATGGTGGAGAGATTGGAATCTGATTTTTTGATTGCTTCTGTGGACAGGTGTCTTTTATACAAGTAGCAAGCTGAGATTAGGAGCACTCCCTTTAGGAGAGTGCTCCTAATCTCAGCTTGTTACCTGTATAGAAGACTCCTGGGAGCCAGAAATTTTGCTGATTGATAGGGGATCAAATACTTACTTCACTCATTAAAATGCAAATCAATTTATAACTTTTTGAAATGTGTTTTTCTGTATATTTTTGTTGTTTATCTGTCTCTCACTATTTAAAAGAAACCCACCATTAAAATTATAGCCTGATCATTTCTTTGTCAGTGGGCAAACCTACGAAATCAGCAGGGGGTCAAATACTTTTTCCCCTCACTGTACATCCCTCGGCAGCCTCTGTCATTTTCTCCCCAGTAGCCAGGTTTTCAGACCCTTGATTGGCTGGTAGGGGATGACATCATTCCGCGGATGTGCAGGGGAGTCAGGTATTGTGCCACAGCTGGAGTGTGTCGGGAATACATGCTGAGCTGCTCATGTGCATTCAATAGAAAACTTCCAACAGGCAGGTAAGTGTGTGCTTTTGCAGACGTTAAATAGCATGTCTTTTATGCAATAACAAGCTGCCTCACATTTTTCTACAGCTTAGGTTTAGTTCTGCTTTAAAGTGGTTGTAAACCCCTTTAAAAAAGTAAAAAAAAAAAAAAAAAAAAAAAACCTGCAAGACAAAGGCATAATGTATAGCATACTAGCTCACTATGAATTACTTACCTGAGATCGAAGCCCCCACAGCGGTCCTCATTCACTGCTCCGGCAGCCGACATCTCTCCGGGATGTTACTTCTGGGTATCGCGGCTCCGGCGCTGTGATTGGCCGGAGCCGCGATGATGTCACTCCCACGCACAGCACAGTACAACTGAAGCAACAGCATGTACATGCCATTGCTTCAGTTTGCTTAAGTGCGCATGTACCGATGACGTCGGCACATGCAAATACAGGGATATCTCCTAAACCGTAGGTTTAGGAGATATCCAGTGTAGCTACAGGTAAGCCGAATTATAGGCTTGCCTGTAGTATAAAGTGGTTGTAAAGGGTTTACAACCACTTTAAGTGGTGGCACCATCAAATACATTCAATTATTTTTCATTTTATCTATGTAAAGAAATAATAAGCCTGCTAAGGGCTCGCAAAGCAGTTAAAGAAAACCTGTTATAATAGAATCATGGATTCTGACTAGTCTGACCTCTCCTGAAAATGCTAACTGCCTGGCTGCTGTGATGTTCCCCTTTTGCTTCAGTACATTTAGTTGCTGACCTGCTGCAAGTATGCAAATAAGAACTTCTTATTTTCCCTCCTGGCTAAAACTGGCCATACTTTGCTCTATTTTTTGAAGATTCCTGCTAGATCAACTGAAATTCAAACAGTGTATTGCCCTGCCAGAACAGCTCCATTCAACAAAATTTGATTGTTAAGTTGACTTTTTGTCTTTTTGGAAAATTATCAGCCAAACAGCACCTGCATCCAATCAGATGTAGGCACTGTTTGGATGCTTCAACAGCTGGGGCTACAGGCAGACAGATTACAATAGCTCGGCAGTGGTATTTGTCTTTCTGCTCTGTTCGCATGGATGGAGGAATGCGTTAAGCTGGCCATAAATGGATCTTTTTTTTTTTTATTCAATCAGTCAGCAGGCTGATGAGAAGAAAACAAACAGATTACCCCATCCACTCAAACGAAGTGGATAGAGAAATCCTTCTCTCTGTGCTATTATATTCTGACAGTGGGGGACAGTTCTGAGAGTGGAGACTTCTCCGCTGTCAGAATACACTGATCAGCACTGCAGCCGATCAAATGTTCCAACATTCCGATTCGGGAGAAGCCAATCATTAAATTGACTACTTCAAGCGGGAAAGATCATAAAATGGATCAAAATTCAGCCAGTCCTCGCTGAACCGGACGATATTTAATCCATCTATGGCCAGCTTTACATTTCTTCTGTTCAGCCCCCGGGCCGAATGACATGAATCTATACTATAACTATAATGTCTGTGGACAGCTTACTTTTTGGCTTTTCTGACCTGCATTTGAGTGTTGTCAATTCCATCACCTGTGGCTCAGAAAGAATTGAAGCCAGTAGGTCAGCATAACAGCCAGAAAATTTGCAGTTTCAAAAAAAGGTCAGTAATGGGAGTCCCATATTCGTCATATGACAGATTTGCTTTAATAGAATGGAAAAGATATGTGAAAGTGACCCTATCAGATTACAGAAAAGCCAAACCAAAGTTCCCTGCTATAGAAGAACTTTTTTACTCAGCTCTCTGGTAGCCTCTTAAACAGAAACTTCAATCCCCTCTTTTAAGTTTTTTTTTATTCCCTTTATTTGAGCCGCTGGTTGTTCTAAAAAAAACATACTCACATTCTCAGCTAATAAAGCATTGTCTTGTAAAACCTGATGCTCTGCGCTGCCATCTTCTATCTATATGGACATCATCAGGGGCCGGGTGTTCCTTTTCTGGGTTCTTGCACCTTCCCCCCTGATGGCACATGAACAGTGTGCTGGACATTGGCCTGAAGCCTCCTGTGATGGGTGACATGACTATCCAGGAGGTTTGGAGAAGGGAGAGGGACCGTCATTCCTGCCTTGGGGAGAAACCAGGAAGTGCAGGACAGGAACCTGGTGAAAAAATGGTAATGAAAATGAAAAACATTGTTTTAATCTGATTGTTTAACAGGAGGAGGGAAATATGTAAAGTACCTAAAGACAGTGAAGGTCTTCTTTAATGACCTTCTATGTAACAATGTTTGTGCTTGGTGATTAACCATTCAGGCCTGAGCACTACATCCTTTAAAGAAGGTCTCATGTCCCCCCATAAATAGCATCTGCAGGGTATTTCTCACCACTTTTGCAGACAAGCTGAGCTGCAGAGGAGCATTGCGAAAGTGAGTATTTGGTGAGGAGGGGGGTCCATATCAGTTATCACCTACTAAGAAAGTTGTGAAAGGACCTCTTAAAAAGTTTATTATGTACATGTTGCTTATCTCTTTCACTGTCATTTATAAAAAACAATGAAGATACTACATAAGCCTTTCTCAACCTTTTTAATATGGAGAAAGTCTTGTAATAACATTTCAGGTTCAGGGAATCCCAACTAATAATTCTATATCTATAGGCCACAGTATATTAAAGGTCAATGGGAAGAATGTTCCTTATATTTGTTGTCATTGGGAAGAAATCCCTCCTTAGGCCTCTTTCACACGGACGATCCGTATGTCCGTTTTTCATCCTTCCGTTTTCGGATGAAAAACGGACATACAGTCATCCCTATGGAGCGTCGGATGTCAGCGGTGACATGTCCGCTGACATCCGACCCGCTCCGATCCGAAAAGTGTAACGGAGGAAAAACCTACTTTTCCATTCGTTTTCGGATCGGATCGGATGACGACGGACACTACGGACCGTCATCATCCGATCCCCCCATAGGGGAGAGCTGCGCTCTGACAGGTCCATCGCTGCACAGCGTGCAGCGATGCACCTGTCATCTTCCTGCTCAGCGGGGATCGGCGGAGCTATCCCCGCTGAGCAATCGGATGTTCACGGGGCGGATCATCACTGATCTGCCCCGTGTGAAAGAGGCCTTAAGCTGGCCATAGAAAGTGATTTTCTTTCCTGCAGCCATAGCCAGTATTGATGGGGAAATCCCTCCAGTGAAGCCATTGTGTTTTCCTGGTGAGGGGAAGCCGTCCCACCTTGGGAGAACACAGTGGCTATAACAGCCATCAACAATAATCGCACGTAAAACCTGGCAAGCTGGTTGTACCCAAATTGATTGAACAACTTGGGTACCTTCAGTCTGCCCCTACATGGTTTGAATCTCTGAACCAGCTGGGATTTGAACCATCCATGGTCAGCTTTACAGATAGCTGAAAAGATCGTTTGTGTCAGTGGTTACTCATCTAAGAGGCAGAAGTTGCTCATTGCACAAGGAGCATATATAAACCACAAGCCTACGTAATACTACCAAGACTTAAAAAAAGTAGCTACCTATGCAGCAGAAATTATGAATCAGTTGGTTAAAATTTACAAAGTTTATTCTTTAACTATGGTAGATCATCATGTGTAAAACAACGCATTACAAATCCATGCAAAGTAATTTACGGGTCTCATGCATCTGATGAGTTACCCGAAGCTACTTTTTTTAAGTCTTGGTAGTATTACTTAGACTTGTGGTTTATATATGCTAGTTGTCTTTGGCTACAGCAGCAGCACCAACACAGGTGTATTTCGTTGGTAAAACTATGAGACGACCAACATACATACTAGATCTTGCGGATAAGCTTTTTTTCTTTTTTCTTCTTTTTACTGTTTTCTTTTTTGGTTTTCATTGCACAAGGAACCACTAGCAACCTCTTGAGGAACTATACGATTCCACAGAACCCTGTTTGAGAAAGATTGTACTACATGTTTCTTTCTAAAATGGGTTGTTATTACTACGTTAGTTATATATTGCCCTTTTAGGATAGAGCTAAAAATCTAACACACATGGAGAAAAGGCATGATCAAGCAACTGTCACATGTTAAAGTGTCTGCTCTATAGTCACATAATTAGGAGACTTTTACTATGGGGAGGACTGACTGCCCAACCTATGCATACTACACTATGTAGTCACTACAAGACACAGCAGTGATATAGGGGTTGAAGGAAGGAACAATGACAGAGCGAGGGACACGGTTATCCAACATTGCTCAAAGTCTTGAATGCGGAAAAGTCTTTAAAATGGAACTTGACTCCCTCAATCAACATGAACTAGTTTTAATCCCTATGCTGCTAGCATTAGTAAATTGATAGGAAAGTATATCATATTTACTTGTTTTAAACTTTTTTTTTTTAACATTTCATCAGTTACTTCCTGGTTTCCAGCCTAGGCAAATGATGTCATGCATCCCAGGAGTCTTCAGGAGGGGAGGAGGTTTTCTCAGCTAAGCACACCCTCCTGACTGCATGCCTGAACTAGGGGCAGATGGATTCCAGGAAGTAAATACTAAATTAATCTGCCCTTAGTCAAGATGGCCACAGTCAGTAATGCTAGTGGGTGTTTTTCAAAGTCACTTCTCATAAAAATAAAGCATGGAGACCTGAATGGATGGGGGAGTTTGCTTTGACTATTAATTCATTAAATAGTATTTTTGGTTTTTGGTGCTGAGATGCAGTGTAGTTCCAATTTAATACATGAATTCTTAGAGGACTCATGTAGGCAAAATAATCAAAAGCCCTCAGCAAATTGCTAAGGGTTAATAGTGCAACCAAAGATGAGTGTTTGACTCAATCATGTCTGATTTAACCCTGTTTTTGCAGCTGTCCCCAAATATCAGTCACTGTGTTCATAACCTGTTAGCTTTGTTTCAGGCAACAATAAATTGTGACACAGCCATGTGGGAGGAAAGCTGAGGCAGGAATCTGTGGTTTATGAATAGAAGGGAGTCAGAAAGAGCTGCAGGTAATTTCTGTAGAATCATATTACATGCAGCTTGTTCATTCTGAGGACAGCTCTCCAGTTCGAAAACTGTAGTATATTCTGTGTACAAACCTGTAGGCAGTTGCAATCTACCTTCTCCACTGCAGGTGGCACTCACCTGCAGTGGCCTTGCAGCTGGAGAGGAAGTCAAGAGGAACATAGTTCCCCTATGGTTTTCTGGGTCACTGGCGAAGCTATCAGGTTGGATGCTGCCATGTGACTCTGGCAGCCATCTTGGATCAGGCAGAGCCCATTTAGGGCCCTGGCTCCCAGGTTTGGCACGGTTTTTTGCAAGTGGGTAGAGTAGGGAAAGATACACTGTCTGTTAGGGATAGTATTAGTGGTAGGGAAAGGTTCCAGTTGAGGAGGAAAAATGTAGGATCGCAACTCTTCTGGGCACCATCCCGCTTGAACACTAGACGGCCAAGCTATATTCTGCGCTCTTAACAGACACTGTCAGTCCGGCTGAAACCTGCTCTCTTCACGTTGAGGGAAACCGTGAGTGTACCCGCTTGGGCAGCCTTCCCACTGGATTTGTTGTGACTGTTGCTGCATTACTTTAAAAAAGTTTTTCCATTGTACCTGACTGTCTGATTTTTTTTGCGCTGTATCATGCTGCACCCCATCTGCAAACATAAAAACTGTCCATTTTTACATTCATTATTTTCTTAGAAAGTAACCACATATGAGTTTATCTATACACATGTGCATATATTTTGCACCTTTATTTGTTCTAAATATTTTCCTCTTACATTTCAGGATGCAAATTTAATGTACCCACAGAAATCAGAAAAGCAAGGTGTCTGCACGTACACTGAGGTCATTTATGAAACCGTGAAAATTCCAGGATGTGCTGAGAATGTAAATCCTTTCTACACCTATCCGGTGGCTGTTGACTGTCACTGTGGACGGTGCGATTCAGAAACCACTGATTGTACAGTGAGGGCTTTAGGGCCCACTTACTGTTCTCTGAGTCAAGACTAAGTAATGGAGATGGCACTCTTATACTTTCCAACCTGACTTACACATGCTTGTCTCTTTCCATTTGCAATGCCAAGGCTTCTAACTAGGGTGGGACAACCAAAGCCCTTCAGCTGTTGAGGAACTACAAACTCTAGTGTATCTTGTATTTTTTTTCAATAAATAAATTGCATTCACTGTTTGAACAAGGTAGAGACCGTGCCCGCCCGCCAAGAGAGCAACCCCCTTTGTTCAAATTACAGACCGTAAGTTGGTTGAACAACACCTGGAAGAAATCAGTGCTGACTGTATGTAGCACAGGCTACGGCAGTGAATTTCTCTATCTCCAGCAGCCTCCCAGATACAAGATATAAAGCTATTGATGTAACCCAGCTGTGGGGTAGGCAAACCAATGCAAGTTTTAAAAAAAGATCATTTCTTGAGTTCAGTTTTAATATTTTCCATTCTTTATTTCAAAGGTTGTGGGCATATTTCATCAACAGCTGAAGGTCTGCAGGTTTTTTGCCTACTTAGCAATACAATTATGTATCAAATGTAAAGCAATTACCGTTATTTCTTTTTCTATAAGGGGGAACCAATCCATTTATAAGGCAGCAGCATGGTCTTACTCCGCTGCTTTAAATGACACTAAACAATATCCTTATTCTCCAAAAATAGTCTATACATATCCATTAACTAAAGGGGAACTTAACTGAAAGTAGTAGTAAATCCACCTTTTCAACTTGTACCTACAGGTAAGCCTATAATAAAGCTTGCCTGTAGGTACTGTGAATATCTCCTAAACTTGCACTGTTTAGGGGAAAGTTACACTGCATGCACCGGTGACATCACCAGTGCATGCTCTGGGTCCAGGATACCGTGCTATATCTTCAGAGCCCATGCTGCATGTGCATGGGAGTGACATCATCGCGCCCCCGTCTACTCATGTAGCCAGAGGCCATAAATTCGTAAGGAAGACCGGGTGAAGATGGAAGCCCTGTCAGCGATGACAGCGTGCCACTGGAGGGCTTCGTTTTAAGGTAAGTCTTGCATAGTGTGGTAGTATGCAATGCATACTAGCACATTATGATATTGCCTTGCAGGAGAAGTTTTTTTTTTCCTCTTAAGCTGCGGTTTACTACCGCTATAAAATTGGAAGTTGTCCTCCTATGCATGTGTTGGGCAGATTTTTTTTTCAGTGAGTGGCTACATTGTTTTGGCGATTGGAGCAGAAGTTTCTTCCTCCTTATACTGTCCCAAACCTCTCCTTCCCGCTCATTTTTGTTTGTTTGGAACAAGCAGTGCTTGTTAGTTGTGGTTTTGTGACCTGTTCTATGCACACTGCAAATCCCATTGTCTGTAGTCCATAGTCCATCTTAGCAGTAAGCAAGAGAGGGTGGCTACTTTCCTACATACAGTGGGACCTTGGAGAATGATCGTAGCCACTCTCTAACAGGAAGTCAGGTGATACCAGCAAAAAAGAAAAAGAATTTACTTGTAGACTTGGAGAGCAATAGAAGGTACTTTTTTGAGGGTCCATTCACACGAGCGTTCAGTTTTTTAGTTCAGTTCAGTCGCTTTTCTTTTTGTAAAAAAACAAATCAAAAACGGATATGGATGTAAATTTTTACATCCGTTTTCATGTCTGCTGACATCTGTTTTTCACAAAAAAAAATGTGGCTGGGAAGCCGACCACGTCCTTAACAGCAAAGAAGTCATCAGCTGTCAGTGGGGTTCCCGCTGACAGCTGAATGTAAAAAAAAATAAAAAAAAAATAAAGTTGTGGTCCCCCCAAAATCCATACCAGACCCTTATCCGAGTATGCAGCCTGGCAGGTCAGAAAGGGGAGGGGACGAGCAAGTGCCCCCCCCCTCCTGAACCATACCAGGCCGCATGCCCTCAACATGGGAGATGGGTGCCCCTTGCCCCGTATTGATAGGGACAAGGGCCTCCTACCGACAATCCTGGCCGTGATTGTCAGAATCTGCAAGCTGGGGGGCTTATCGAAAAAAAGGAGGCCCCCAGATCCCAGCCCCCCCCCATGTGAATGGGTATCGGGCACACCATACCCCTACCCATTACCCCCAAAAAGCAGTGAAGTGTAAAAAAAACAACAACAAAAAACAAGAGCCAGTTTTTGACCAGTCCTTTATTAAAAAAATAGCTCCGAGCTGTCTTCTCCCCGAACCGTCTTCCCCTGCTGCCATCTTCTCTCGGTGCTGTCTTCTTCCTTGCCGCCGGTTGCCCACTTTAAAAAAAAAGGGAATTCCCGCTGACAGCTGATAATTCATTGGTTGTTAAGGATGCAGTGGCTGGCTGCCCGACCCCCTCAACCATCTATATACAGTGTGATTAAAGAGGGGGAAAAAAGGTTTAAAAACGGATTGAATCGGATGTAAGCGGATGACGTTCACTAGCAACCGTTTTTCGTCCGCTCTGTTTTTTAAACAGAAGAAAAATAGGGTTTTCTTCCATCTCATCAAATGGAACTTAATGGAGGCGGATGTCAGCGGATGATCATCAACCCATATGAAAAGACCCTTAAGAATACATATGTGAATAGGATTTTTTTTTCTTTAAACCAGAGTTTAGTGTCACTTTAATGCAGACAGAACTCCATGAGCTACCACAGCTGGCTCCCTGCAGCTTACTTTTATTGATGGGTTCCTTAAATGCACCCTATGCTATGGAGAATAACCATATAACTATATGTATAATGAATCCACTTTCTGTTTTAAATAAGCCCCTAAGTGTTTTCCAATTGCATGTAACCTAAATAGAACAATGTAATAAACCTTTTCCTCTCTGTTTTTTTTTTATCACTTAAAAAAATTGCTTGTTAGATCTAGTGTGTGTGTGTGTGTGTGTGTATATATATATATATGTATATATGGTCATGTCAGTAGTTACAAGTTCACTCCATACTGTTGTTTAATAGAAGGTTTATTGGAACTGTAACAGCCCCAAAGCATGGGAGGGGGGTCGGTGCCCAGACGTGGCTCTATAGGAGGTAAGGTAACACCTCTTAACTTCCTTTCTAGTTAACAAGTGTTAGAACAGGATGTGAGGGGAAGCGCTCCTGATAGGTATATGGACAGCAGTAAAAAAACAGATTTACTACAGTAGAAGAGCCTGGAAACTCTGGAAGTTTTGTTTTAGAACTTCTGTCAGGATTTTGCTACTCAAGGTGAGTTTAAAAGATGATAATCGCCACACGTTTGTAATAACTCAATCATAGATTTAATAATCTTGATTAAAAATCCTAAAAATATCCATGCTAGGTCAGAAGCAAATACAAATAGCAAGCAGCTACTTCATCAACCGTGACATCAGCTGTTAGTAAAATAAAAAAATATAAAAGCTGCACATAAAAGCAGCATATATAAAGATCATAAATGTGTAATGTGCAAAAAAAATATATAATGTGCAATATGCAAAAAAATCTAATATTAGATCATTATTGTAAATCACACATGAATGAATAATCCTATATAAGGTGCAAATTATCCCAACAATAGTTTAACTAGAAAACATACAGGTGAGTACGTTTAAACACATAACCGCATACATAATAATGATACAAATCACAATTGTGTAAAACATATGTATCAATGAAAACGAAAGTCCTATATCATATTGTACCAATACAAGTGTCCATAAAGTGCAAAAAAAAAATGTTGATAGATGAGCTCTGCCACTATACAACAACAGTTAACGTCTGCCTCTTACCGAATGGTGTGGACCATAAATTATAATGATCATAGAAGTGTGTGATAACCCGGCATCCAGGTAGGTGGTGGTCACTCGATAACAGTTCCAGGTCAAATATAGAGAAAAAAGCCAAGCATAGTGAAGCCTGTTTTACATTCCATTCTCTTTATTTAAAATGTATAAGAAGTACCTTCAACATTCTTGTATAAAAGCAGAAGTAATATATCCCAGCAGACTGTCAGCTCATGTGGAAGGAAAGCCACGAGTATCGGCTTACCAGACGTGATGTTGTCTGTGCAGGCCAAGTCAACGCGTTTCGTCATCAATGATGTCCTGCCCCTAGAGGACATCATTGATGACGGGACGCATCACGATTGGCCTGGACGGACGACATCGCGTATGCTAAGCCCTTACTTGCAGCTTTCCTTCCGCTGACAGTCTGCTGGGATATATTACTTCCACCAGGGGCGGACCTACAGGGGTCGTAGGAGTCGCCATCTGGTGGCAATAGGAGAAGATACTGCACAATGAATGCAAAGAATCAATGATTATAATGACAGTGTGGGCATGAGTCTAACAGCCACTATCAAACTGGCCACCGCACTGTCGTCATATTCTTTGATTTTTGTGCATTTACTGTCCAGTATCTTATCCTATCACCACCAGCACCTAAGCCTTGGTGAAAAGGGAGTTGTCAGTCCCCAAAACATGTTGACTTTGATCTACTACGGATCTTTCACCAAGATGAATAGATATATACTGGACTTATTACAAATGTGCGACGTTCTCAACGTTTACATTTACTTTGGCCTGCCCTGGGGACCCATGGGGTAACCTGTACGATAGAGAGCGGCCTCCTAAAACTGGACATCACATCTGAACATACTTACCTTTGGATCCAGCCCTCCATCAACACTCATTTAGGATTTTACTGATGTGGTTGATTTTTTTTTGTAACTGTACCGGCCTACCAATAAGTGATTGTTCCAACATCTATTATGATATATAATTTAGGAAATCCTCTGTGTTTCTGTATGTGATCTGTAAATTAGAAATGTAATTTTGCAAAAGCTCTGAAATTTTATGAAAAGTTTTCTAAAGGTGCAATAAAGAGGTATATACTGTGTTTTGCCTTGACGTCTTTTTAAATTGATTTGAGTGTTTGGAATTAGTTTGGTTTTCAGTTTTTCAGCTATGCTCTTTCTTCAATTATTCCTTTTTTCAGTTTTTATTTAAAAATAAATAATATGCTTTCAACATTTTCATTCACGGCAATCTGAGGTTTCTGACATTGTCAATGTGGCAGGTGTCCCCATTAGGGATGAGGTTCAGGTTTGGGTCTACCATGGATAGGAAGCAGACCTATCATGTCCAAGGTTTGTGGTCCCAATAAATTAATGAAGGGTTTTGCTCCTTACCTGTGCTCTTTGGGCCGACTTTGCTCATTGAATTTCCGATGCTGGCCAATTTCACACTGCTGTATCAACTGTAGTCTCTTTATTCCTAAAGTGATATTAAAGGTTCAGTGTTTAAAAAAAAAAAAAACAACAAACATGTCATACTTACCTGCTCTGTGTAATAGTTTTGCACAGAGCAGCGCCAATTCTCTTCTTCCTGGGTCCCCCGCCAGCACTCCTGGCTCCTCCCCCTTGACCAGTGCCCCCATTAGTAAGCCGCCTGCTATGGGGGCACTGGTGTATGCTCGGTCCCGATCCCCATTCTATGCGTCCATAAGACTCATAGAGCCGTGGCTTAGTCCCACCCCCACTCTCTCCTCATTGGCTCCCTGGCCGTGATTTACAGCAGTGGGAGCCAATAGTCAATGAGGATAGGGAAACCCAGGACAGCTGAGGGTCCCATGCACATCGCTGGATCGAGAGGGGGCTCAGTTAAATATTAGGGGGGCTTTGGGTGGAGCAGCACACAGAAGATTTTTTACCTTTACCTTCCTAGAATGCAACGAAGGTAAAAAACCTTCAGCTTTTTAACCACTTTATGAGAGTTTGATTGAAATTCCTTGAGATACTCTGTGTGTGTGTGTGTATATATATATATATATATATATATATATATATATATATATATATATACATACACACAGTATCTCACAAAAGTGAGTACAACCCTCACATGTTTGTAAATATTTTATTATATCTTTTCATGTGACAACACTGAAGTAATGGCACTTTGCTATAATGTAATGTAGTAAGTGTACAGCTTGTATAACAGTGTAAATTTGCTGCCCCCTCAAAATAACCCAACACACAGCTATTAATGTCTAAACCACTGGCAACAGAAGTGAGTACACCACTAAGTGAAAATGTCCAAATTGGGCCCAAAGTGTCAATATTTTGTGTGGCCACCATTATTTTCCAGCACTACCTTAACCCTCTTGGGCATGGAGTTCACCAGAGCTTCACAGGTTGCCACTGAAGTCCTCTTCCACTCCTTCAGGACGACCTTACGGAGCTGGTGGATGTTAGAGACCTTGCTGCTCTCCAACCTCCGTTTTGAGGATGCCCCACAGATGCTCAATAGGGTTTAGATCAGGAGACAGTTGCCACAGGGGAGAAGGCAGAGAGCACACAGCACAGGCAGGTGCAGCCGACAAGAATCATCACTGGGTTCTATGATACCCCCGCTGAGTTCCCGCACTGGCTGGCTGCATCCCAGGAAGGGCTTTTTTTCTATGCATCCCCCCCCCTTTCTCCCCACCTTTCTTCCTGAACATTCCACATCAAATAGTGGGTTTGGCTAAATTGCAGTGGGAGGGTCTTAAAGTGTGCAGAGGTCAGGAGTGTGCTACAAAATGAGTGCAGAATTCAGGAGTTTGTTACATACAGAGTGCAGGGATCGGGGCACAGTATATACAGAGTGCAGGGATCGGGGCACAGTATATACAGAGTGCAGGGATCAGGACGCAGTATATACAGGGTGCAAGGCTCAGGATGCAGTATATACAGGGTGCAGGGTTCAGGATGCAGTGTATACAGGGTGCAAGGCTCAGGACGCAGTATATACAGGGTGCAGGGAGCAAGGCATGGTATATACAGAGTGCAGGGATCAAGGCATAGTATATACAGAGTGCAGGGATCAAGGCATAGTATATACAGGGTGCAGGGATCAAAGCATGGTATATACAGGGTGCAGGGATCAATGCATGGTATATTCAGAGTGCAGGGATCAAGGCATGGTATATACAGGATGCAGGGGTCAAGGTATGACATGGTCCCTACCATTTCTCACAAACATTTAAAGATAAATAAACACATAGACCTTACAAAAGTAATTTAATTAAGTTAAAACACAAATACATAAATGTATTGTAAATGTAATGTAAACGTACATAAAAATGTAAGTGTAGCTAAAGGCAAAAGGCAAAACTTTTTGCTTAGTTTTGGATTGAGTGGAGAGGGATTAGAGCACCTGTCATTCTTTACTGCTGTCTGTTCCCCACTTTACCCTCTCTATTTATCCTGTTTATCATTATTATCGAAAGTGATAGTAAAAGAAAATCCCATAGTTTGGGTTGTCAACGGAACTGTAAAAGAAGGGGAATCTTTTCAATGGAGACACTATTTCTGGTGACCCTAGTGACACCCCTGGGACTCCCTTGCTTTCGAGAGATTTCCTCTCACTTCCTGTTTAGGATATGGGACAGGAAGTGAAAGAAAATCTCCCCACTGGGACACAGATGGCAAAAAAAACTTAAATGAGTTATAACCCTTCCTAACTCTATCCAAAATGAAAACATTTTTTGCCTTTAGTTGCACTTTATTATAGGTACTTATATAGCCTCATCAATTTATGCAGCAATTTACATACATAGCGGACATTCAGTCCCTGCCCTCAAGGAGCTTACAATCTAAGGTCCCTAACTCACATTCATACATATACATACTAGGGCCAATTTTGACAGGATCCAATTAACCTACCAGCCTGTCTTTGGAGTGTGGGAGGAAACAGACAACCCAGAAGAAACCCACGCAGGCTTTCTGTCACTGTGGGGGGCCCCAAGACTCGGCATCTCCCCCGGTACCTCCGGCTGACAGCTAACTATACAGTGGAGTCTATACAGTGGAGAGGCCTGATGGCTCTGTCCCCTAGCTTCATCCCCAACTGCTGCTTCTTACCTCTAGGCTTCTCCTATAAGGTAAGCCCGACACCTGAGTATTTTGTGTGTCCTTCTGTAACAATGCCCCCCTCTTATCACACCCCCCCCACCTGTCACACTGCCCTCCCACCTGTCATACTGTCCCCACTTCACACTGCCCTTCACCTGTCACACTGCCCCTCCATCATTCTGCCCCATCATCATACTGCCCCCTCCTATCACACTACCATCCGTCATACTGCTCCCTCTTGTTACCCTTCTCCTGTCACACTGCCCCCCTCTTGTCACAATATCCCCCTGTCATACTGCCCCCCCCATCATACTACCCCCTCCGGTCACACTGCTCCCCTCTTGTCACAATATCCCCCGTCATACTGCCCCCCCTCTTATTACACTGCCACGTCATACTGTCCCCTCCAGTTACACTGCCCCCCATCATACTGCCCCTTCTTGTCACACTGCCCCCCTCCTTTCACAGTGGCCCCTCTTATAGCACTCCCCCCTCCGGTCATACCTCCCAGATGCCCTTCCCCTGTCACGCTGCCCCCCCACCTGTAACACTGCCCCTCCGGTCACAATATCCCCGTCATACTGCCCCCTCCTGTCATACTTCCCCATCACACTGCCCCCTTGGCACACTGCCCCCCTCCTGTCACAATACCCTCACCCATCATACTGCTTCCCCATTACATTACCACCCCTGTCATACTGCCCCCCTCCTGTCACAATGCCCTCTGTCATACTACCCCCTTCTTGTTACAATTCCCCCCTCCTTTCACAGTGCCCTCTATCAGGCCCCTTTCTTTTCTGAATGGACACAGTGAGAGATCGATACCGCACTCATTGTGTCCATTCATAACCTCAGCATAGTAACTGTGTTTACTATGCTTCAGTTTGTGAATGAATGGGAAGCTCTGTAAAGAGCTATTCCTGTATATTTATTCTGTGCAGATGAGGATGCATATAGATTGAGGACCCCGAACTCGGAGGAAAGGGCCCCTGCCAGGGTCGGGGGAGGGGCCCTCATGGTTTCTTGCACGAGGGCCATAAAGGTTTTAGTTACGCCTCTGCCTTGTTGGCAAGCACAGAGGTAAGACGTTTCTTGTAGTTAGTTACCAGGTTTGCACACATCTCAGGAGGGATTTTGGTCCACTCCTCTTTACAGATCTTCTCTAAATCCTTAAGGTTTCTTGGCTGTCATTTGGCTATTCAGCGCACTCCCTAAATTTTCTATAGGATTATGGTCTGGAGACTACATGACCTTGATGTGCTTCTTCTTGAGCCATTCCTTTATTGCCTTTGGTATGTTTTGGGTCATTGTCATGTTGGAAGACCCACCCACGACCCATCTTCAGGGTTCTGGCTGAAGGAAGAAGGTTCCATCCAAGATTTTACAATACATGGCCCTGTTCATTGGCCTCTCAATGTGGCAAAGTCGGCCTGTACCTTTAGCAGAGAAACAGCCCCAAAGCATAATGTTTCCACCTCCGTGTTAGACTGTAGGGATGGTGTTCTTAGGGTTGGTGTTCTTAGGGTTATAGTCATCATTTTTCTTCCTCCAAACACGGCAAGTTTTGTTTTCATCTGACCACAGCACTTTCTTCCAATCCTTTTCTAAATCATTTAGATGCTCATTGGCAAGCTTCGGACGGGCCTGTACATGTGCCTTCTTGGGGACCTTGCGGACCCTACAGGATTTCAATCCGTGGCAGCGTATTGTGTTACCAATGGTTTGTTTGGTGCCTGTGGTCCCAACTGCCTTGAGATCATTCATAAGCTCTTGTCGTGTAGCTCTGGGCTGATGCTTCACTTTTCTCATGATAATTTTTTCCATTTGCGAATAATCACTCCAACAGTTGTCTCCTTCTCATCAAGCTTCTTGCTGATGGTCTTGTATCCCATTCCAGCCTTGTGCAGGTCTACAATCCTGTCCGCGACATCCTTTGACAGCTCTTTGGTTTTGCCCATGATGGTGGGTTTGAATGGAAGAAAGAGATTCTGTGGACAGGTGTCTTTTTTACACATAACAAGTTAGCACCTTCTTAAATTGTCAGGACTAATCTGTGTACCACATGAGCACATACTCTGTGGGAGCCAGAATTATTGTTTGTTGGTAGGGAATCAAATACTTATTTTACTCACTGAACTGCATCTCAATTTATGACATTTATACATTTGCATCATGTTTTTTTCTGGATTTTTGGCTGATGTTCTGTCTCTATCATTTAAAATACACTTATAATAACAATTATAGACCCTTAATTTCTTTATAAGTGGGCAAACTTACAAAATCTACAGGGGATCAAATTTTCACAACTGTAGATCTATGTTTGTACTAAGCATGTTTAAAGTCATTGACCGTGTTACTACAACTGCCCTTTCAGTAAAATAATACTTTCTAAAATGAGTTTTGAACTTTCCTCCAGTTAGTTTGAGGTCATGTCCCCATGTTCTTGATTTTGGTTTCATATTGAAAAAACTGCCCTCCTGAACCTTATGCCGCGTACACACGAGCGGACTTTCCGGCAAACTTTTCCAGCGTACCAGAGTTCGTCGGACAATTCGATCATGTGTGGGCTCCAGCTGACTTTTTTTTCTCAAAAGTTTGACGGACTTAGATTTGAAACATGTTTCAAATCTATCCGACGGACTTGAGTCCGGTCGAAAAGTCCGCTCGTCTGTATGTTAGTCCGACGGACAAAAACTGACGCTAGGGCAGCTATTGGCTACTGGCTATGAACTTCCTTGTTTTAGTCCGGTCGTACGTCATCACGTATGAATCCATCGGACTTTGGTTGATCGTGTATAGGCAAGTCCATTCATTCGGAAAGTCCGTCGTAAAGTCCGTCGAAAAGTCCGCCGGGCAAAGTCTGCCGTAAAGTCCGCTTGTGTGTACGCGCCCTTATTCTCCCCCTTCATGTACTTAAAGGTTTCAATCACGTCTCCCCTTTCCCTTTGTTCCTCCAGACTGTACATATTTAAGTTCCTGAAGTCGCTCTCGGTATTATGTATCCCCCACAACTTTCACTATTTTTTCTACATGTCTCTGGACTCGTCCTATCTTATCAATATCTTTCTCCAGCAATGAACACATTTCATTCTCGCACTCAGTGTGAACCTAGGCATAGTCTGCTTTAGAGGTCCATTTTAGATGATTCTGAGTTTCAGGTGCATATGACCTTCTGACTTGCAGTTGACCTCCTTCTAAGCTCTATCAACCAACTTCAAGGTCAATTGGATGCCTTTTTATCTTGTATATGTATGTATAATCCCTCATGCACACAGGCTGTTAAAAAAACGTTATGAAAACGCCAGTATCTTTGCAGTGAATTTTTTAAACTTTTTTCAGCTTTTTTCAGCGTTTTTGCAATAGCGTTTTTCCGCGTTAGCGTTTTGAGCGTTTTTGAGCGTTTTTGCGCGTTTTTCAGCGTTTTTCAGCGTTTTTGAGCGTTTTTGAGTGTTAGAACGTTTTTACAGCTGAAAAACGTCTTTCAGAACCCACTGGTCCTGGGTTTTTTTTACAGCTTAAAAACGCCTATGCCACTTGCAGCTCAAAAACGCCTAGGTGGGCATGAAGCCATAGACTAACATAGACAGGCCTTTTTAAGCTGCAAAAAAAGCTCAAAAAAGCAGCTGTAAAAACGTCCATGTGCATGAGGACTCAAAGTATGTCTTGTATATACAGTATAAAGCAGTCCTGAAACAGACAAAAGCCCATGTACAGAGGTCATTATGGATTTTCTCTCCACTAATCATTAATCATGGAGAACCACACTGACCAACAATGTAAAGGGCTTTATTCCCACTGACTACAATGTAGCAGGTCATAGCGGGAGAGGATTCTTCTTAAACTGAACACCTGTGTAAGGTGATTCCTCTGCCACTAACCACCGGGTAAAGGAGTCCTCATCCTCTAACCACCATTCTAAGAGGGCACTTCTCCCACTGATCAACAATTTGAGGTGAAGGGTTAGCTTTTTCACTGACCAACAAAGTAAAGATGTCCTTCTCCATTATCCGTAAGGGAGCACTTCTCCCACTGACTACTGATTACCCTATGTAAAGAAGCACTGCAATGAACACCAAAGTAAAGTTGGGTTCATGCTAGTGCGAATTGGATGAGGCTCTTCCCGCATCCAATTCACATGACAGGAGACTGTGACCGGCTCTCAATAGAACTGGATTACACATCTCCGGGGTGGCTGCAGAGTGAATTGCACAGGGGTCCTGTGCATCTTTGGCTTAGTTTCAGGTCCAAATTCAGGCCTGATTTGTCCCTGAAACAGAGAGCATGGATGCACCGGCCACCTGTTGTGAGCCGCATGCAAATTAAGTGTGAACCCATCCTAAAAGGTACATTTCTACACTGACATCTGCTTGTAAAAGTGGTAGTAAACCCTTTACAGCCACTTTTTATTACAGGCAAGCCTATAATTAGGCTTACCTGTAGCCACACTGGATATCTCCTAAACCGATATCCCTGTATTTGCATGTGCCGATGTCATGGGCACATGCGCACTTAAGCAAACTGAAGCAATGGCACGTACGTGCCATTGCTTCAGTCGTACTGTGCCGTTACCGGCAGGAGTGACGTCATCGCAGCTCCGGCCAATCACAGCACCGGAGCTGCGATACCTGGAAGTAACCCTCCGGAGAGCTGTCGCCCGTCGGAGCGGTGAACAAGGACCGCTGCGGGGGCTTCGATCTCAGGTAAGTAATTGTATGCTATGCATACTAGCTCATTATGCCTTTGTCTTGCAGGTTTTTTTTCTTTGGGGAATTTTTTTAAAGGGTTTACAACCACTTTAAGGGCACTACGCTGACGGACATTATTAAAGGATGCTTCACTTTTCTTTGGTTGATGCAGAAACACCCAAGTACAAAATAATATATGATGGAAGAGTATGCCCTAAAAAAAAATTACACAAAATTTGGAATTTATGGTTGGAATTCTCCATGACATCCTATACGGATGTGCCCACTTTGAATGCTGTTTCTTAATGTCCCTGTACTAAATTCCTATTATCGCACAATGTGAATTTGGGGGGAGAGTACGTGTGAGTGTGGTTAGATGGATATATGAGGGTCTGTTTTTAATCTGTTTTGTTTACGCTTCAGGTTATGCTATGTCAATATCTGCTGTACAATATTGGGTACAATGTGCCCTCTTCTGAAGCTGCATATACTTTTGTAAGTTATTTTGAGCTTGTCAAGCTTTACTGTGTATATTCAACTTTTGTGTCTTTCTACAAGACTAAACAAACACCTTAAAAAAAAAAAAAAAATTGCATTTTTCCACTGGCCACAGTTGCAAAAGCGCATTTATCTGATCGCTGATGTAATGGGGCACTCCACTGATCACAGGTATGAGGACAGTCCACTAGCCATTGATCGCCAATGTGAAAAGACTAATATTTTTTTAATGCCTTCATTTTTTTTCTATTATTATTATTAATTTAATTTAATAAATATTGCATAAAATATTTTGTGAGTTTGAGCAGGGTGGTGATAATAAGGAATCTGCTCTGGATGTCAACTCTAGGTACAACACATTCTTTATTCTTTATTTTTTTTAATTATACTTTCTGATCATACTAATGTACTATGAAATGTGGTCATTTTTGCAGGGATTCCCTTAAAACCTTAAAATTATTTTAATTCTTTCTTGTGGCATTAAAGGCTAAGTTTACCTTGGAACATGTTATGCGTTCCACCTGTATTTCCCCAAGCGCTCACTGGAGCTCCCAGGATCTGGACCTCTACCATTTTGTATTATACAGGAGGGAGGATGGACCCCAGCAGAAGCCCACAAACACGCCAGGGAAAGATGGCAAAATATTAACCCTTTCCCCTGACTTGGGCAGCCGGGTGTTAAATACATATACTGTAGGCTACCTGCCTATACATCCTGAGCCTTTACCCACTCCACCAGTCCAGCATACCTCTGTTACCTCACTCCCAGTGACACAATGGGGTCCTGCCGTGCACATAGTGTGGACCTCATGCATGCTCTCATTAATTCTGCTTTTTAAAGAAGATGCGCCAGTCCAGAACTGCATTTTTAAGGGCATTGCAGTCCACTTTTATTTAAAGGAGCAGAAAAAATTTACAAAAGACAGCAATTTCCCACACAGGGGTTCCACCATTACTGTAAATTGCACAATACTTCAGCCTCCTGGCTTACTCTCTTGCCACACGGTTGCTTCAGGTCTCAAGCCTAGGCCTTAGGTCTGCTCCTCAGACCAACACAAAGGTTTCCTTCAAGTCAAGCTCTCTCATAGCTTACTCACGATTAGCTCCTTGCTGCTCTGTCACAGACTACATCTGCCTCCTGCAGACATGCATGCTCTGGCTGCCCCATGCAGCCTCTCTGACCAGGGCCAGATTAAGAGCAACATGGGCCTGGTGCTAAGGATTTTGGTGGGCCTTTTTATGGAAATAAATAAAATGAAAACACAAACAATTTTTGTTAAATTTAAATTAAAGAGAGAGAGGGGTGTGAGAGAGTGATTAAGAGAGAGAGAGAGGGGGGGTGATAGCGAGATGAGGGGTTGAAAGAGAGGGGATGAGAGGGAGGGGGAAAGAGAGAGAAAGGCGTTGAATGAGAGAGATGGGGATGAGAGAGAGGGGGTGAGAAAAGGGGGAATAGAGAGAGGGTGAAAGAGAGAGAGGGTGGTAAGGGGTGAAGGGGGTGAGAGAGAGAACAGGGTGAAAGAGAGGGGAGGAGAGAGAGAGGGGGTGAGGGGGTGATACATGGTGGATACATGGATACAGCACATTACACAGTTGGCACGGCCTAATACAGCACATTACAAGGTAGGCACAGTTCATTATATGGTGGGCACCACACATGACATGGTTGGTACTGCACAACACAGCACATTGCATGGTGGGCACAACACAGAACATGCACACGGTGGGCACAGGACCTTATATGGTGGGCACAGCACATTAAATGGTGGGCACAGCTGAGCACATTACATGGTGGGCACTGCACATTACAAGTGGGCACTGAACAGCACATTATATGGTGGGCACAGCATATTATATGGTAGGCACTGCCCATTACACGGTTGGCACTGCCCAATACAGCACATTACAAGGTAGGCACAGTTCATTATATGGTGGGCACAGCACATGACATGGTTGGTACTGCACAACACAGCACATTGCATGGTGGGCACAACACAGCACATGCACACGGTGGGCACAGGACCTTATATGATGGGCAAAGCACATGACATCGCGGGCACAGCTGAGCACATTACATGGTGGGCACTGCACATTACAAGTGGGCACTGAACAGCACATTATATGGTGGGCACAGCATATTATATGGTGGGCACTGCACATGGCATGGTGGGCACTGCACAGCACATGACAAGGTGGGTACTGCATGACACCACATGACATGGTGGGCACTGCACGACACAGCACAGCACATTACATTGGGAGCACAGCACATTAAATGGTGGATACCACACATGACATGATGAGCCCTGCACACCACATTCCATTGGGCACATTGGTGGGCACTGCACGACACAGCACATTACATTGTGAGCACAGCCCATTAAATGGTGGACACAGCACATGACATGGTGAGCCCCACACAGCCCATTCCATTGTGGGTACTGCACGGCACATGCCATGGTGGACAATGTACAGCACATTACATGGTGAGTACAGCACATTAGATGGTAGGCACTGCATGGTGCAGCACATGACATGGTGGGCATAACACAGCACATTACATGGTAGGCACAACACAGCACATGACATGGTGGGCACTGCACAGCAATTTACATGGTGGGTACAGCGCATGACATGGTGGGCACTGCATGGCACAGTACATTACATGGTGGGTACAGCGCATTACATGGTGGGCACTGCATGGCACAGCACATGACATGGTGGGCACAGCGCATTACATGGTGGGCACAGCACATTACATGGTGGGCACTGCATGGCATAGCAGATTTCATGGTGGGCAATGCAACTGCACATTACATGTTAGGAACTGCACATGACATAGTGGGCACTGCTGAATAGCACAGTACATTACACAGTGGGAACAACACACTACATGCTGGACACAACAAATGGCAAGGTGAGCACAGCACAGCACATGACATGGTTGGAAGTGCACATGACATGGTGGGCACTGCATGGCACAGCGCATTACATGGTGGGCACTGCACATTACATGGTGGGATCACTGCATGGCACAGCACATGACATGGTGGACACTGCAAATTACATAGCGGGCATTGCAAGGCACAGCACATGACATGCTGGGCACTGCACATTACATGGGGGGCACTAAATGGCACAGCCCATGACATAGTGGGCATTGCACACGACATGGTGGGCACTAGATGGCACATCACATGACATGGGCACTGCACATTACATGGCGGGCACAGTGCATGACATGGTGGGCACTGCATGGCACATCACATGACATGGTGGGCACAGCACATTACATGGTGGGCACTTCACATTACATGGTGGGCACTGCAAGGCACAGCATGACATAGGGGACACTGCACATCACATGAAGGGCAATGCAATGCACAGCACATGACATGGTGGGCACTGCACATTACATAGTGAGCACTGCAATTTACAGCACATGACATGGTGGGCACTGCAATGTACAGCATATGACATACTGGACACAGCACATTACATGGGGGGCACTGCATGGCACAGCACATTACATGGTGGGCACAACACATTACATGGTGGGCACTGCATGGCACAGCAGATTTCATGGTGGGCAATGCAACTGCACATTACATGTTAGGAACTGCATATGACATGGTGGGCACTGCTGAACAGCACAGTACATTACACAGTGGGCACAACACACTACATGCTGGGCACAACACAATGGCAGGGTGGGCACAGCACAGCATATGACATGGTGGGAACTGCACATGACATGGTGGGCACTGCATGGCACAGCGCATTACATGGTGGGCACAGCACATTACATGGTGGGCACTGCAAGGCACAGCATGACATAGGGGACACTGCACATCACATGAAGGGCAATGCAATGCAAAGCACATGACATGGTGGGCACTGCACATTACATAGTGAGCACTGCAATTTACAGCACATGACATGGTGGGCACTGCACATTACATGGAGGGCACTGCAATGTACAGCATATGACATACTGGACACAGCACATTACATGGGGGGCACTGCATGGCACAGCACATTACATGGTGGGCACAACACATTACATAGTGGGAACTGCATGGCACAGCAGATTTCATGGTGGGCAATGCAACTGCACATTACATGTTAGGAACTGCATATGACATGGTGGGCACTGCTGAACAGCACAGTACATTACACAGTGGGCACAACACACTACATGCTGGGCACAACACAATGGCAGGGTGGGCACAGCACAGCATATGACATGGTGGGAACTGCACATGACATGGTGGGCACTGCATGGCACAGCGCATTACATGGTGGGCACAGCACATTACATGGTGGGCACTGCAAGGCACAGCATGACATAGGGGACACTGCACATCACATGAAGGGCAATGCAATGCAAAGCACATGACATGGTGGGCACTGCACATTACATAGTGAGCACTGCAATTTACAGCACATGACATGGTGGGCACTGCACATTACATGGAGGGCACTGCAATGTACAGCATATGACATACTGGACACAGCACATTACATGGGGGGCACTGCATGGCACAGCACATTACATGGTGGGCACAACACATTACATAGTGGGCACTGCATGGCACAGCAGATTTCATGGTGGGCAATGCAACTGCACATTACATGTTAGGAACTGCATATGACATGGTGGGCACTGCTGAACAGCACAGTACATTACACAGTGGGCACAACACACTACATGCTGGGCACAACACAATGGCAGGGTGGGCACAGCACAGCATATGACATGGTGGGAACTGCACATGACATGGTGGGCACTGCATGGCACAGCGCATTACATGGTGGGCACTGCACATTACATGGTGGGATCACTGCATGGCACAGCACATGACATGGAGGACACTGCAAATTACATAGCGGGCATTGCAAGGCACAGCACATGATATGGTGGACACTGCACATTACATGGGGGGCACTGAATGGCACAGCCCATGACATGGAGGGCATTGCACATGACATGGTGGGCACTGGATGGCACATCACATGACATGGTGGGCACTGCACATTACATGGTGGGCACTGCAAGGCACAGCACAACAGAGGGGGCACTGCACGTCACATGAAGGGCAAAGCAAAGCATAGCACATGACATGGTGGGCACTGCACATTACATGGAGGGCACTGCAATGTACAGCATATGACATACAGGACACAGCACATTACATGGGGGGCACTGCAATGCACAGCACATGACATGGTGGGCACAAGAGAGCACATTACATGGGGGGAAGCAGGCAGTCTGTCCCCTAGCACAATAATTACACATCTCCCTAACAAATGTACTAACCTTATCATAACAGCATGGGAGATGTCCTTCCTCCCGGGCTCCTGCTGGTTAGAACATCAGCGCCCCTCCCCCAGACAGCTCCCAGACACAGAGGATCTGGGTGAGTGTAACAGATCCTGTGATAGGAGTCAGGCATGGACAGAGACAGGACTTGGCTGCACTAACACTTGTCTCCTCCATGTGAGCACAGAGGGCTCCTCTTTCTGCAGGAAGGCACACAGATATCGATAAGCCACTGCCATGGGCCTATATTGAGGGAGGGGCCTGGAGCTGGAGCTCCATCAGCCCCTATGTTAATCCGGCCCTGTGACTCCTAGAGAGGATGGGAGTCCTCCTGACTCCCATGCACAGCTCTCCTGTCTGTTGGGTGGAGCCCTAAGCTTTATCCCTGAGTCTATTATGAACCCAGCCCACACCTGAGCAATCAGCTTGCCTGCCTCTCCAAAAATCTGGCTTAAACTGCTAAAATAAACAGTGACACAGGCTGGCCTCTCTACAGTGGGGAGCCAAACAATGCTCCCCTCGCTACTGGAGGACCTGTCACCTTATCAGGTACCACGCCTAATGACTGATTGCTTTGTGTCATGAACTTGGTTACTCTTAGCAACTACACCCCTCTTCTTGTCTTGCCGAGTTAACCCTTTGTAGTGGTGTTACTGCATACCCCATAGTACTTTTACAACCATGGTTGAATGGTGGTACCCGACAGCAAGTATCATTTTTCAGGCCCTCAGCCAAGCACAGGCTGATGCTCATCATCAACTCTCAGGTACACAGGCTGCATCCCAGAGGCAGCAGCCCCTGGACAAGAACACTCTGAACAGGCCTCCCAAACATTTGTCTTCTGCCTTGGACACTTTCTGGGTGCCCCTCCCAGAAACTGGCTTAGAGTAGATAAATATTCATAACTTCAGTGGTTGACCCTCCTGCTCTATTCTCTGGAAGCTTCTTCAAGAGACACGCAGGAGTAATCAACCACCAAGCTGAGGGAGACCTGACCAGACCTAGAAACAGATCACTACTTCAATAAGTACAGCAGAGTCCAAAAACGTAATTTAGAACTAACTAGGACTGGGCGCTGCAAAAATTACAGAAAATGTGGTACATTTACTATACTTATAATTCTGTGGCCACAATGGGAATGAAGAGGCAAGTCTTGCTGAGTCAACATCAAATCTAGGGGCCCCAAAGTCTATGAGCCTGGTAGCAGATGCATCATCATAGTGAGCAGGATAGCTAAAGGTCAATCAAAGAACAAAATAGACTTCCACATATGACATTGCATCAATGTACTAATACCAGCCAGCTGAACAGTAAAACCTCACTGCTAATCTTGGGTTTCCGAGCCTTGAGACAGTCAAGGTGAATTCTCAAGCTTCAATTTGCATTTCACAAATCTCTGAAATCAATGTCTGTCACATTTCATGTTATTTAATGGAGATTAAGTGCCAGAACAAATTTGAAGCATCTAATATATCGCTTGGATTATTTGTGTTTTTCCACTGTTAACCCAAATGCTCTGTGACATTTTGCTCAGGGTCACAGTGCACAGACTTCAGTTTAATTTCCATTTAAAGCTATGGTTCATCAAGTGAACTCTGGGTCCTAAACCAACTGTTCTTTTAACACTTTAAAGGGACACTAAAGTTACAAAGGAAAATTTAGGTGTATCTAATTTCAAAAACAAAAATGTAATTTATTGCAATTTAGCAGTCCTTAATGTGGTTTAATGTCTTCTAGTGGCTGTATCTTGCCAGAAATGCAGTGTTCCTGTCGCTTCCTCTGAGCTGATTAGAAAGCACAAACATTCTTCAAGTATTCTTCTTTCGCAAACTACTAACTGTAATAATCGTGCATGTAATGGCGATAAACAAAGGCGGCCATGCTTGAAGCTTAGCCTGTGTGAAAACCATGGCACCCTCCATAGATACAGTGGAGGAGTGAGCGTAGTCAACCAGAGACACAAGATGTGTTATTTGCAGAATTCCCTTGTGAAAATAGATTCTTGAAAGTGTACAGAGGAGTGCCTGGTACAAAAGTTCATCTCCCTTAACCACTTCCCATCCCAGCCATCGTCAAATGACGTCCACGGGTGAGATCTCCCATCCTGGGCGGGCGTCATATGACGTCCTCGGCTTCCTGGCCGTCTAGGGGGCACACACGCCCGCCGCCTCACTCGGGAACAGATACTCATGCCTGGTGGCCACGATGTCCACCGGGCACCCGCGATTGCCCGATTGCAGAGCAGGACCGTGGATCTGTGTGTTCAAACACACAGATCCAGCCTCCTGTCAGGTGAGAGGAGACCGATGGTGTGTTCCCAGTACAGAGGAACACTGATCCGTCTCCTCCCCTTGTGGGTCCCCCTACAGTTAGAATCACTCTCTAGGTAACACATTTAACCCCTTGTCACTTTTCTTTTGTTTATAGCGCAGGAAATAAAAACCGCAGAGGTGATCAAATACCACCAAAAGAAAGCTCTATTTGTGGGGAAAAAAATAATTAAAAAATGCTGAAAATTACATTTGGGTACAGTGTTGCATGACCGCGCAATTGTCATTCAAAGTGTTATGGCCCGTACACACGGTCGGATTTTCCGATGGAAAATGTCCGATCGGAGCGTGTTGTCGGAAATTCCGACCGTGTGTGGGCTCCATCGGACATTTTCCATCGGATTTTCCAAAACACACAGTTGGACATCAGGAGATAAAATTTTCCGACAACAAAATCCGTTGTCAGAAATTCCGATCGTGTGTACACAAATCCGACGGACAAAGTGCCACGCATGCTCAGAATAAATAAAGAGATGAAAGCTATTGGCCACTGCCCCGTTTATAGTCCCGACGTACGTGTTTTACGTCACCGCGTTTAGAACGATCGGATTTTCCGACAACTTTGTGTGACCGTGTGTATGCAAGACAAGTTTGAGCCAACATCCGTCGGAAAAAATCCTAGGATTTTGTTGTCGGAATGTCCGAACAAAGTCCGACCGTGTGTACGGGGCATTACAGCGCTGAAAACTGAAAATTGGCCTGGGCAGAAAGGGAGTGAAAATGGCCTGTATTAAAGTGGTTAAAGGACTTTTTGAAACATGTAATGGTTAAGGGCATCAGATACAGTCAACACATTTAAGGGGGGAAATGCCTCCCCTTGTTTAGGGCTTGAGCAGTTAATGTTTATAAAATCGCAGAGAATGCACAAAGGGATGTGTGTTAAAGTGGTCCTGAAGGCAGAAGGTTTTTTACCTTGATGAATTCTATGCATTAAGGTAAAAAAAACTCCTGTATGCAGCTCCCCCCCAGCCCCCCTAAATACTTACCTGAGCCCAATCTCGATTCGGGGATGTGCAGGACAGCAGAGTTCTTGGCTCTCTCTCTCCTCATTGGACAGAGAGACAGGAGCCATTGGCTTTTGCTGCTGTTATTCACAGCCAGTGAGGAGAGGGGGGGCTCTCTGTGTCAATGGACACACAAAGCCAGCTCGGGAGCCAGCACGCATGAGTTTCCCCATAGCAAGCAGCTTGCTATGGGGGGAACTCAGAAGGGGGGAGGAGCCAGGAGCGCTGGTGCGGCAAAGAGGAGGATTGGGGCTGTTCCGTTCAAAACTATTGCACAGAGCAGGTAAGTATAATGTTTGTTATTTAAAATAAAATAAAAAATTGTGCCTTTAGAATCACTTTAAGGCTTGATGAAGACTAGCATCTCCTGATAGCACTGTAGACAGTGTAACTATAAGAGATGAAGCAGCCGCCTAGGACCAAAACTGGGTTCACCTATACTGGACTTCAAAAACGGATTTGCTTCTTTGAAGGTAAAGTCACTTCAGTAGATCCATCGGAACCAATTTTTACTTCTATTGGTCCAGGGCTATCACACACATCAGGCATCTTATATGAATAAAGGGAAATAAGCCTGAAAAAAAAGAAACTATCGTAGCCACCACATCTAAGGACTGCTAAACTGCAATATATTATATTTCTGTTTTTGGTTTTAGATACGTTTTAAAGGGTATATAAACAGGACAAGAATATTTTTGAAAGTGCCAAGAAGTTCCAAGACTTCTTTCCTTTCTTTCAAAAAATCCTTCATTCCCTACTTAGTGAATCACTTACTGGGAACCAGCAAGTGCATATTGGTTTTGCCAACATCTGATCAGTATCTGCTTGTTTCAGAACAGCGATCTTTTAATTAGTGAAGGTTTATATAGGTGTGCGAATGCAACATGCTTACCCACCTCAATACAGGGCACTTACACCCCCTTCCTGCCCAAGCCATTTTTCAGCTTTCAGCGATGTCACAATTTGAATGACAATTGAGCGGTCATGCTACACTGTAACCATGTGAAAATGTTATCATTTTATTCACACAAATAGAGCTTTCTTTTGGTGGTATTTAATTACTCCTGGGTTTTTTATTTTTTCCTAAAAAAAAAAAAAAAAGACCAAAAATTTTGAAAAAGAAAAGTTTTTCTTAGTTTCTGTCAGTAAATTTTGTAAATAAGTAATTTTTCTCCTTCACTGATGGGCACTGATGAGGCAGCACTGATGGGCACTGATGAGGTGGCACTTATGGGCACTGATGAGGCAGCATTTGTGGGCACTGATTAGGTGACACTGATAGGGAGGCACGAATATGCCGCACTTATGGGCACTGATAGGTGGCTCTGATATGTGGCACTGATGAGCACTGATAGGCAGCACTGATGGGTGGCACTGGTAGGCACTGGGCACAGATAGGCGGCACTGGTGGGCACAGTTAGGCGGCACTGGTGAGCACAGATAGGCAGCACTGATGGGCATTGATGGGCAGCACTGATAACCAGCACTGACTGGCATCACTGATGGCCACTGATTGCTGGCTCTTGTGGGCACAGATTGGTGCCAATTGTGGGCACTGGTTGGCACTAATTGCTGGCAGTGGCATTGCTGGCTTTGGACACAGACGATCACATACAGATCAAGGCCGCACCACGTCCTAGCAACATGGCGCAGCAGCGATTGCCATGCTGCGCGCCCCCCCCGGGGGGCGCGCAGAGTGGTCTTTCTGGAGGGCCGTCCTTTGACGTCCACCCAGAACCAGAGCCGCGCCACCCAGCCATCATTTGTTGGCCGGCGGGCAAGATAAAAAAAACTTTTGTGTGTAGCAGCCTCCCCCTAATTACTTACCTGAGCCCCATCTCTCTCCAGCGATGTCCACGAATGTCTAAACCATCCGGGACACTCCTCCCAATTGGCTGAGACACAGCAGCTGCGCCATTGGCTCGCGCGGCTGTTAATTAAAGTCAGTCAGCCAAATCAGGGGTGAGGGGGGCGGGGCCGGGTTGGGACTCCGTGTCTGAATGGACACAGGGAGCTGTGACTCGGCTTTAGTGCCCCCATATCAAGCTGCTGGCTGAGGGGGCACTCGATAGGAGGGAGGGGCCAGAAGCAGCAAAGAGGAACACAAGAGGAGGAGGATCCGGGCTGCTCTGTGCAAAACCAACTGCACAGAGGAGGTAAGTATAACATGTTTGTTATTTATTTTTATTTTTTTAAACAAGACTTTACAATCACTTTAAAGAACGCATGCAGCTTGCATGTAAGATGCATTCACAATGCTTTTGACCTGTGTTTGATTTCTTCCTGAACTGTTTTGAGCTACTTTTGCACTCCTATTGACTTGTATAGTGAGAAATGCAGCTTTTGCTCATGGATGCAAACTTTGGAGCTTGCACTTTCAAAAAATATTAGCAACATTAAAAATATTAGTAGAAACCTCTGTTTCTACTCTGACTAGTTCCTAATAAAATGCTGTATATCTAATGCTAAAACATATTTAATTTTTTTAGGCAGAATAAAGAAGGGTTAAAACCTATGTCATCCTTTTTTTCTTTTTTTATTACTACCCGTATTTTGTTAGAAAGATTTTCCTGTACTTCCTGTACACATTATAAAAAAAATATTTCCAAAAATCTTTTTCAATTGTCTCTGGAATTTGCATTTCCATTAGAAGATTTCCCCTTATTTCCTGTTGGAGTGACAACTGTAAAATTTTACTTTTTTCCTCTTCTGTCACAGAGACATGGTCAAAAGATTACATAAGGAGGGCAAATCTAACCAGCGGGGACACAGACAGCAATAAAGGTTCTCAACTATTTCCGACACTATTCAAAACTAAAAAACATTTTTGACATTGGTTCTATTTTGGGCTTATTTTATTGCACATATAACTTACAAACCTACCTGTTCAGGGCTCAGATTGTTCCTCCAGATATTGCTGTAATGCATCAGTCCACTTCACTCCATAATGTCAGTAGTACCATAATCTGGGATCCCCTTTTTGCTTATCTGTTTACATATATATATAGCTATATATAGCTATATATACAGTATCTCACAAAAGTACACCCCTCACATTTTTGTAAATATTTTATTCTATCTTTTCACGTGACAACACTGAAGAAATTACACTTTGCTACAATGTAAAGTAGTGAGTGTACAGCTTGTATAACAGTGTAAATTTGCTGTCCCCTGAAAATAACTCAACACACAGCCATTAATGTCTAAACCGCTGCCAACAAAAGTGAGTACACCCCTAAATTAAAATGTCCAAATTGGACCCAATTAGCCGTTTTCCTTCCCCGGATGTGACTTGTTAGTGTTACAAGGTCTCAGGTGTGAATGGGGAGCAGGTGTGTTAAATTAGGTGTTATCGCTCTCACTCTCTCATACTGGTCACTGGAAGTTCAACATGGTGCCTCATGGCAAAGAACTCTGAGGATCTGAAAAAATGAATTGTTGCTCTACATAAAGATGACCTAGGCTATAAGAAGATTGCCAACGAACCTGAAACTGAGCTGCAGCACGGTGGCCAAGACCATACAGCGCCTTAACAGGACAGGTTCCACTCAGAACAGGCCTCGTCATGGTCGACCAAAGAGGTTGAGTGCACATGCTCAGTGACGTATCCAGCGGTTAATTGCGCTGATATTATCCTCTTGTTACTAATTAGATACTATAATCCGTGACTACCTATAATCATCCTCATTAAATAAAAAACCCCTTCAAGTATTCACAAAATTAGTGAAAAAAATCCTCATACAATATTATATACTAAAAATACCTTCTGTTATAAACGTGAATGTGCTCATAAATAGATAAATAACTTAAACTAATATACAGGTGCTAAAAATTTGTGTTACTTCGGCTTTAGGAGAATTTGTGCATAAAATAAAATAACCTTGAAAAAGTCACGTGGCAGTGACGTAACACGTAGGAGGAGCCTGTGACGTCCCCAGTCTTTGCAGTGTGTGAGCAAGCGGTGACGGAGGTATCGTCTCACCGCTGAGCTCCGTGCAGTTGCAGCTGATCAATACTAAAAGCGATCGTGTGGAGGAGAGTATGTGAGTGAAACTGAGAAGTCTGACATATAATAGCCAACTGATTTATATCTCTGCGCAATGGATGTATATATTTTTATCATTTCATGTCCGGAATTCTGAGCGGAGTTTAAACAAGAGAAGAAGTGAAAGTAAGACTTATCTTGACACTATTTATTTATTTATTTATTTATAAACTTTGTCACAGTATTACTGGCACTGATTGAACTTGTTACACAAGAACACTTGATGGATTTGGAGCACCTTATGTTAATGATTTTTAAATAATTTTACTTTGTTCACACATTGGATTTCAGTTTATATTGAACAAACTCATGTGGTACTGCACACACTTATATGATTTTTCAGAACAGCAGATATTTTTGGGTGCACTTGTATACTAATTAATTATTCTTTAGTATTTATTTTATGCACAAATTCTCTTCAAGCAGAAGTAACACAAATTTTTAGCACCTGTATATTAGTTTAATTTATTTATCTATTTATGAGCACATTCACGTTTATAACAGAAGGTATTTTTAGTATATAATATTGTATGAGGATTTTTTTTCACTAATTTTGTGATTACTTGGAGGGGTTTTTTATTTAATGAGGATGATTATAGGTAGTCACGGATTATAGTATCTAATTAGTAACAAGAGGATAACATCAGCGCAATTAACCATTACATAATTTATTGATTTTATACTTATTTTAGTTGCAGCTATATTATTTGGTCATCCCTTGTTAATTATTTTGCATCCGCACCAGTAGTTTTTTCCCACGTCAGCGCTTGAGTCTTTTAAATAATATACAGCGGTTGTCTTTGGTAAATAGACATACGAGTGCTGCCAGCATTGCTGCAGAGGTTGGGGGGGGGGGTCAGTCTGTCAGTGCTCAGATCATACGCCGCACACTGTATCAAATTGGTCTGCATGGCTGTCGTCCCACAGGGAAGGCTCTTCTAAAGATGATGCACAAGAAAGCCTGCAAACAGTTTGTTGAAGACAAGCAGACTAAGGACATGGATTACTGAAACCATGTCCTGTGGTCTGATGAGACCAAGATAAACTTATTTGGTTCAGATGGTGTCAAGCGTGTGTGGCGGCAACCAGGTGAGGAGTACAAAGACAAGTGTGTCTTGTCTACAGTCAAGCATGGTGGTGGGAATGTCATGGTCTGGGGCTGCATGAGTGCTGCCGACACTGGGGAGCTATAGTTCATTGAGGGAACCATGAATGCCAACATGTACTGTGACATACTAAAGCAGAGCATTACCCTTCCCTTTGGAGACTGGGCCGCAGGGCAGCATTCCAACATGATAATGACCCCAAACACACCTCCAAGATGACCACTGCCTTGCTAAAGAAGCTGAGGGTAAAGGTGATAGACTGGCCAAACATGTCTCCAGAGGAGCGCAAGGTCTCTAACATCCACCAGATCCATGATGTCATCATGGAAGAGTAGAAGAGAACTCCAGTGGCAACCTCTGAAGCTCTGGTGAACTCCATGCCTAGGAGGGTTAAGGCAGTGCTGGAAAATAATGGTGGCCACACAAAATATTGACACTTTGGGGCTAATTTGGACATTTTCACTTAGGGGTGTACTCACTTTTGCCAGCAGTTTAGACATGAATATCTGTGTTGAGTTATCTTGAGGGGGCAGCAAATTTACACTGTTATACAAGCTGTGCACTCACTACTTTACATTGTAGCAAAGTGTCATTTCTGCAGTGTTGTCACATGAAAAGATATAATAAAATATTTACAAAAATGTGAGGGATGTACTCACTTTTGTGAGATATTGTATATACAGTGTATATATATATATATATATATATATATATATATATCATAGGCTTGCACACAGGGTGTGTGGTGCAGAATCAACTTGCTACCTAGGCCGACCCCCAGAGCTCTGTTTCTCTGTCTCAAAAGTGAGACATCAGGGGTCTGTTTAGACCCCTGATATTTCACCAAAGCCCCCCAATGTGACTACTAAAACAATTGTAAAATAATATTATAATCAATAATAATATTGTAAGAAGTGATTAAAAAATGTAATTGTAAAAAATAATAAATAAATAAAACTACTGACATCGCACACTGTCCTACTGACACCACCCACCCTTCTCTTCTGACACCGTCCTCTGCACTACTGACAAAGTTCACTGCCCTACTGACTGACACCATCCACTGTCCCACTGACACCAACCTCTGCCCAACTGACACATCAGGTTACACGATCAGATTAGGTGACTCACCCTAATGAAGGGGAATCTCAAGAAAACTTATATTGCATCTGTCATTCCACAAAGCCAAGTGTAGACCAACATACCAAAAATCTCGTAAAATCTCATAAAAAAGTGGAAAGATTCCCAAAAGGTTGGTATTCAGTGACCCCAGACAGTAATCTATCAAAATATATATGATTTATTGGACATAAACATTGATTGCAAAAACACAAGAACAGTCAATTCAAAATCTCCACCAAATACCGCAAATAACAACATTGTTATTATATCATTTAAAATGTAACACATACAGAGCCAAGCAGCACAGACTCATATATATCCTCTATCCAGTGTGTGGCTAAAAAGATCAACAGGGAGATTAGCTCTTTTTAAGCAATATCGATCCCTTAAAGGGGGGGGGTTGATCAGATAACACCACACATAGGCAGTGGATCGCCCGCTCTAAAACAGTATTGATCTAAGGGAATACAGGTATCTATACAATCATCAAGATAATGGGCCAAACCATCTTCTTATAGATACAGGTAGGGGCTGAGAAATAGAAGAAAGCCCTATAAAGTGGAAAAACCGATCCAATGATGAACATGACAGTGTAGATCCTCAGCTGTGGCACCTGCCCAGATCAGCAAATTGAAAAGTGTTCAGATAGAAACAAAACTCTCTCGGGCGATATCAGTGTAGTCTATTCATGTATAGGAACTCCGCAACAAGGACTATGTCATAATTGTTAGGCACTAACAATTTCCAATCTCACAAAAAATGATGAAAACAAGGGAGACGAAGAAAAATAATAAGATGAAAGGTGATAGGAAGAAGAAAGAAGAGAAATTGCATAGCAGAAAAAGAAGCGATGAGTAAAACAGACAAAATAAGCACCCATGACAACAAATCATGGGTGGAACAAATGACCATTCTAGAATAGGGGAATCCCATACTGATCTCAAGCCCAATACATTAACAATACTGTATGACTAAATATAGAGAATTCTGTATGCAAATCTAATATCTCACTCATAGAAGTGCGTAATTTCTCACTCAAATTCGAGGCCAATAGGCCGCCTAGTATTGAGCTGGAATATCCAGTATACCTCTCTCTTACAGAGTAACCTGAACTTGTCACCTCCCCTTTTCGATACTGTAATCTTCTCGACTCCCTGAATATGTAGGCTACTAACATCTTTATCGTGACATAGATTCCAGTGCCTAGCTATATTAGTGGACTGATCTTTAGATATATCATAGAGGTGATTATATAACCGATCCCTTAGCCTGCGGGTCGTACGCCCCACGTATTGAATGGAACATTGTTCACAAGTGACTACATATACCAAGAATCTGGTGTTGCAGTTGATAAATGAAGATGCCTTACAATCTTTGTTTAAGGAAGTAGAATGAATCCTATCACCTCGTAATATGTAAGGGCAACATGGGCAAACATTGCCCCCACATTGAAATGATCCTTTAAATTGTAGCCAATGTGAACAATGAGACCTGCTAGTATAAAGGCTGGGGGACAATGTCCCACCAATGGTAGGGGCTCTGCGAAACACTGATGCCCTTAGACAGGACTTGAGCATACATAGGATCGTTCTACAAAACTGGCAGATATTTTTCAATCGTGTTTCTAATTTTGTTAGACTCCAGCTAAATATTTTCTCAGGAACTGCAATCTGCTCACATAATTTGTAATAAAAACATCTTTGCCATTCTGAGGCTTCCCTCCAACCACTTTACATATTATTTTACATATACTGTGATTCTGTACTTGCCAAATATGCTGCATAAAATCTCCCTCCACTGAGTCTGGCTACAGCCATTTTAACTGTGGGCAGCTGAAGCTGCTGCCTGTTCACTTCCTGGATTTACACAGACACACACCTCCAGCTCTGCAGCTCTCATTGACCCTCTTATGACTCACCCCCCCCTCCCTTCCTGGCAAACGCTCACGAGAGTGAGAGAGAGAGAGCTGTGCTGGATGTCATAAGCCTAGGCTAATGACCAGACAAGAAAGAGGAAGTGGACTCTAAAAGGTATTTACTGGCAGAAAAAAAAAACGTTTTACTAACCAAAGTTAAAACAACAAGGGCAGAAGATTTAATAGATGGAAAGATGAAAAAATTACTGAAGGTCTACTTTAAATTCATTTACTGTAAGTGTAAATTAGGTTTTTCTGTCTCCTTGTACTGTCCTCCGTGAGCTCCCAAACCTTCCCTCTCACTTCCCTTTGGTTGGAACGAGCAGTGAAGGATATCTGTGGTCATGTGGATTGCTCTATGCACACTACACAACCCATAGTCTATAGTCCATCTCAGGAGCGAGCAAGAGGCTAGCTACACTCCTATATACAGTGGATAATGAACGTAGCCACCCTCTTGCAGAAAGTTTGATAACAGCAACAGGAAATAAGGAATTTGGAGATTTGGAGAAGCCTGAGCAATAGAAGAAAGTGTACATTTATGAGTTAAGAATATATACTCAGGGCTGGTGCAAGGATTTTTGACACCCTAGGCGAAACCTCATTATGCCGCCCCCCCTGACTCCACCCACTTTGCCCAGCCCATGTATACCTTTTTAATGAAGCACCCATAGAATGCAGCCTCACCGGCACCCATCAAATGCAGCCTCCCCAGAGCCCATCAATGCAGTCTACCAGCTCCCATCAAAGCAGCCTCACCAGCGCACATATATGCAGCCTACCAGTGCCCATCGATGAATGTCTGCATGCTTCCATTCATTCGGGAGTCGGGACACAGACACAGTCCTTCGCCACCTCTGCGCCTCTGACACTGTGTGCCTATGTGCGTACGGAGTGGCAGGTAATGCCTGCTGATGCTGAGACTTAGTTGCTTGCTGCAGACAGAAGAGAGTAGGAACACCAGTGGCTGGGCACCCAAGGCAGCAGTGCGCCCTAGGCGGCTGCCTAGTTTGCCTAGTGGTAGCACTGGCCCTGTACATACTCAAATTGAATTTTCTTTTTTTAAACCAGAGCTTAATGTCACTTCAACTCTAAAGCATCTACCAAAAATGAATATAAATGTTTAACATGGACTGATTAAGTGTCTGTATACTTTCCACTAATTCTTTAGTCCAATTTATTTGCTACAAAATTTTACCATTCTTGAAAGAGCTATCTTAACTGCTAGCACCCCTATCCTGCAGCACTGGTTTCCTTTTTTTGAATCCTGACCTGGACACTACCTACATGGAGTTTGCATGTTCCCCTTGTGCTTACATGAGTTTCCTCCAGGTACTCCAGGTTTCCTTCCACACTCCAAAGACATGTTTGTAGGCTAATTGGCTCTTGCCTAAAGCTGGGCACACATGGGGCAAAAATCGGCTGAAAAATGGTCAATTCAGCAGCAACCAACTTTCGGCCTGTGTGTACAGATACAGGTCCATAAATATTGGGACATCAACACAATTCTAATCTTTTTGGCTCTATACACCACCACAATGGATTTGAAATGAAACGAACAAGATGTGCTTTAACTGCAGACTTTCAGCTTTAATTTGAGGGTATTTACAACCAAATCAGGTGAACGGTGTAGGAATTACAACAGTTTGTATATGTGCCTCCCACTTTTTAAGGGACCAAAGGTAATGGGACAATTGGCTGCTTAGCTGTTCCATGGCCAGGTGTGTGTTATTCCATCATTATCCAATTTACAAGGAGCAGATAAAAGGTCCAGAGTTCATTTCAAGTGTGCTATTTGCATTTGGAATCTGTTGCTGTCAACTCTCAATATGAGATCCAAAGAGCTGTCACTATCAGTGAAGCAAGCCATCATTAGGCTGAAAAAACAAAACAAACCCATCAGAGAGATAGCAAAAACATTAGGTGTGGCCAAATCAACTGTTTGGAACATCCTTAAAAAGAAAGAACGCACCGGTGAGCTCAGCAACACCAAAAGAACCGGAAGACCACGGGAAACAACTGTGGTGGATGACCGAAGAATTCTTTCCCTGGTGAAGAAAACCCCCTTCACAACAGTTGGCCAGATCAAGAACACTCTCCAGGAGGTAGGTGTATGTGTGTCAAAGTCAACAATCAAGAGAAGACTTCACCAGAGTGAATACAGAGGGTTCACCACAAGATGTAAACCATTAATGAGCCTCAAAAACAGGAAGGCCAGATTAGAGTTTGCCAAACAACATCTAAAAAAGCCTTCACAGTTCTGGAACAACATCCTATAGACAGATGAGACCAAGATCAACTTGTACCAGAGTGATGGGAAGAGAAGAGTATGGAGAAGGGAAGGAACTGCTCATGATCCAAAGCATACCAAAGCATACCACCTCATCAGTGAAGCATGGTGGTGGTAGTGTCATGGCGTGGGCATGTATGGCTGACAATGGAACTGGTTCTCTTGTATTTATTGATGATGTGACTGCTGACAAAAGCAGCAGGATGAATTCTGAAGTATGTATGTGCAAAATTCAAAAAAATACTAAAGCGCTGAAATGGATATAAGTGAAACCATTAATTATGGGATTGTGTCCCTGTGCAAATTATTCAATTGTGACTTGGAAGAAAGCCAAATAATAAAATCTGCAAAACTTAAAAGTGTTCAGACACCTGAAACAAAGTAACAAATGAAAAATAATGTGTTGCACTAATATTAACCTTCCAATAAATTTGTGCTCAGTGTATATATAAATCCCCCCAAATGATTGCTTGGAATAAATGTGAGTTTGATGGGGTCATTAGCACTAAAACCTATACACTGCAATATTGTGCTCAAAAAATAAATGAAATCCCAAATGCCATCTGTCATGGAACGTCCCACACTCCGCTTGAGTGCTTCTGTCAGTATTCCACTTCCTCCCAGTCTGGACTCAGATATCAGATATTCCTTGTCAAAAGAAGTTTATTGAGTATACAATGTTATAAAGATACATAAAGTAAGTTTACAAGTAAGCTCATTGTTTTACAGTAGGGTTTATATAGGTAAATATCATGAAATTTCAAATATTAAACATTGGGTTCACGTAAACCTAAATTAAAGATATACTGTATTTATCGGCGTATAACACGCGCCGGCGTATAACACGCACCCCAAGTTTAGGAGGGAATTTTAAGGAAAAAAACTTTTAGGAGGGAAGTTTAAGGAAAAAAACCTTACATTTAAATGCCCATCAATGCAGCGTTATCGGTGTCCATCTGCAGCCTTGTCAGTGCATCCTTGCCCCAGTGTCCAGTGCAGCCTTGTCAGTGCAGCTTTGCCCCAGTGCAGAATTGTCAGTGCAGCCTTGTCAGTGCAGCTTTGCCCCAGTGCAGAATTGTCAGTGCAGCTTTGCCTCAGTGCAGCCTTGTCCCCAGTGGTCAGTGCAGCCTTGTCCCCAGTGCAGCCTTGTCCCCAGTGGTCAGTGCAGCCTTGTCCCCAGTGCAGCCATGTCCCCAGTGGTCAGTGCAGCCTTGTCCCCAGTGCAGCCTTGTCCCCAGTGGTCAGTGCAGCCTTGTCCCCAGTGCAGCCATGTCCCCAGTGGTCAGTGCAGCCTTGTCCCCAGTGCAGCCATGTCCCCAGTGGTCAGTGCAACCTTGTCCCCAGTGCAGCCATGTCCCCAGTGGTCAGTGCAGCCTTGTCCCCAGTGCAGCCATGTCCCCAGTGGTCAGTGCAGCCTTGTCCCCAGTGCAGCCATGTCCCCAGTGGTCAGTGCAGCCTTGTCCCCAGTGCAGTCATGTCCCCAGTTGTCAGTGCAGCCTTGTCCCCAGTGCAGCCATGTCCCCAGTGGTCAGTGCAGCCTTGTCCCCAACATACACCACCGCCGACATACACAAGTTACACTGTGTATTTTTAAATATGGCGCCGCGGAGTTCGGAGGGACTCGGGGGCACTCGTTCAGCTGAACGAGCGCCGCCGAGAACACAGTGACTGGGCGGAGCCGAGATACACATAGCCGAGGGTTATCGGCTCTTCTCTGCGCCGTTCACAGTCACGCCCAGTCCCCATGATGGACATAACAGAGGTCCAATGGCGGAACTGGGCGGGACTGTGAACGGCGCCGAGAAGACTCGAGAACCCTCGGCTATGTGTATCTCGGCTCCGCCCAGTCACTGTGTTCTCGGCGGCGCTCGTTCAGCTGAACGAGCGCCCCCGAGTCCCTCCGAACTCCGCGGCGCCTTATTTAAAAATACACGCTATGTGAATGTCGGCGGCGATCGCAGCGATCGCTCCGATAGTTCACAAAATAGCGGGGATCGACGTATAACACGCACCCACGATTTCCCCCTGATTTTAAGGGGAAAAAAGTGCGTGTTATACGCTGATAAATACGGTATATCATTTCCTTAGTTACTTTTGTAGGTATTTAAATGATTTATACCTACTATACATATTGTTTACAAGTAGAGTGTATATAGGTCAAATAAATTCTGATAATGAGCGTTAATCGTAAGGTGGAGAAAAGGAAAGAGAAAGAAGAAAAAGGGTTGAAAGGTAGAGGTATGGTCCACAAGGTTGTCCCGCTCGTCAGTTTATTATTCTTTTTAGTTCTCTTTGAAGCCTTAGAATGGGTGTCTCTGTAAGTCATTTAATCTGTTACCATGGCAACAGGACAGAGTCATTGAAGTTTGACAGGAACTGTTGTTTTATCCAAGGATGCCAAAGTTTTTCAAATTTTGGAATTTGATTTTGATCGATGGCTACCATCTTAGCATGGGACATTGTATTATTCATTCTGTGAATTGTTTCTGCTAGTACCAATGTAGTAGATTTCCATGCCTTGGCCACTGTTTGTTTTGCAGCCGTTATTAGTTGGATCATAAGTTTGAATTGAGAGAGTGTTAACCATTCCGGTTTTAGATTAAGTAAAGTTAAATATGGATCTGGTTGTATTATTTTTTTAAATATTTTAGATGCAATCACGAAGACTTCCTTCCAGAAGGTTTGGATTACTGGGCACGTCCACCATATGTGTAAATATGTGCCTATTTCTGAGCATCCTCGAAAACAAAGAGCTGAGGTATTAGGTGAATATTTTGCCACTCTAGCGGGTACAAGGTACCAGCGAGTTAGGACTTTATAATTTGTCTCCAGTGCTAAGATGTTGGGTGAAGATGACTTAGATGTGAGCCATATGTTAGACCAGTCCGTGTCTTCTAAAGTTCGTCCTAGGTCCTCCTCCCACCTCTGAACGTAAGAGGGTCTATTAAGATTTGCTACTCCATATAATTGATTATAAAGTGATGAAATTGTACCTTTAGCAAATGGATCTTTTGTACAGATTGAATCAAAAATGGATAATTGGGATAATGGTGTATCCCCCTTTAGGAATGGTGTATAGAAATTTTTGATTTGGAGACATCTAAATATCTCAGAGTTTGGTAGATCATATTTTTCTCTAAGCGATGGGAATGAAAGGAATGATTTAGATGCTATGAAGTCATTTAGTGTCTAAATGCCTGATGTTGTCCAAGCTTTAAAAGAATTTGGGTAGATCCATGCCGGATAAAAGGCCGGATTTCTGATAAAAGAAAGGAGAGGATTGTGTGGAGATTGTAACTGATATTTGGTTTTTAGTTTATCCCAGAGAGATAAGAAGTGTTTAGTTATGGGATTATGAATTTTAAAGCGGTCTTTCGGATCAAGCCATAATAAGTTTGATATTAATAGATGGTCATTTTCTGAAGCCTCTATAAATACCCATAATGGGATTTCCTGTTTTGCATGGTATTTGGACAGACTGGCCAAATGTGCTGCTCTGTAGTAGTTAGTAAAATTAGGGTATCCCAGGCCTCCTTTATTTTTGGGAAGATGTAGTGTGTGTATAGATATACGTGGTTTAGAAGAGCCCCATATAAACGAAGTTTCTCTTTTTTGTACTATTCTCAAAAAATAGGAAGGAATTGGAATAGGGAGGACTCTGAATAGATAAAGCAATTTGGGTAGAATAGTCATTTTGATTGCATTAATCTTCCCTATCCAGGATAAAGGAAGTTGCGACCATTGTTTTATTAGATTTGTGATCTGTCTTAATACAGGAGGATAATTGGTTGAGAATAAGTCAGAATGAGATGCTGTTAAATGAATTCCAAGATATGGGATTGATTTTTCTGCCCATGTGAATGGGAGTGCAGCCCTAGCCGGGATCAATTCCATGTTTGTGAGTGAAATATTAAGCACTAGGCATTTCTTAGGATTAATCATAAGGCCGGATAGGGCTGCAAATCCATCAAGAGCTGGTATTAAGTTAGGACCAGAGACCTGTGGTGATGATAGAAAAAGTAATATATCGTCTGCAAATATACATAATTTGTGTGTAATACCTCCTACTTCAATGCCAGTTATAGTTTGGTTTGTTCTGATGTATTGGGCCATGGGTTCGAGTATAAGGGCAAATAATAAGGGAGATAATGGGCAACCCTGTCGGGTACCTCTTTCGATATTAAAGGCTTCAGATTTGTATCCAGCATATTTTATATAGGCTTTGGGTTTATTATATAATGCTTTGATCCATGTTAAAAAGTGGGGTCCAAAACCCCATTTTTGTAATGAGTATTGCATATATTGCCAGGATACTGTGTCAAATGCCCTCTTAATATGGAGAGATAGAAAATATAAAGGGATTTTCCGTTTTTTAGCAATATGTGCCAATAACACTGCCCTGCGTATATTATCGCCTACCTGTCTATTTGGCATGAAGCCTACTTGATCTCTATGTATTAATTTTCCTATAATGCTATTGAGGCGTTTTGCTATTATTTTTGCTAATAATTTAATATCGAGGTTTAACAGAGAGATAGGCCGATAATTAACACAGGAAGTATCATCAGAAAGGGGTTTTGGGATCATACAAACTATTGCCATTAGTGTTTCTTGCCGAAAAGAATGTCCATCTAGAAGTTTGTTAAAATTTCAGTGAGAATGGTAGAGAGTATTTCTGAGAATGTTTTATAGTATAAAGCCGAGTAGCCATCTGGGCCTGGTCTTTTGTTAAGTTTTAGTTCTTTTATGGCGTTAGCAACTTCATCTATAGTTATAGGCTCATCCAAACTGCTTTTTTGATTTTGAGATAACTCAGGTAAGGTTATTTTTGAGAAGAAGGATTCAGCCTCTGTAGGATTAAATTCATTGTTTGTCTTGTATAAAGTTGTGAGATGTGAGTGAAATTTATGGACTATTTTAACTGGATTACAAGTGTAAACATTTTTTGATAATTTCAAACGTATTGGTTTGAAAGATTTGTTAGTTGAATTTAATGCCCGAGCCAAATATGTACCTGGTTTGTTTGTATTCATGTAGAAATTGTGTTTGGAGCGTTTGAGGGATTTATCAACTGACTCAGTGAGAAATAGATCGTATTCCAATCTAGATTTTTCCAGATGAGATTTTGTACTCTGAGATGGATTATCTTGAAGTGATATGTAGGCTGCATTAAAATTGAGTTCTAGTTTTTTTGCTAGATTTTTGCGTTCCCGTTTAAATAGTGCCATTTGTCTTTGTATTGTACCACGCAAGACAGGCTTATGAGCTTCCCACAGTGTTATTGGGGAGATGTCTGTTGTATTATTAATTGATATGTATTCCTTCAAAGCTTGTTCAATGGCCATCTGATGTAGTGGGTGTTTGAGCATTATGTCCGGTAAGTACCATGTTGGGTCATGCGCTTTTGGTATGGCTGAGGCTATAGTAGTGTATACTGCATTATGGTCAGACCACGGAATCGGAATTATATCTGATGCAATAATTTCTGGTATCATTCCTATTGTTAGAAAAATATGATCTATTCTGGTGAAGGTTTGATGAGGGTGCGAGAAATAAGTGAATTTCTTTTTCATTGGGTTACTTTCTCTCCACGAATCTACCAGATTGTATTTGGAAAGAAGTTGAGAAAAAGGTAATCTAGAGGTTATTTTGGATGGTGTAAAAGGTGATTTATCTAGAAATGGGAGGAGGACCTGGTTCGAATCCCCACACATTATCACTGTTCCTATTTTGTGTGTATTAATCACTTGTAATATATGTGAGAGGAATGGTGTAGGTTGTTTGTTAGGAGCGTAGTAGGAAATCACAGTGATTGCTGTATCCATTATATAACCCATGAGTATCAGGTATCTACCTTCTGGGTCTTTAATTTCTGATGATAAGGTGAATGGTGTGGATCGGTGAAATGCAATTAGAGTACCCCTTTGTTTGGTACAGGCAGAAGCCGTGTAAATTTGTTGATAAAAAGGAGAAATATATTTTGGAGTAGAATCTTTGGTGAAGTGTGTTTCTTGGAGGCATACTATGTGACCCTTCTTGGTATGGAAAGTACGGAGGGCTTTGGTCCTTTTTTGAGGGACATTTATTCCCTGAACATTCAGGGAAAGTATATTCAGTGGTGCCATGGCAACAGATCAAATAGTTTTGACTTACTTTTTGTTATGCAGAGCTGACTGCGCAGATCAACCTGTGTGGACTGAAGAGATAGAAAAGAAACCAGTGAATTCTGGAGTAAAGAGTAAACAAAAAACATATGAGATTACAATTTACCCGTGAAAGAGAATAAATATCTCTCTCAGGGGAATAAGTGCCTTCGTCACACTCCCACATAATATGGTTGGGAGAATGAGGAGGGCTAATGGGGGTACACGGATCTTCCGCTTACAGGAGAGAAGTGCTTTGTCAAAAGACATCAAAATGATGTTTCATTAATTGGAGTGCAGAATATAGTTTTTGTTGAAATTATTTATTCCAGGGTGGTTGTATATGGTTAGTCTTGCCCTAGGCTAAATAATTCAGTTAGAAAGGTACTGTTAATAACTTTGGTATTGATGAAGATAGTTTGAATTATTTTGGGATTTTAACCCTTTTAGAGTAAACAATTACATATTTTATTCATATGTAACTGTTTAGCTATGTTAACTCATAAAATTGAGGTTGTATTGCTTCAGATTAGAATAAACAAAAACATAATTCTAGGAACTAGTTAGGTAATAATATATTTGTTTTAAGAAAAGAAAGAAAAAGCTTCCATTACTTCTGGATTATTGAACATATTTGTCCTAAAAAGTAATAAATCTATTGTTATTACCTGATAATATATAACTGAACAAGAATTTCCTTATTTCACTTATATATTCTAAGGCTATATGAATCAGAAGTAATAAGAAATATAACTGGAATGTAACATGATCCCACACAGTGTGTGACTATCAGAATGCAGTTACATTCAGTTATAAATACAGGTTTTTTTATTGAGAACCATCTCTTAGTATAATAAATGAAGAGATATCAGGAATTAGGATGTCAGTCCATTGAATCTTCTTGGTCCATGGATGATGTGGCATAACGGCCTCTTTTGTGAGAATGATGATTCCCATTTTGTTCTGGAATTTTCTGAGTGCTGCCTGAAGGTGAAGATGATGTCATTCTTCTGCGTGTGGGAGAGTTGCTGCTTGTGGGTTCTGTCAGATTTAATTTTAAAAGGGTTTGTTGTAGTTCATCTGCTGATCTGCTTCTGTAAATTGTACCTTGGTAGTTAAATCTGACTGAAAAGGGGAAGCCCCATTGATACATAATGTTGTGGCGTTGCAGTTCCATTAGTTGGGGTTTCATGGATCGTCTTTTAGTAATAGTAAGTTGGGATAGGTCAGCAAAAATGTGATAATTGTGTCCTTGAAAATTAAGTTCCTTTTTTTCTCTTGCAGCAATTAGTATTTGTTCTTTCGTTCTGTAATAATGAAATTTTGTGATTATATCACGTGGGGGTCCATCTTTCTTTTTGGCTGTGAGGGCTCTGTGTACTCTGTCCAGTTCTAAACGTTCAATAGGGATATCTGGCTTTAGTTCTTGTAATAGAGCAATAATAGTAGATTGCAGGTCTGTCACAGTTTCAGGTATTCCCCTTATGCGCAAGTTTGAACGTCTGGCTCTATTTTCATAATCTTCGAGCTTAGTTTGAAGTATTAAATTCTCTTCTTTTAATTGTTCCAATTCTGTTATATTTACTTGGGTTGTAATTTCAATTTCATCCATTTTTTTTCTAGGGCTGCGGTGCGGTTTCCCAGCTCTCTTATTTCTTTGGTTAGGCTGTTTGTTATTTGGTCTGAGGTTTGTTTTAAAGCCTTATGAAGCATGTTTTCAAATTGTAATAATATTACTGGGGATGCTGAGGAGGCTTGTGGAGAAGTTTGTGAGAGGATTTGTTCTGTATCTGACTCAAATGGAGAGTCTTGCTGTGACATTTTCTGTCTGTGAGAGCGCCCTGATGCTGTATCTTGTGAGGTGACTGGAGCTGCTTTAGTTGCAGTGAGTGCCTGTGAGCTCTTTGTGAGGTGATTTTTATTTCTGCCACGGCTTCCTCCCAGTACCATATTTCCTGCCCAAACTTTCACAGTTTGTTCCCTGGGGCAAAAAGGTTCAAATGGATACCTTTTGAGCCTGCAGGCTCCGCTTTGCCTTTCTCTTCTCTCCTCAGCAGTGCAGAGCTCTAACAATGCATGTCTGCTCCGCTAGGCTCCGCCCATCTCCCCCCCCAGATATCAGATATTCCAACCGCTTCCAAGCACAAAACAAGGCGACATTTGTTTCACTGCTAACATGGACTATTTTTATTTAGAATCAAAATTACAAGACTTTATTTGCCGTTGGAACCTCCTCTAATAATACAACTGTAACCTAATTAACATGAGCTAGTTTACTAAACAATTTACCCAGACTAGGTGACTATTCAATACACATTACCATAAACATCAACACAGGGTTAATTAGAACAAACAACAATGCGTGGAATACCCTTAGAACCTGTGGTAAACCAGACTAGACTGTTCGTCTCCTAGCCAGTCCTGGAGGCTAATGTGATCAGCTCACTCAATTAACAGGTTGAGTTCAGAATCAAACAAACCAATAATAGTCTCTACATACATCCTGGGAGATATTGTGGACAAATATTACTGTCCCATTTTAAGTAGTCCAAGATATATTTTCTCACTTACCCTGTGCCAGGATAGCACAGGGTGACTTAGACATAAGAGGTGTATGGGGAGCTGAAATAAGGGCATCCCCTACTTTCCAAGGGATTCAGAGTTTCACGGGCCCTCCCGTCACACCATCTGTGATAATCATTAAATGAAAAATAGGAAATAACCATTATATATTGTCCAGTATCAGTATAAGAAATATGGTTGAAAAAGTTAACAAAATTTCCCAATTTTAGGTTAGTTGATAGCCGTTCTTAGTTGTATTAGTTATACATTCCACTCATCAGTATTAATAAGAGTAGTCCCATATGTGATGAAAAACGAAATCTATTCACCAGGATCCCCCAATATTGCTGTATAATATAAGTGTTTCCAGGAGTCACTGACTCCTCCTACGCGTTGTGTCACCCGACACGTGACTTTTTCAATATATAATGGAGATTCGAGCGTCACATGACCAACCTTGAAAAAGTCACGTGTCGGGTGACGCAATGCGTAGGAGGAGTCAGTGATGCACAGTATTGAGGCTGGTCAGCAGCTTGTAACCAGCGGTGTGAGGATTCACCGCGCCCCAAGCGGCTGATTGTCTTCCATCCAGGCACTTGAAAATCCAGGCTTATGTGAGTGCACTTGCTGAGGTGCTGCTGTTTTTAAATAATCGTTTAATGCGCAATGATGTCTCTTTTTTTTTATTGCATATACTCGTGATACCTGAGAATACCCCTCTGGAAACACTTATATTATACAGCAATATTGGGGGATCCTGGTGAATAGATTTCGTTTTTCATCACATATGGGACTACTCCTATTAATACTGATGAGTGGAATGTATAACTAATACAAATAAGAACGGCTATCAACTAACCTAAAGTTGGGAAATTTTGTTAACTTTTTCAACTATATTTCTTATACTGATACTGGACAATATATAATGGTTATATCCTATTTTTCATTTAATGATTATCACAGATGGCATTTGGGATTTCATTTATTTTTTGAGCACAATATTGCAGTGTATAGGTTTTAGTGCTAATGACCCAATCACACTTACATTTATTCCAAGCAATCAATTGGAGGGATTTATATATACACTGAGCACAAATTGATTGGAAGGTTAATATTAGCGCAACACATTATTTTTCATGAATTCTGAAGTGTTTCGGGCAATATTATCTGCTCATATTCAGCAAAATGCTTCAGAACTCATTGGACGGCGCTTCACAGTGCAGATGGACAATGACCCGAAGCATACTGCGAAAGCAACCAAAGAGTTTTTTAAAGGGGTTGTAAAGGTTCAAGTTTTTTCACCTTAATGCATCCTATGCATTAAGGTGAAAAAACATCCGACAATACCGCCCCCCCCAGTCTCCCCATTTTACTTACCTGAGCCCGTTTACCTGCTGCGCTCGCCCCCGATTTCCTCTTCGCCGCTCAGCCTGGCCGTTGATTGGCTAGAGTGGATGGATTAAAAGCAGTGCAGCCATTGGCTCGTACTGTTGTTAATCACATCCAATGACACGGCGCGCCGGGGGGGCGCGGCCGAGTGATACAGTCAGCAGCTATAGCCGCCGGCTGCATCATAGGAGAGCGCCCGCAAGAACTAAACACCATGCGAGAGAGCTCACATGAAGGTGTTTTTAGTTCTTGCAGGGAGGAGCTGAGACAGCCGCCGAGGGACCCCAGAAGACCAGGTTTGGGGCTACTCTGTGCAAACGAGCTGCACAGTGAAGGTAAGTATAACATGTTTGTTATTTTTTTTAAAAAGAAAAAATTACCTTTACAACCCCTTTAAGGGAAAGAAGTGGACTGTTATGCAATGGCCAAGTCAATCACCTGACCTTAATCCGATTGAGCATGCATTTCACTTGCTGAAGACAAAACTGAAGGGAAAATGCCCCAAGAACAAGCAGGAACTGAAGACAGTTGCAGTAGAGGCCTGGCAGAGCATCACCAGGGATTAAACCCAGCATCTGGTAATGTCTATGCATTCCAGACTTCAGGCTGTAATTGACTGCAAAGGATTTGCAACCAAGTATTAAAAAGTGAAAGTTTGATGGATGATTGTTAATCTGTCCCATTACCTTTGGTCCCTTAAAAAGTGGGAGGCACATATACAAACTGTTGTAATTCCTTCACCTGATTTGGATGTAAATACCCTCAAATTAAAGCTGAAAGTCTGCAGTTAAAGCACATCTTATTCGTTTCATTTCAAATCCATTGTGGTGGTGTACAGAGCCAAAAAGATTAGAATTGTGTCGATGTCACCAATATTTATGGACCTGACTGTATCTGTTCTGCAGAAGCTGGTCTTACGACCAGCTTCTGTCAAAACGGGCATGCTGAAAAACCAGCATCCAACCATCATCCGAACAGCACTGGCAGCCATTGATCAGTGTGTTCTGGCTGGGGGGAGGGGGCAGTCCCCTATCAGAACACAATAGCATAGTGGTGGAGATTGCCACACTAACATCACTTGTGTTAGTACGCGATCTGTCAGGTTTTTTTTTTTCATTCAGCCCGTTGAATTGAACGGAAAAAAAAACATATAGTGTGTACCTAGCATAAATTGGCTCTAGTATGTATGAATGTGAGATGAGGAACTTAGATTGTAAGATCCTGCAGGGCAGGGGCCATATCACAGTAGAATATGTAAAGTACTGCGTAAAAACTGTTGGGGCTATATACTGTAAATATCTGTAATAAAGAAAACAATTATAAAGCTCAGCTTTTGTGAAAAGTTACATTTTTGATTAAATATCCATTTAATTTACAAATTGACATAACAATCAATGTAAGATTGGTATTCAGAACAAGAAAAAAATATATAAAATCTCAATAGCACTGCATCCTTATTGTATCCCCTGTAGGTAAATCCTGCAGAACATAATGAAAAAAAAATATAAGCTGTTTTGAAACAAAAGCCTTTCAAGGATGAATAGATCCTGGCTTTTCAGTGCCAGGGAGCCAGCAGGTTTATTGTGATAGGGCTCTCTACAAGGTGACAAGATACACTTTCTAAGCCTTTGGCTGTTTCAAGCTTCCATCTGTTGCTCTTATTATATTCCATTTTTCCAAGTGTCTGACTGCTCTCTAGGTAGATCATTCTTGGGTTTCAGTGTGTCTGGTCAACATAAACCCAGAGTCTGCTTTTGAAAATCCAGTCCTTAAACTGGCCTGATTTATATTATGCTTTCAGCTACGGCTTAAAGATCTCTTTTCTTTTCTGCTGAGTTTGACTTTTCTTGGGTTCCAAGTTCCCGACTCTCAGTCTGCTCTGTGGCATATCAATGTAGAAAGTTTTGTGAGAGCTGCTCAAGGTTTTTCTGTTGACTTTAGAAGTGTGGCTTAGCTTTTGAGAAAATGTTTTCTTTATGAATGGCAAGGTATCCTCATAGCAGGTTTGAGGGCCTTTGTACTGTAGGACTACAGGATGGACTTTCGGGGTCCTCAAGCGGTCACTTTTTGTCATACTCTTCTTCATTGTATATGATACGCAGACTCCATCATGGACTGTTTTCTTTCCAGTTTCAAAGTTCTTGACTCCATCTTGGCACTTGTTCTTTAGCATTATTGCATTTAAGTCATTTAATTGCAAATTATAACTTGTGCAAAGCCTCCATTGCTGGATCTTGTTGACCTTAATGAAGTTGGAATAGGAATGGTCAGGGTGCTGGCTTTGTACAACTGCCCCAATCCTTCTCTTAAGAAAACTTGTCATGGGTGTCACACATGGGGCAGCTGGTGGATACCAATCTTTTTGGAGTCTTTCAAATACATTTTTCTGAGCTTTGTGGTACCACCATGGATCTTTCATAACTGGAGTGCATAGGGACCTGTAAATAAATGTATAGCTCGTTAAATGCATAAATGAGTTAGTGCTAAATTTTAATCCTTAAAATCTAAGTCAGTACTCTTGTATAACATCAAGTGCATGATAAGTAATGTGTACATGGAACACTTCTAAGTAGGGTTGCACCGATACTGGTATCGGTATCAGTGCCGATACTAAGCATTTGCACGAGTATCGGTACTCGTACAAATGCTCCGATACCTGAAACCAATACTTTCTGGCTCGGTTCTTTCATTTGTCAGCAGGATTCCCCTACTGACAGTTGAAATGTAAAAAAAAAAAAGCCGACAATTTTCAGCTGTTAAGGATGCCGCTCCTTAATAACCAATGACTCAATCAGCTGTCAGTGGAGTTCCCCTGTTGACAGCTGAAGTGTAAACAAAGTCCCATTGGAGCTGTCAACAAAAAAAAGCTGCAGGGCTAGGTTTATCAACAACACTGCTCAGCTGCTGAAACAGATAGACATGAAGAAACATTGTTTCTTTTTATCTATCCTTCTGTTAAATCATTTACAGATAAAAGGGATGAACTTGGCTTGCAGATGAAGTCAGTTTAAAGCAACCTGTCAAGTTCTACTTCTCCATTTAAGTATTATTTTCCTGCTGTTTTTTTTTGTTCCCTTCTATTTTATAAACTATTATTAATTAAAACTTTTTTTTGTTTTCTTTGTTTGTTAATATTTTTACACCTTTAACATATATTTACACGTTTCACATTGAAAACAGAGCAAAAAAAATAAAAAAAATTTCATTTGTAAATAACTTTTCAATGCTTTGTACCATTGCTGACAGCTGAAGAATAAACAAAAAGGTTGGGGTAGGTATCGGTAACTGGTATAGGCAAGTACTAAAAAAAATATTGGTACTTAATTACCTGATACTTACTAAGAGGAAGCTTACTCCACCCACCCTCCTACCTGTATTGTTGGGTTATCTTTAAAACACATACTATCACCCTACCAGCAAATCCAGCATTATCCAGCTGCAATCCACTATTCAGGAGACATAGCCCAGGCTGCCACCTTGGTTCTTATTACTCATGGAACTTGGCTGCCTCTTCCAGTTTAAAGTGATACTAAACACGCACAGTTTAATTTACATTGTCCCTTCTCTTAACTATTTTTATGAAAAAAAAATCTAAGTACCTTTTTTTCTAATTAAAAATACAGGTGTCACATGACCCTTGACTCTTTCCCAGTCTGTCTATAGGGAAACAGTGGCAGGAGGAGCCTCTAGTCCTCTGCTGCTGGTCACATGTCCAAGATTTAAAAAAATGCTTTTGGGATACAGAGTAAAAATAAATAATTAATATCAATAAACTGTTATAAAGGTCATACAAATATATATTTGAAATCAAATATTTATTATTTCTTGGCAATAACATGGTATGGGTGGATTTCTGCCAATTACAGGCTGTGTCATGCCCCTCCAGCCTATGTCTTAGAATAAGAAGCCTCCAGCAATCAAGATGTAATATCCCACCCCCATTATGTTTAGCTGGTTAGTGGGCATGGAGGAGGAGCGAGGGAGTGGGCTGTTATTCACCAGAGTGTAAATTCTTGGAATAGTAACAAAAAAACAGGCATTTCTGGCATCACTTTTCTATGTTTCTCTGTTTCTATGTCACATGGGCTGCTCAGATGTTATAGGATGGGTAGAAATACACTGAAAACTGAGCATGTGCACTAGCTGTCAACACTGCTCTGCAAAATCCCCAACTGCAGTGGGGGCATGGACGGGGGGGATAGAGAACAGCAGGATCAACCACGTTTTTTGCAGAATACAGAAAACTAATCCAATAGTGACTCAGGGGCGGGTCCAGAGGGGCACTGCCAGAAAATAAGTTGTTGCTTACAGAACTGTATTTAACGTATCATACAGGAAGTCCCCGAGTTACGAACACAATAGGGACTGTAGGTTTGTTCGTAAGTCGAAGTTGTTCGTAAGTCGACTGGTGAAGCTTCACCATAAGTCTTGACGACTCAGGGGGCGTATGCCCTTTGGAGTACATTAACTCCGGTAAGCCTTCTTGTTGTCAGTGGTGGTCATTTTCCACATTTAGTCTCCTCAACCGTCTTCCCTCCGATATTGCAATGATGTCATCCAGTTGACTCCACATTCAACTGCCAGGATTAATCTATAGACTCAATCCTCTTTTGGTTTTACTTATATGTATTTTGTACACATTATTATTTTTTAACTTTTATTCATCCATTTTTCACTCATCACGTTGGTGGATTATTTTGTTTCGTTATCATTTTTATATTAACATAAGAGTTATTATATGAACATTTATCAGTAATTTTATCATTTATACAGTCTCTTATAATTTAGTGATTGTTCTTCTGTCAGAAACCATGAATCAGACCGAGACAGACGTACAGTAATCTCGCACTTGTTCAATAATTATAAAAAAAAGGTAAACAGAGTAAAGGTAGTCAAAACATAGCCAGAGTTCAAGAACCAGAACGGATAGTCAGACAAGCCAAAACGTCAGGGAGCCAGAGATCAGCATAGTAGAACAGCAAGCAGGATCTGGAGCCAGAAGGAACGTCAGCCAAGCAAGTCTTTAACAGGAACACAGAAGAGCGTCTCTAGAGATGTGACCAAGGTGAAGGCAGAGAAAATCTGGCATGGACGGCTTAAGTAAGCAGGACTGACGAGCAGGAGGACCACCAGGCTTGAGGGAAAAATGTCTATGGAAATCACAGAGGAGGTCAGGAGCATGTACGTCCGAGGATGAGACTCAAGAGCGTTCCTCCGGACCGTACCTTTTCCAATGCACCAGGTACTGTATGCGGCCATGGAACCTACAGGAGTCAACAATGGACTGTACTTCATACGCCTCATGGTTCTCAACCTGTACAGGGTGAGGACGTGGCACTGAGGTGGTAAAGTGGTTGCAGACCAAAGGTTTTAATAAGGAGACATAAAATATATTTGAGATACTAATATTAGAAGACAGGTCTAAGACGTAAGCCATTGGGTTAATCCTGCGGAGAATATGGAAAGGCCCAATAAACCGAGGTGTTAACTTCAGAGAGGGAACACAAAGTCGGAGGTTGCGAGATGACAGCATGACCCTGCCGCCAGCCTGGTAGGAAGGCGCAGGCAGGCGTCTGCGGTCAGCATGGAGTCTGTACCAATCGTTAGATGTTGCAAAGCCTCCTGGACTTTTGCCCAAGTGGAACGAAGACCACGGAGATGCTCCTCTAATGCAGGAATACTCTGCGGAACAAATGAGTCAGGCAACATGGAAGGTTGGAAACCATAGTTCGCCACAAACGGGGACAATCGGGAAGCAGAATTCAAGCCACTATTGTGAACACACTCTGCTAACGGTATGAAGTCTGACTTGTTGTTATGATGGTCAGAAATATAGCATTGTAGGAACTGCTCCAAGGACTGATTGGCTCATTCTGCGGCCCCATTAGACTGCAGGTGATACGCAGAGGAGAAAGCAAGCTGAATGCCCAACTGTGCTCAAAAGGCTCGCCAGAACCGGGACACAAACTGACTACCCCTGTCCAAGACAATTACCTTGGGTAGCCCATGTAAGCAAAAGATCTCCCGGACAAAAATGGAAGCCAGTTCCTTAGAAGTGGGCAACTTATAAAGTGGAATACAATGAGACGTTTTCAAGAACCGGTCAACCACCATAAGGATAACTGTGTTGCCCTGGGAGCTGGGTAACTTCACAATGAGATCCATAGACAGATGGGTCCAGGGCCTCTCTCCATTGGGTATGGGTTGCAGGAGGCCCACTGGAAGGTGTTGTGGAGTCTTACTCTGAGCACACACAGAACAGGCAGCTACGAAGGCGGTTACAACAGCACGTAGACTAGGCTACCAGAATTGTTGGGAAATGGCCCAAAAGAGTTGATTCTTCCCAGGGTGGCCAGCAGCCTTGGGAGAATAGTAAGTCTGGAGACTCTCCGGGACAAAGCAGCGGTCACAAGGTTTCTTAGGAGGAGCATGGACCTGAGCCGCAAGAATTTTGTCACCCAAAAGGAGAAGTGAAACTGGTGCGAACCGTAGCCAGAATACGATCAGGAGTAATCACAGGAATCAGAACCGACTGCATCTTGGAAGTGGAGGAAAATTGTGACAAAGCGTCAGCCCTTACATTCTTAGTATCGGGCAAGAATGAGACAATGTAATTCAAATTTGACAAGAAAAGAGCCCATCGCGCCGCTCTGGGAGAGAGCCTCAAAGAAGAATGTGAGATTCTTATGGTCAGAAAGAATGAGAACCGGCACAGTGGTACCTTCGAGGAGATGTCTCCATTCTTTCAGGGCTAAAATGATCGCTAACAGCTCTCTGTCCCCAATCACGTAATTGCACTCTGCAGGTGACAATATCTTGGAAAAGTAGCCACAAGGATGCATAGTGCTCTCAGAGGTAGGACGTTGAGACAGAAGGGCGCTAACTCCAGTCTCAGAAGCATCAACCTCAAGGATAAAAGGTAACGTAGGATCAGGATGTGCCAACACAGGAGCAGAAACAAAGGCAGCCTTAAGACTCTCAAAAGCCTTAATGGACTCCGGAGACCAACTCTGTGGGTTACCGTCCTTTCTGGTCATATCAGTCAAGGGCTTGACCAGAGTCGAAAAGTCATGAATAAACTTCCGATAAAAAGCCAAGAAAATGCCAAGAAAATGCTGCAGAGGATGTAAACCCATGGGTCGGGGCCACTATAGGACTGCTGAAAGTTCCTCTGGGTCCATCGAAAAAACAGAAGTGGAAATGACATAACTCAGGAATTTAACCTGTTCACGATGGAATTCGCAATTCTCCAATTTACAATAGAGATTGTTCTCTCTTAGTTTCTGAAGCACAAGACAGACATCTGTGTGGTGGCTCTCCAGGGACTTGGAAAATATAAGGATATTGTCGAGATAAAACATCACACATAACTGCAACAAATCTCAGAGGATATTGTTAATAAATTCCTGGAAAACTGCTGGAGCGTTACAAAGGTCAAATGGCATTACTAACCTTTCCGGGGCTTAAGAGGTTAAGATTGAACAATACTAAAATGTGAACACTAAAAGGGCAGCATTTTTTTTTTATAAATAATGGCATAAATGTATTCTGCAATTTTACACATTCATTCGTTTTTGTACTCACTTTTATTCAAATACTTTGGTGCTCTAGTGGGGGAGGGGCTCCCATAGAGAAGCAATGGAGATGAGCGGGATCTGGGATTGCACTGCAGGCAGCATCACATGACAGTGACACTGACACACAGCCATTACTTCATACTATGTTCACGCCGCACTGGAGTGTGAAAAAGGGAGGAGGTGGGTGAAGCCAACACTCTCACTAGGCACAAAGGAAGAAGGCTCCGCTCTGAATGCTGGAGCTCTCAGCAGCAGCTCCGACGTGACTGACGTCACTGGTTTCTGGATGCCAGGTGGCACAGGCGCTAGGAACCAGTGCAGAGAACAGTAGAGGCCAAGCCAGCTCCACCCACCTCCTCCCTCCATCTTCTAGAGGCTCCAGCGCGGCGTGAAGACAACAGGGTCTTTCTCTCTGCGCCGCTGATGCTAATGATGTGAGAGAGATACTGTCAGTAATGTTTTCGGGGGGGGGGAATTGCCCCTTTGCCCCCCCCGATCCGCCCCTGTAGTGACTGAGTAAGCATGAACAGCATGTAATACAGAATTTATTGATAGTTTTTAATGATGTTGTAAGGTACCTGGTAGGAGAGCCTGACTGTAGGAGAAGACCTCTCATACAACGCTGGTTCAGGAGCCACTGGAGTGGGGACAGTGGTCTCCTGAGCGCAGTGGGGTAGGAGTGCCTGTATAGTCTCTGATGTGGAGGCAGAGATCCCTCCTGGGATGGCAGGGCTGCAGGTGAGTGGAGACTGGAACAGCAGTAGACTTGACACACTGGATGGCTGGGTTGCAGGTGAGAGGAGACTGGAACGGCAGCAGGCTTGACACACTGGAGGGAGAGATCACTGAGGCTGAAGCTGAAGGTGCAACAGCAAGTGAACGGCAGGCACAAGCAGAGTCAGACAGTCCGGGTCGGCAGGTAGCTGGCACAGGTAATAACAGCAGGCAAGGCAGAGTCGGTGAACAGGCAAGGGTCGGCAACGGTAGTAGATACAGACAGAAGAGTAGTCAGACAAGCCGGATCGGGGTTGGAGCAGGTCGGATGGTCAAACAAGCCGGGTCAAATCAGGTAGCAGACAATCAGGATACAGGTTCAACAGGTTCACAGAGCTGAGGCGAAGCAGCGATGTTCTCATGGAACAGGGGAACTTTTATGTGCTAAATGGCGCCAAACCGGCGCGAACGCGCGCGCCCGAGCGCCGCGCCGATGCGCAGCAGTTTGATGCCGTGTCTGAACAGAAGCGCGCCGGCGCATAGGCGAATGCAAGTGCCCCGGTCTGGTGCTGGTAGATCCCTGACAGATGTGGACACTTTAAGGCAGCCAGCCCTCAATGAAATGCACCAGCGCCGCCCTCCATCTACTCTGTGTCCCTGAGCTTGTAATCTCTTGGGAAATGGGACATGCAAGACTGCAGGACCAAGGAGGGACACAATATTCTCACCTAGGAAAGAATGGTGGTGGGGGTGGAGAGATAATTTTTTAAAAGTAAAAAAAAACAGAAGAAAAGAACATTTCTAATTACAGGCAAGGAGGGGTGGAAGGGAACAAACCTTTTGGTAGTGAAGGTCTGATTTTATTACCTCTTAATTATTAATCTTATATTAAAAAAAAAAAATTCTCTGTTTTTTCTTTTTCACAAAAACACAAAAAAAGACAACCTACAACACTCAGACGTGTCATGTGGACACCGTCCAAATATGGTCAACATGGCCTGGTCTAACTCGACTAACTAACATAGATCAACTGTCTAGCACAAAAAAATCCCTCCCTTCCCTCCCTCCCCCCTCCCCTTAACCCAGCTTCCCAACCTTGAGTCACAGCTCATAAAGAAGGATTCTTCAAATTTTTAACATCTAATGGACAATGTTAGTTAAGCTATACATAGGTGCATATCTTATTTAGGCAAACATCGCAGTTTTTATGAAACATAGTGGTCATCTGATTTGCCGGGGTGGAATAATTAATACAGTATATTAATAAGAAAAAAAAGAAATAAAGATATCTTATTTTAAGAAGAGGAAAAGAGACGGAAAAGTAGCCTCTCCTTCCTATGGGTGTAACGTTTTCCATTGGACTTCATTAACACAATGTACATTCTCTTCCCTATCCTACCGTGTTACTGGATTTATACCAAGTGTGCCAAACCTTGTTGAATTTTTTGCATACAGCCCCTAGCTTCGTACGTAGACTTATAGTAGGGCAGCATGGCGTTTACTAGTCCCTTCCAAAAGGCCACTCTCGGTGCCCCCGGCTTTTTCCAGTGTAATGAAATAGCTTTCCTCCCATAGAATAATAGAATGTTAAGCATAGTCCGCAACGCATGTGATGGCACCACTTCATCCACGAGACCCAATAGAGAAACCTTTACGGTCATCGGTATTGGTACCGTCAATAGTTCTGAGATACATGAGGTGACATCCGACCAAAACCGTTGAACCTGTTGACCTGGCCAGAAAATGTGGTCAGCGTCTGCCGGAGAGTGAGAACACCTCCAACACTCTGCTGAGGCGTTGGGAAAGATCTTAGCCAGCCTAGCCGGAGTATAATAGCTCCTGTGCAAAAATTTGAACTGAATCAACCTATCCCTGGCTGATACCATGTGTTTAAATGGTTGCGCCCATACCTCATCCCAGTCCTCCCCCTGTACATCAGGGATCTCGGCCACCCACTTCTCTCTACACCTGACAACCGCCTGTGGAGTATTTTTGAAAAATTCTTTGTATGATACCGAGAGGGGTTTTGCTAATCCCTCACTTGACAATAACGATTCCAGAGATGAGGGCAAGGATTCTACCCTCATCTCTCGAAACTGCATCTGAAAGGCATGTCTAACCTGTAGGAATCTGAATAAGTATGAATTAGGAAGGTCATGTCTTGATTTTAGTTGGGGAAAGGTCAGCAGTTCTCCAAAACATGTAATATCCTTCAGTGTTTTCACTCCCTTAACTGTCCATACCATAGGATCCGGAAAGTTATATAATTGGGGTAAAGCTGGGTTCATCCACAGAGAAGCTGATGGCGAGATCCCCCCATAACTAGGACATGCCAGTTTTACCGCTGTCTCCCATGCCCTGATTGTAGCCTTCATTGTCATCATCAAAGGTAGGTCAGACCTAGTTCCCCTAAACAGGGCAAATCTGAGACTTTCATATGACCCCAGATGAGCCGCCTCTAATACCGTAGCCGCATCTCCGTCCTCCGCTATCAGACATCTACAAGCAAAAACCATCTGCCCCGCTAAATATTTCTGCCAGTCTGGTAACGCCAGTCTCCCCTGATCACCCGGTTCCTGCAATATTTTTTTTTTTTTTTTTAATTTTTTATTTAAAGATATGACACAGATACAAATATAACGATAGCTTCGCATTGCATTTAAACTGTAATGAACTCGTCAAGTATAACAATCAGAAACTTAACAGTTAAATGAGTGAAGGTCATTATTCAGTTAGACTGAGATACCACTCGCTGAAGTCTAATATAATGTAAACTTAAACATCTGTGCCCATCACTTTCCTGCAATATTTTAATACCTATTCTAGGGGGTTTGGGAGCCCAAAGAAAAGAAGAAATAATACTATCAATCTTTTTAAAATTTGATTTTGGGACCCATGTTGGTGCATGTCTCAGGAAGTAAAGGATTACTGGGAGAAATTTCATTATGAGCAAGCTTATCCTACCTATCAGGGATAACGGCAATTTGGTCCATGACTGAACTTTTTGTTTTAATAATGCTAGCAATGGTAATAGATATAGTGGCATGTAGTCCTGTATGTTAGCTGTAATCTTGATTCCTAGATATTTTAGGGACGTAACCCACTGAAGTGGTGGGTTCGGGTCCGCCTTGTCCTTGGCTTCAGTATCTAGGGGTAAAATAGAAGATTTATTCCAATTTACTTTTAATCCTGAAAATTTGGCGAAGTAGTCTATAATCCCCAGAGCTGTTTTAAGGGAGTCTCCCAGGTCGCTAAGAAAAAGTAGCATATCATCAGCATATAATGCCAGAGATTCTGCTATTGTGCCTACCTTGATGGACTGTATCATCTCCGACGACCTAAGTGCCACCGCCAAGGGCTCCAAGGCGAGGGCAAACAGGAATGGGGACAGCGGGCAACCTTGCCTAGTCCCCCTCCCCACCTCAAAAAAGTTGGAGACTATCCGGACTGCTACTCTCGGGGATCTATATAGCATGGAAATCCATCTCCTGAACTGTGGCCCAAACCCCATAACCTCCAATACCTTGAGCATGTACCCCCAATCCACGGAATCAAATGCTTTCTCAAAGTCTATGGAGACTACTATTCTGGTTTTGGTATTTTTTGACTGAATTTGCAAGTGGGTGAACAATCTCCTTATGGGAACCATGGGCCAGGGACACATGAGAATAACATCTGTCCGCCGGGTGTTTCCATCGCCACAGTTCCCTAAAGCCTGTCACTGACATCCAGCTCGACAGACCAGCAGATCCCCCTCTGTTCGGATTAGAGGAGTCCAGCGCCACATCTAGGACGGTGTTAAAATCCCCCATCACTACCACAGGAAGATGGGTATATGGTGCAATCCTAGCTAACAAATCATACAGAATCTGTACCTGAAAGGGGGGAGGCCACATATACATTCACCACCACAATTTTCTTAAAGCAGATATCCATAACAACCACCACATATCTGCCTCCTGGATCCAAGAGCACCTGATGAATCGAGCAAGGGATTGACTTATTGATTAGGATAGAAACCCCCCTCGCAAACGTAGTAGGCCGAGTGTAGAGCTCTTTGAATCCATGGTTGGCGCAGGGAGAGGATCCTGCTGCCATCTAGGTGTGTCTCCTGCAGGAAAACGATATGTGGCTTGCATTGTTTGAGGTATTGGAACACTGAGGCCCTTTTAAGCCTGTGATTAAGGCCTCGAACATCCCAAGACACTATTTTAACGTCATCCGTCATCTTTGTCTTTCCTACCAATCATATCCCACGAGGATGCTTGTTTAATGGAGATGTCCCCAGCAATATCACCATAAAGCCTAAATGATATATAAACTATGAATAAACTTAATACAGTAAATTGAGCTGTGACTCGAGAAAAAAATAAACCCTCCCCTGCCAGTATGCCAGAAACAAAACTTTTCAGTCTGGCATATAGCTTAGTCCCTAAACACAAGAACAAAAAACATGTAATGAAATCCCGCCGCCGCAATTGAAAGTCCGGCATTTCCGTAAATGGTTCCATATCCTCTCTGCTTGCTCCAAACAACAAAACTGAAGCCGTACTGTATATAGTGAACATTTTGAGTGTATAGGGAAATTGCAACTAAAAAAATAAAATCAAAAAATAAAATATACATATCAGTGAGTGAGGATGGTTCGCAATTTTGTATAATAGAGGAAACAGCATCCCTCATGAACCAGTGAAACCTGACTCAGTTTGCCGGCAGTACTGTACTTTTGTCACAACACATTATGTTCCTATCCGCTGGTAATCCCCGGTTCTCCTTGACACCCCCCTCACAACAAAAGAGAAAAATAGATAGCAGATATGTCCAACAACATCCAGAACATATAGAAAGGTAATCTTCAACACAGGCGTGCCTAGTGTTGGTCAGGATGCCATTTGAGACCATTGTGACAGAAAAAATGTAGATAAAAAGGGTCAAATAAAGAAAAAATAAAAACAGAACAGAACAGAAAAGCGATTACCTTCCCAGGTATGGACCCTTAAGCTGAAGGGCTGTTAAAATTCTTTGTCCATCCATTCGCAGGCTTCCTCCGGAGTTTTCAAAGAATTTCACTGTCCCCTTGTATTGGATCCTGAGTTTGCTGGGGTATAGCATGCTATACTTAATCTCCTTCTTTCTCAGGCGTCTGCGGACCTCATTAAAGGATCTACGTTTGTATTGCGTTGCAGCCGAGAAGTCTGGAAATAGCATTATTCGTGCATTTTCATGGCGTAGCTCTTGAATCTTCCTGGCATGCGTCAGGATCATATCTTGGTCCCGATAATTTAAAAAACGAACTAGGAAAGGTCGTGGAAAGGCACCCGGGGATCTGCTGCCTCTAGGTACCCTGTGCGCTCTCTCCACCACATAAGTAGGGGGCAGATCTTGTAAAGACAGCAGTTGCTTAAACAGAAGCTCTGCAAACTGTGTGGGTTTGTCACCCTCAGCCCCCTCCGGTAGCCCCACCACCCGGACATTGTTTCTCCTCTGCCGGTCTTCTGCGTCATCTGTTCTGCGCTGTAAAGCCTGAACCTGTTCCCGGAGTTCAGACATATGGGCATCATGGGTATGAGAAACATCCTCCACATCTGAAACCCTTGTCTCCACCGTGGTAAGGCGGCCGCGGATCTTGTCTAGGTCATGCCTTATTACTGTACATTCAGAGGATAGGTGATCTATGCGCCCCATCAACTCCGCTTTGCTGGTACTAATAGCTTCCAGAATAGGCCCTGTAATTGCAGCAGCATCCACCGCTAGGACCCAGTCCCCCTCCTGATCTATTCCCGCTGCCCCTTGTGCCTGTGCCATCTTTACCGCCGCTACTTTGGCGCTCTGCTCCTTCGGCGAGGAAGACAAGATGGCGGGGGCGGGGCCTCTCACAGCGTCCTTAGTGGAGCAGGTATACCGAGGGTCCGTGTGTGCTTTAATAGCCTTATTAGAGGCTGAAGAGGGCATCGCCAGGCTCAGGACACCTTCACCTACCCTGTAGTAGAATCGAGGACAGGTTACAAGCACTCCAGTATATCGGATGATGACAGGGAGATGGAGCTGCAGAGGAACGTGTGTTGCCTCGATCACATCCGGCCGGAAGTCTTCTTATTAATCTTATATTAATTAATGAGTTACTAAAGTCTAAACATTTTTTATACCTTAATGCATTCCTTGTATTAGGGTAAAAAATGTTTACACATCAGCGTCGTTGAAGTTTTAAAGTCAAGTGAAATATAATGAGAGGTATACTTCTTGCACTACACAAGGGCGTTTCTGGTAGTGGTCCAGTTTAAAGTAGCATCTAGCATCATAGAGATTTTTTCATGGTGAGTGCATGCATGTTCCAGGGTCAAGCTTCTCACCTTGCTACAAAGATAAAGTTTGGTCACTGAGGCAGAGGAGACTGAGGAAATGCTTCCTCTTGCCTGCAGCTTAATGATATTATCCTAGCCTAAGCAAAACAACTTGGCTGGAACTCACGGACTGTTTTTTAAAGTTTTCTAAATCCAAAAACAAAAATTTAATACATAGCAGTTTATTGAACCTTAGATGTGGTTGTTATGCCCCTCACTACACGTGACTGAGGTGTATTCGGGCACACTGTTAACTCCTCTCATACCAATGCATTCCGGTAGGCGCAGAATCCTTTTGAACTTTTATTGATACAAGATAGAGTAAAACTGTAACAGATACAGACAAAATGCAATTAACAAAGATCATATAATTAGTGCCATCCTATCTATCTAGCTGAAGATACAATTAGTAAACATACCGAAGATGGATCCGGATGGCTAACGTAGAGCTTAGCAGCAGATGTGTATGCTTCCATGGTAGGAAAAGATGAAAATGGTGGAGGAAGCTGATGCAAGGCCTGATGGGATTGAAAGTACGGAGGCTTTCATGTACCAAATCTAGCCAGCTATACTAAATGACTACATGAAATAGATATAGCGCAGTTATGCAAAATGGTCGCTAGATGGCAGCATAGAGCAATCTAATTAAATCAAAGGGTAAATAGGAAAATCTCAAGCCTTATTAAAGAAGGCATGACAGTGGTGTCTGCATTTTTTTGTTTTTTTTGTTTTTTTGCTTAGGGTTTTTCCCTTTTATTTTTACCAGATAATCCTGTGAATAACACACTTCCTGTCCCTGGGTGGATACTCTCACTCCTCCACTGTATTCATGAGGGAGCCATAGTTGTCACCCAGGCTGCTCTCTCGATTCATGACCACAATAAATATAAATTGAAAACGAATGCAGCCATCATATTTAGGGACTGGTAAGCTGCAAAATATTACATTTACAGTTTTGGGTTTAGATATTCTTTAATGATGAAAGGTAAAGCTTTTTGGAATAATTATACTGATACTGTGTCATGCCATAGCTGTATGTTACACAGAAGATACTAGGGGGATGTGAAATATTCTGCTTGCAGTAATTTGAGTGTGCAAAAATGCTATTTAGATACATAGCTCACCCCTGCATTTGTATCACTGGAACAGTTTTTACTTTGAAATACATCATACCACACACTAAATGGCACTACACCATTCTAATGCATCCATTCTTCTATATTACACTATCAAGACCAAAAAATCATAGTTGCCAACATTGCAAAAAAAAAATTCGGGACACTTTTTTGCATGTAGGCGGAGCCTTGCTATAATTAGGGGGCGTGGCATTCTTTTGTAAGCGGGGCATACGTAACAGAAAAATGCCAAAAAAAAATGGGCATGGTTTGAGCTTAATAGTGGGCGTGTCTTGAATGGGCGTGGCTTGGAAGGGGTGTGGTATGAGATGAATGAGGGATGGAGGGAGAAAGAAAGAAAGAGGGAGAGAAAGAACGAGAGAAGGAAAGAAAGAGGGAAAGAAAGAGAGAAAGAAAAAGAGAGAAAGAAAGAGGGATGGAGGGACAGCAGGCCCAGATCCTACACCACAATAGAAATATGTGTATTCCACAAAGTTTAACAATCAGCAGATAAAGATACTCGAAACACCTGGTGTTAGCGCTTCAATCACCCCGGCACCAAGGTTGTTATGGTGTCAGGATGATTGAAGTGCATTATTTATATTATTACATTGTAATATAGAATGAAATTATTCAACTCACCATAATGCAAAATCAGTGGAAGCCCTGAGCGTGTCACCTGCCACGTCGCCTTCCACCAGATGCCATCAGGTGTCCCCAGCAGAGTCTCTCCTTACATCAGGCATTCCCAGCAGAGTCCCCCCTTACATCAGGCATTTCCATCTGACTCCTCCCTTACATCAGGCATTGCCAGCGGAGTCCCCCATTACATCAGGCATTGCCAGCAGAGTCCCCCCTTACATCAGACATTGCCAGCGGAATCCCCCCTTACATTAGGCATTGCCAGTGGAGTCCCCCTTTACATCTGGCATTGCCAGCGGAGTCCTCCCTTACATCAGACATTGCAAGCGGTGCCCCCCTTACATCAGGCATTGCCAGCAGAGTCCCCCCTAACATCAGGCATTGCCAGTTGAGTCCCCCCTTACATCAGACATTGCCAGTGGAGTCCCCCTTACATCAGACATTGCCAGTGGAGTCCCCCCTTGCATCAGACATTGCCAGCGGAGTCCCCCCTTACATCAGGCATTGCCAGTGGAGTCCCCCCTTACATCATGCATTGCCAGCAAAGTCCCCCCTTACATCATGCATTGCCAGCAAAATCCCCCCTTACATCAGGCATTGCCAGCAGAGTCCTCCCTTCCATCAGACATTGCCATCGGAGTCCCCCCTTACATCAGGCATTGCCAGCGGAGTCCCCCCTTACATCAGGCATTGCCAGCGGAGTCCTCCCTTACATTAGACATTGCAAGCGGTGCCCTCCTTACATCAGGCATTGCCAGCTGAGTCCCCCCTTACATCAGGCTTTGCCAGTTGAGTCCCCCCTTACATCAGACATTGCCAGTGGAGTCCCCCTTACATCAGACATTGCCAGTGGAGTCCCCCCTTACATCAGACATTGCCAGTGGAGTCCCCCCTTACATCAGACATTGCCAGTGGAGTCCCCCCTTACATCAGACATTGCCAGCGGAGTCCCCCCTTACATCAGGCATTGCCAGCGGAGTCCCCCCTTACATCAGGCATTGGCAGCGGAGTCCCCCCTTACATCAGACATTGCCAGCGGAGTCCCCCCTTACATCAGGCATTGCCAGCGGAGTCCCCCCTTACATCAGGCATTGCCAGCGGAGTCCCCCCTTACATCAGGCATTGCCAGTGGAGTCCCCCCTTACATCAGGCATTGCCATTGGAGTCCCCCCTTACATCAGACACTGCTAGCAGAGTCCCCCCTTACATCAGGCATTGCCAGCGGAGTCCCCCCTTACATCAGGCATTGCCAGCAGAGTCCTCCCTTACACCAGGCATCCTCCAATGGAGATCCCCCTTTCCTTACATCAGGCATTCCCAGCAGTGGAGACTCTCTCCGCCGCCATTACTAAACAGAATGGGACAAAATGGCCAGGTGCCTGCCAATAGCAATTAAGCTGCGGCGCCGCCCACCCCCGCCCCTTCCCACATCAGGTCACAGACAGACGGCAGCGAGAGGGAGGTGGGCGGTGCCACAGCTCAAATTCTATTGGCAACCACCTGGCCATTACTAAACAGTAACTGTTTGTTTTGGTCTTCGGGAAAATGACGGCTGGTGGAGACATTGTCTCCGTCGGCCACGGACTTCTAGCGGCGGTGGCGGCAGGAAAAAAAAAATCGTTGTTGCCAGTGGATTAGACATTAATGGCTGTGTGTTGAGTTATTTTGAGGGGACAGCAAATTTACACTGTTATACAAGCTGTACACTCACTACATATACTAGGCGGACAGTCCCAAATGCACACAGAAAATCTGACCATTTTAATTTTTGCATGTACATACTGTACGGTTGTAAATGTTGAAGCTGAACTCCAAGGAAAACGAAAATTGTTCCTTGCACTGTGGAAGGCATAAATGCTTGTGTATGTCTAGGGTACCAGAAAAAGTAGTTTTTCTTACTCGTGTATGCTCCTGCAGGCTACTACCATGCTGCTAGACTGGTTTCCGTAGCCTCTTCTCTGTTGCACACTAGTGGTTGGAGGTCCTCTGGTATCATCAGATACAATGCATTGCCCATGGGCCTTCATTGAACATGAGGACACTGAAGAACAGTCCAACGAGTAGAGAAGCTGTTTTGATTAGTCGGAACAGTCAGAACTTTTCTGGTCTGTGTCTCCAGATGAAGAACAGCTTGGTTTTCAAACCCCAGGACCGCTGTACCGGGCCAGCAAACATGTATCATCCACGGAGTTAAGTGCAGCACCTTTTATGAAAAGGAGAACAAGAACTTTAACCACTTGCCTGCTGGGCACATTCACCCCCTTCCTGCCCAGGCACATTCTAATTTTGCAGCGCTGTCACACTTGAAATGACAATTATGCAGTCGTGCAACACTGTAACCATATGAAAATGTTTTTATTTTTTACACAAATAGAGCTTTATTTTGGTGGTATTTAATCACCGCTGAGTTTTTTTTATTTTTAGCTAAACAAACCCAAAATGTTGAAAAAAAAAAAGTTTTTCATAGTTTCTGTTATAAAACTTTTCAAACAGGTAATTTTTCTCCTTCACTGATATGCACTGACAAGACTGCACTGAATGGCCACAGCCGCTCGGCCGTTATCACAAGGAGCGCCGCTCTGCCACTCTCGTCCCTCCGGGAGACCCAAGCAACCAGCCGGCACGTGCGCCAGCTGGCCGAAGTCCCGAACAAAGCCAGAATCGGCTTCGATCGGGTCTTCGATGTATTAACCCAGAAGTGACGTCACAACGTCACTTCCCGTCTACTCATCTGCCAATGGCACCGACTTAAAAAAATCTAAGGTATACCAAAATTCAGATTTCAGCGTTTTGAATACTTTTAAGTGCAAAGAAGGGAGGGATTTGGGGTCTTTTAGACCCCAGATTCCTCCATAAAGAGTACCTGTCACCACCTATTACTGTCACAAGGGATGTTTACATTCCTTGTGACAGCAATAAAAGTGATCATATTTTATTTATTCTTTTTAAAAGACAGTGTAAAAAAAAAAAAAAGAAAATAAGAAAAAAAAATTGTTACCGGCACCCCCGTCCCCGCATGCTCGCGCACCAAAGAGAACGCATACGTACGTTGCTCCCGGAAATGTAAACGGTGTTCAAGTCACACATGTGCGGTATCACCTCAATCGTCAGAGTGAGAGCAATAATACTAGCAAAAGACCTCCTCTGTAACTCTAACCTGGAAACCGTTAAAAAAATATAAAGTGTCACCTATGGAGATTTTTAGGTACCATAGTTTGTTGCCGTTCCACGAGTGTGCGTAATTTTAAACCATAACATGTTAGGTATCTATTAACTCCGTGTAACATCATCTTTCACAATATCCCAAAAAATTGGGCTAACTTCACTGTTTAGTTTTTTTAAATTCAGTGAAGTGTATTTTTTTCAAAAAAATTGCATTTGAAAGACCGCTGCGCAAATACCGTATGATATAAAATATTGCAACAACCGCCATTTTATTCTCTAGAGTCTTTGCTAAAAAAAAATATATATACGTAATGTTTGGGGGTTCTAAGTAATTTCCTAGCAAAAAATACTGATTTTAACTTGTAAACAAGTGTCAGAAATAGGCCTGGTCCTTAAGTGGTTAACACAGAACTAAACTGTATCTGAGCACCACAAACTGAACACACTATTTAATAGGCTTGTGCAATCTGTTTCGTAACGAATCGAAATTCGGCCGAATTTTGCATCTTACGGACATTCGGATGCATCCAAATGTCCAAATAAAAAAATAATGAATTTCAACTAATACGAAAGAAATTATAGCGGATTCGACATGATTCAGTAATTCGTTAAAGATCTAATGAAGCAAAAGGTCAACTCAAAGTAAATCTTACAGTCCAATCAGCTGATTAATTTTGTGCTGGAGGTTGGATTACTGGCAAAGTGCATTCCTGAGAACTAAGTGAGAAGGGTGTTGTATTGTATTTGAGCAGAGGAGAAGAGATATTGTCATTGTGTGTGTTAAAAGATTCAATAAACAAACAACAATCCAAACTACGAATCATTATCACGAATATATATACATACATAAATATCAAATTTCAACGAATACGAACGAAATTATAGCGCATATAACGGATGAATTTGACATGATTCGAGATTCAGTATAACGAATATCGACACTCTACAGAAATAACGAATGATCCGAAAACATATTAACGTAACATAACGAATATAACAGAACGAAATTATGTATTTTACGAATGACAACGAACCGAAACAAAATTTTCCGTTGTGCACAAGTCTACTATTTAATTCATCCATCTGTCTCCATGTTTTATTTTATTGAAAAACCACTTTGAAAAACACCCCCTAGAATTTCTAGCCAAGGCCATCTTGAGTAAGGGCAGATGATTCATGTAGCATTTACTTCCAGGAATCAATCTGCCCTTTGCTCAGGCATACAGGCAGGAGGGTTTGCTTGTTTTGGTCTAGGCCAGAAACCAGGAAGAAACTGAAGAAATATAAAAAAAAGTTTAAAACAAGTAAATAAAATACACCTTCCTATCTATTTATGAATAAGGATTAAAAATAGTTCATGTTGATTGAGAGAGTTTAGTTACGCTGATAATGATGTGGTTTCATAGTGAGTGTTTACTTTAACCATTTTCCGCCCAAGGTACACCATATAACGCCATGGACTTTGAGTGGGGATATCTAAATGATGCCTGCAGCTTCAGGTATCATCCAGATATCATATTTTTCAGCCGGCTATTCTGTGCACCATAAGAACAATCATAGCGGCAGTTCAGCCACTTGATGGTTCTTAGAGGACGTCTCCTCCCGCCGGCCTCCAGGCTCGCCCGTACAATCGGCTAACCGGAGAAAGAATCCACCGCCATCGGAAGTTTACCATAGAGATTTCCGGTGACCAGATGGTTCCCAGTCATCTCTATGATCCTCGGAGGCCCCAGCATGATGTTAAGACGTCACGTCCGGGCCGGCGGATGTAAACAATGGACTCGACTGGAAAGACCGGGAGAGTTTTTTTTTTATCTCTGCCTTTCCAGCCTGGAGGAGAGATGTGGGGTCTTATAGACCCCACATGTCTCCATAAATAGGACCTGTCATGCACTATTCCTATTACAAGGGATGTTTACATTCCTTTTAATAGGAATAAAAGTGATCACGTTTTTTTTTTTTTTAAAGAGAAAGTTTAAAAATAACAAATATAAAAGTAAAATAAAGAATAATAATAATAAAAAAAAATTTAAAGTGTCCCTGTCCCCGCATGCTCGCGCACAGAAGCGAATGCATAGGTAAGTCACGCCCACATATGTAAATGGCGTTCAAACCACACATGTGAGATATCGCCGCGTGCGTTAGAGCAAGAGCAACAATTCTAGCCTAAGACCTCCTCTGTAAATCTAAACATGTAACCTGTAAAAATTAAAACGTTGCCTATGCAGATTTTTAAGTACCAAAGTTTGGAGCCATTCCACGAGTGTGCGCAATTTTAAAGCGTCACATGTTACTATTTACTCGGCGTATCATCATCTTTCACATTATACAAAAAAATTGGGCTAACTTTACTGTTTTTCTTTTTTTTAAATTCATTAAACTGTTTTCTTTTTAAACGCGTTTGAAAAATCGCTGCGCAAATACAATGTGACATAAAAAGTTGCAACAACAGCCATTTTATTCCCTAGTTGTCTGTGCTAAAAAAAACATAATGTTTGGGGGTTCTGAGTCGTTTTCTAGAAAAAAAAATGATGATTTTTACATGTAGGAGCGAAGTGCGAGAATTGGCCCGGATGGGAAGTGGTTAAAATCAAGGCTCAAGCTACCATCTTATCAACATGTCATTTACAAATAATTTTTTTCTGCCTTTTGAAGCAGAACTGCTCAGCTTATAATGAAAGGTATTGTTCAAAGAAGTAATCAGCTCCTGAATTCAGCCCCTGCTCCCCCTGTGCCTACATAGCAGGGCCGCTGCCAGCTCTTTCTCAAACACCCCATTTGTATAAACCACAAGGCATTCCGGTACAAGAGGACAATCTGTGTTTTCATTCATGATGGATAGACTATGGGATCTCACTGCATCCCAGCAACAATATGTTTCTTCAGCTGCTTTCTGTACAGCTAGTAATGGACAAGTAAATAGAACTGGACTATAGGTTAATCACCGGACATATTGACAAATGATTGTTTGCTTTGTTTGCAGAGCAGAACATATTCTTATCTAAATAAGGTCATAAGCCTGCTGTGTATTACTGTAAAACCCTTTCAGAAATAGATTTGAATGACATTTTGTTTACTGATGCACTGTGCATCACAAGCAATTGACTTTTGTAAAAATGAAATATTTCTTTTCACTTTTGCTTTTGTATTCGTTTGTTGTGTTTCAGCACTGTGGGTCTACTGGAGCTTTTTTGAAGCCACTTCGTGTCTACATGCACTCCGGCAATAGATGCATGACATTTCTCATGGTGGGTTTCCTGATGGTGACAACAGTGGACCATGCCTACATAATGTGGTGTGTTAAAATGGCCATGTGTAGTCTCTATGAGAAGCATAATAAAATGGTTTACAATACAGGAGTACAACTGGGAGACAGGGACAGAGTGTTGTCACCCTGAAACAGGAATTACCTGAACAAGGACCTTTAACCTGGTATTATTTTAATGAAAAGTTACATATTTATAAAATATTAAAATTACATTTGAAATTACATTTACGTGTTTGAGTGGTGATCTAATCCTTTGTTTTACATAGGGTTGTCACTTTTTCTTTAAGCCAAACCCGAACACTTTAGTGGCACAGGGCCGTTTTTTTCTGTAGCATTAACTAGGGATGAGCCGAACATCCCCCAGTTTGGTTCGCAGCAGAACACGCAAAAAATTTGTACGAACACCGTTAACCACCTCAATACAGGGCACTTACACCCTCTTCCTGCCCAAGCCAATTTTCAGCTTTCAGCGTTGTCGCTGTTTAAATCACAATTGCGCGGTCATGCCACGCTATACCCAAACAGATTTTTTATCATTTTGTTCCCACAAATAGAGGTTTTTTTTATGGTATTTGATCACCTTTGCGGTTTTTATTTTTTGCTAAACAAATAAAAAAAGACCTAAAATTTTGAAAGAAAAAAAAAAAGTTTTTCTTTTGTTTATGTTATAAAATTTTGTAAATAAGTACGTTTTCTCCTTCACTGATGGGTACTGATAAGGCAGCACTGACGGGCACTGATAAGGCGGCACCGATGAGGTGGCACCAATGAGGTAGCACTGATGATGGGCACTGATAGGCAGCACTGATGGGCACTGGTAGGCGGCACTGATGGGCATTGATAGGTGGCACTGATGGGCACTCATGAGTGGCACTGGTGGGCACTGAAAGGTTGCACTAATGGGTACTTATGGGTGGCACTGATGGGCGGCACTGCTGTGCACTGATACATGGCACTGATGGGTACTGATATGCGGCACAGATAGATGGCATTGATAGGCATCACTGATGGCACTGGCAGGCATTGGGGATGGGCACTGATTGGCAGCTGCTTGGGCACTGATTGGCATTTCCCTGATGGTCTAGGGTGGTCCAGTGTGGTGCCAATCCCTGGTGGTCCTGGCGGCATCCTGGTGGTCCTGGGTAGGCACCTGAGGGGGGTCTGTGCTGATTTATCAGCAGCCCATTGGCTCTCCTCTACTGGCGATTGTCAGATGCGAGTGAGGAAAAGCCGATCAATGGCTCTTCCTGTTTACATCATGATCAGCCATGATTGGACATGGCTGATCCAGGTGGTAAAGAGCCTCCGTCAGAGGCTCATTACTCAGATCGGTGTAGCTGTGTGTCAGACTGACACACCGTACCACCGATCGCCGTGATGTGCGCCCCCGGGGGCGCGCGAGAGCGGTTGTTCTGGGAGGCCGTCATATGACGTCCACCCAGAACGAGAGCCGCGCCGCCCAGCCCTCATTTGGCGGCCGGCAAGCAGTTAAAGTCTATGGGACACGAATGTGAAAAATCAAAAGTGCTTACTTTAAAGGCTTATATGCAAGTTATTGCCATAAAAAGTGTTTGGGGACCCGGGTACTGCCCCAGGGGAAATGTATCAATGTAAAAAAAAAGTTTTAAAAACAGATGTTTTTTTCAGGAGCAGTGATTTTAATAATGCTTGAAGTGAAACAATAAAAATTAAATATTCCTTTAAATATCGTGCCTGGGGGTATCCTTAGTATGCCTGTAAAGTAGCGTATCTTTCCCATGTTTATAACAATACCATAGGAAAAAAGTAAAAAGCTGTGCTATAAGATTGATATATATACCTAGATAGGCACAGTATAACAGTCTAGCCAAATGTGAAGTAAAGTGACAACTCCCCAAATGAAGAGGGGATAGCAACAAACACAGTCCTCTGAAAAATATCGTCCAGTGAAATAAAAATTGTTAAAATAATCCTTCCGTGTGAAGATAAAGAACACCAGTGATAGTGAACCTCCACTGTACAAAATGCACGCTTACCAGAGGGCAAGCGGTAGCAAGCCTGTAAACTGAGATGGATATCCGGACATCAGATCATCACCAGCAATTAAACACTTGATACAGGTGGAGATACCAGAGGATCATAGCTCAGTGGATGGACCAGCGATCCGGATTACAGGACCATAAAAAGAGACTCTCCATAGTGTAAAACCATAAAAAGCAATTTTATTGTAAATAAAAATATTGCACTTACAACAAAATTGAACATCGAAAAGCTCATAAAGGAATACCGGCTCACAGACACCCGTCCACACCCACGCTGTACACCGCAATGACTTCAGCACGCCTACCTCCCGACGTACGTTTCGTTGAAGATTGACTTAGTCATGGGGGGATATTAAGGGGAACCCCGCACCCAAATTTTTAAATAAATGGCGTGGGAGTCCCCCAGGCACTATATACTTTGAACAGCAGTATATATACTATACGGTCTGTCCTATATACTCTGCAGAAAATTGGGCCTTAGGTGTTGGTGGTACCAGAACACTGTGAGCCCTCACAGTTACTCTTGTTGGGTGCAGGAATGGGCCCTGCTGTGAAATATTATATCAAGAATTGTAATTACATGCCCCTGTTAAACAGGGACAGAAAAATTAGGCCTTGGGTGGTGGTGTTGGTGGTGCCACAACACTGTAACCCCTCACAGATAGTCTTGTTGGGCTCAGGAACGGGCCCTGTTGTGAAACATGACTGCCAGTTTCTTGTCCTTTTGTGGCACCCCTTCTCTCTAGGCGCACGTTACTCCTTTCCTCAACCTGGGAACCAACATCGGAGCCTTCAAATCGCTGCGCATCCTCCAGCAGCATGTACCCGACACTGTGGTCGAATAATTCTGGGGACTCCTCCGTGCATGATGGTGGGGCTACGGAAGAAGTGACTGTGGACAAGGACCCGGTGGAATAGGCCGCTTTGGCAGCTTCGTTGGAAGGCAAACTACTCTGAGCCTGGGTGACAGAGGATGAGGACGGCTTCATTATCCACTCCACCAACTCTTCTGCATGTTGTGACTCAATAACACGGCCAGCAGCAGCAAAAAAGGACAAGCGTGCCCCACGGCCACCTGCAGAGGATGCACCATGTCCATGACCACCACTGTTAACTGTAGACACAGAGGCTACTTGCCCTCTTTTAGTGGCCTGTGAGCGTCTGCCTCTCCTTGGTGGCCTTCTGGACATGATGTATTTTTTGTTTTGCAACACCACACTACACTGTATTAGATACTGTGTACACCACCTGAAGTGTATTAGAAAGTGTACAACGGCTGCACTGTATGTACACCACGGAATGCACTGTAGATATAGGCTACACTGAATGCAGAGTACATATATAAATACTAGACTGTATATACCGGTATATATATATATATATATTAATACACTGCCTGATGTCTATAAGAAACTATTAGATACTGTGTACACCACCTGCACTGTATTAGCAACTGTACAACGGCTGCACTGTATTATATACTGTGCACACCACCAGAAGTGTAGTAGAAACTGAACACACTGTATTAGATACTGTGTACACCGCCTGCACTTTATTAGCAACTGTACACCACGGAATGCACTGTAGATATAGGCTACATTGAATGCAGAGTATATACAGTATCTCACAAAAGTAAGTACACCCCTCACATTTTTCTCAATATTTTATTATATCTTTTCATGTGACAACCCTGAAGAAATGACACTTTGCTACAATATAAAGTAATGAGTGTACAGCTTGTATAACCGTGTAAATTTGCTGTCCCCTCAAAATAACTCAACACACAGCCATAAATGTCTTAACCACTGGTGAGATATTTATATATATATATATATATATATATATATATATATATATATATATATATATATATAGAACCCTAGTGGAGGAATCAGACTGAGGCAGCTGTAAATGTGTAAAAACTCTGCATAGGTCAATATCTGTCAATTTCCCTGGTATGAAACCAGTTTGATCGATATTAACCAGAGACGGGAGGATCGTTTGCAACCTAGTTGCTAAGAGTTTGGTCAAAATTTTGAGATCATAATTTAGCAAAGAAATCGGCCGATAAGAGGAGCATTTAGATTTATCTTTACCAGGTTTAGGTATAAGGACAATATGTGCCTGGTACATAGAGGGGGGCAAGGACATTTGCTCTTTGCAATCAGCATAGAGTTTCAAAAGTTTAGGTGCGACTAGGGCTGCATACATGTGGTACTATTCACCAAATAGGCTGTCTGGACCAGGTGTTTTGCCACTGGGAAAAGAGCGAATTGCCACTTCTATTTTTTCAGCAGTAAAATCTCTATCCAAGTACTCAAGATCCTCCTGCGAGGATCGTAAAAGGACCTAAACTCATGTAGTATTTTCTCTAGTTCAGAGACAACCCTGCCATCCAAGCAACGAATTTTTTACACCACCATTTGCATCTTAGAGTTAGCCGCTAAGATTTGCTAGGAGTTTACTTACAATGGAACCTCGGATTGTGAGTAACGCGGTTAACGAGCGTTTCGCAATACGAGCACTGTATTTTGAAAAATCCTAACTTGGTTTGCGAGTGTTGTCTGGCAAAAACTAGCAGGATTCAAGCCAAAGCGGTGTGCAGTACCGCGTTTGGCCTGAGGTGGTGGGGGGCACCGGAGCCGAACTGCGCCGATCGTAGCCGTTCGGAAATGCTCCGAAAGACTCAGAAATACTACGTTCCCGAGCCTTTCCAAGGTTTGCCGAGGTCAGCAGAGCTGTCCTCGGGCCTTTCCGGCTGTTTCCGAGGCTCTCCGGCGCCTCCCCCACGCCTCTGGCCGCATGCGGTATTGCATGCCATTGAAGTCAATGCGGGAAAAAAAATTTTTCCTTTCCATTGACTTCAATGGGGAAACTCGCTTGGATGTGCAAGTACTTTGGATTACGAGCATTCTCCTGGAACGGATTTTGCTAGTAATCCGAGGTTCCACTGTATTTTGTCTCCAAACTCGAAGACCTCAAAGCTCTTTCGCAGATGTTGTAATTTTTCGAGTATCACCGGTAGATAATACACATAAGGGAGGCTTCCGCCTATTTGGATACTGATAGGGGGTGTAGAACAGAGCCACTCTAGAGATAACCCCGAGTAACATATTATCCCAAAAGAGCCAGTTGGCTGGTGAGTATAGAGCGTACATTACATAGAAAAAAAAAACCAACAATAAAACCAAAATAAACTATAACCTCGCTACGCGCCACAGGTGGGGACCACATCGACTTACCACCCTATAACCAGCAGTGGGTTAAACTCCCTACTAACCGGAAACCCCAAGAACAGTTCCAATCCAATTAATACCCTGAACTCTAACTAGATCTTCTTTTTGAAGTTACTCCAGGTATATTTTATTTATTTATTTTATTTATTTATTTCAGGTACTTTTATAGCGCCGTCAATTTACGCAGCGCTTTACATATACATTGTACATTCACATCAGTCCCTACCCTCAAGGAGCTTACAATCTAAGGTCCCTAACTCACATTCATACATACTAGGGACAATTTAGACAGGATCCAATTAACCTACCAGCATGTCTTTGGAGTGTGGGAGGAAACCGGAGTACCCGGAGGAAACCCACGCAGGCACAGGGAGAACATGCAAACTCCAAGCAGGTAGTGTCATGGTTGGGATTCGAACCAGTGACCCTTCTTACTGCTAGGCGAGAGTGCTACCACTACACCACTGTGCCGGTATATGGAGAGTAACAGTTCAACAACTTCAGTTGTTCTCTTAGGAGATAAACCTTGAGGGGTTAAGTGTGAAGCAAGCTCAAATTTGTACATGAGGTAGCTCTGGTGTGTGCAGAAAAAATAGTAGGATAAGAAAAATTCAGGATATGGAGGATCCATGCACCTGTTGATTCCAAGAGATAAAATTTCATTAGCGCAAGGTGGTCAGCCAGTCATCAGCATCCGCAGGGGTATCAAAGAAACAAACCACTCCTTCATGTTGGACACGGAGACGGCTGGGATAAAGCATGCTGTTTTTAATATTTTTATCCCTGAGCCTTTTAGGGACATCATTGAAGGTTTTCCTTATCCTCTGCAAATCAGCCGAGAAATTAGGGAAAAGAAGAACAGTGGTGTTGCCGTATTTGAGTGTGGGGTGTTTGCGGGCTTCAGAAATGATTCTGTCCCTGTCGTTGAGAAAGCGGACCAAGAAAGGTCTGGGATTGGTCCCAGGGATGGCCATGGGTACCCGGTGAGCTCTCTCAACCACATAAGTGGTAGGGACATCTGTAAGATCTAGCAGGCTTTTAAAGAACTCCTGCAAGAACTCCGCTGGGCGATCCCCCTCATCTCCCTCAGGGAGACCCAGGACCAACATTGCGCCTCAGCCGATTTTCGGCATCGTCTGATTTTGCAACAAGGGTCTGTACTGTGCGCTGCAACTCTGCTATGGAGGTGACATGAGTGGCGGTAAAATCTTCTGTGGTGGATACCCTGGTCTCTGTTTCGGTCAGCCACCCCCTTATTTTGTCGTTCTGTATAAGAGTGCATTCTTCTGCAAGGTGATCTATGTGCACCAGCAGCGAGGCCCTGCTCTGTTCAATTGTGGTCGAGGATCATGGCTGTGTTGTGTTGAGGCAGCGGGCCAGATTCTGCTGCCTCCGAAACCTCCCTGGGATCCATTTTCAACTCTGCCAGCAAGGCCTGGAGCCTCCCAACCAAGACGGCGTCAGGCCGCGTAGAAGAGGTCGTTAAAACTTCTGCAAGGGTTATGCACTGGGAGGAGACCCCAATTCAGGAGAGTAGATTGTACCCTGGTAGACTACCCCCAGGATGTGCAGGAACAGCCAAGATGCCAGCTGTCATAGGGCCACAGGTGACTGCGGTCAGTGCTGACAGGCAGTTTCAGTCAAGCGGCCCCTTATACTCTTATAGTGGAATGAGGAGATGGGCGAGGATTGCATTGCCAGTATCTGCACTGAATGAGGACCAGAGTAGACTGGCAGGATGGAGGCCGGTAAGATAGCCGTGGCCCCAGCATCCCACGGTCAGTTCGGACAGGCAAGTTCAGCTAGGCAGATCCCTACAGGGCTGGTGCAAGGATTTTTGACACCCTAGGCGAAACCTTATTTTGCCGCCCCCTTTGGCTCTGCCCCTGACCCCACCACCTTTGTTCTTGCCCTTTTTAATGACTGCTCAAAAACTTAAAATAAAAATACCTTAAAAATTGCTGCTTTCTCCACAAACCAAACTTCTCCTGCAATCCCCACTCACAGCACCCTGCTATTCCTGCTCCAAGCAAACCCCACTCCCAGCACCCTGCCATTCCTGCTCCCAGCAATCCCCACTCCAAGCACCCTACCATTCCTACTCCCAACAATCCCCACTCCCAGCACCCTGCCATCCCTCCTCCCAGCACCCTGCCACCCCTTAGCCCAGCCTGCCACCAGCAAACTTTAGACAGGATGTTGAGGGGTGGACGGTCCCCGATCATGCATACAGCAGAGCAGGAGGCATTATCACCGATCTCCCCTTTCCAACCTCCCTCTCTGGCTGGCTGAGTTACACACACAAGGCTGATTCAGAGTTACAATGCTGGCCGACCGCATTCACCCCTGGAGCTGCAGTGCCATAATGGCTTCATTAAAAAAAAAATAGGCACGATCATCCCTGAGGTCGGCCGCTCTCCGCCCCCCCAGTAAAAGACGCTATCACCCCTTGACTGGTCACGCCCCCTTGTGAGTCCCGAACAGTGACAATGAAGGAAGCGTGCCAGCTGCTTGGCATCAATCAGAGCCCTGAGCCGCTGAACAGCTCTGCAGCTGGGGGAGCGAGAGGAGGTATCTGTCAGTGTACTGCATGTGATAGTTCCCTCCCCGCGCCCCTGCACGATTCCTCATTCTCCTCCTCCAGACCTCCGATACACTCCTGCAGACTTGTCACACAGGGACGGAGGCTCCAGATGTGACATCCACTGGGGATGAGAAAGTGACAGGCTGTGGCTGCGCCCTAGGCGGCTGCCTTGTTCGCCTAGTGGTAGCGCCGGCCCTGGATCCCTATACTGCTGCAGTAGAGTGGCTGAGTTACACACACAAGGCTGATTCAGAGTTACAATGCTGGCCGACCGCATTCACCCCTGGAGCTGCAGTGCCATAATGGCTTCATTAAAAAAAAAATAGGCACGATCATCCCTGAGGTCGGCCGCTCTCCGCCCCCCCAGTAAAAGACGCTATCACCCCTTGACTGGTCACGCCCCCTTGTGAGTCCCGAACAGTGACAATGAAGGAAGCGTGCCAGCTGCTTGGCATCAATCAGAGCCCTGAGCCGCTGAACAGCTCTGCAGCTGGGGGAGCGAGAGGAGGTATCTGTCAGTGTACTGCATGTGATAGTTCCCTCCCCGCGCCCCTGCACGATTCCTCATTCTCCTCCTCCAGACCTCCGATACACTCCTGCAGACTTGTCACACAGGGACGGAGGCTCCAGATGTGACATCCACTGGGGATGAGAAAGTGACAGGCTGTGGCTGCGCCCTAGGCGGCTGCCTTGTTCGCCTAGTGGTAGCGCCGGCCCTGGATCCCTATACTGCTGCAGTAGAGTAAGAGATGTGGATGAACTGCCAGAGGAGATTTGGAGGCTCACCAAGCTTTTTTCCAGCAAGGATGGCGATAGATTAGGATCAGGATGGTCAGGCCATGGCCGGATTAACACCGCCGAATTGGGCGGCCGTTCACAAAAAATACTGGCTGGGGCTGAAGCAGGGGGTGTGGATGAACAGTCAGAGGACGTTTAGAGGCTCACCAGGTTTTTTTCAGCAAGATGGATTAGGATCAGGATTACTGGAGCTTCTCTCAGACACGTCTGCTGTGGCTCACATCCGGACAGGCTCCCGCTATACAAGACTTTAAGTGCACCAACGAAAGTGGTTAGCTGAAGACAAATCTTATCTTTACTTCAAAAGGACTGAAGCTACTAGTGCCATACAGATCAGCACACACATATTCAGGGCTCTGCATATGCATTGGGTGTGTGGGACATTTTATCCAGAAAGTTAAGCCATTACTTGTTGACGTAAATAAAGTGTTTAACCACTTACAGACCGCCCACCGTTCGCCGCAAGATCACTTTTATCGGCGGTGGGAGAGGTCCCCCGCGCTCTGGTGCCCTCCGCCACTTACTGGAGCCGTCGGTAGCGGCGGAGACGCTCGGGTCCTCTTCCGCGTGTGGTATGGAGATGAGTGAGGGGAAGATGGCCCCCACCCGTCTCCATACCATTGCAGGGCAGAAGTGACGTCAAAACGTCACTTCCACCCATAGCTCTTAAAGAGACATTTTTTGATTTATTTTTTTTTCAAATGACATTTAATTTTTATTTTTTTTTTATTGCATTTTAGTGTAAATATGAGATCTGGGGTTAAAAAGACCTCAGATCTAATATTTAAGAGGTCCTGTCATGCTTTTTTTCTATTACAAGGGATGTTTACATTCCTTGTAATAGGAATAAAAGTGACACATTTTTTTAAAAAAAGAACAGTGTAAAAATAAAAAATAAAAAGGTAAAATAAATAAGAAAAATTTTTTTTTTAAACGCGCCCCATCCAGCCGAGCTTGCGTGCAGAAGCAAACGCATACGTGAGCAGCGCCCGCATATGAAAATGGTGTTCAAACCACACATGTGAGGTATCACCGCGATCGTTAGAGCGAGAGCAATAATTCTAGTCCTCCTCTATAACTCAAAACATGCAACCTGTAGAATTTTTTAAACGTCGCCTATGGAGATTTTTAAGGGTAAAAGTTTGTCGCCATTCCACAAGTGGGTGCAATTTTGAAGCCCGACATGTTCGGTATCAATTTACTCGGTGTAACATTATCTTTCACAATATAAAAAAAATTGGGCTAACTTTACTATTGTCTTATTTTTTAATTCAAAATAGTGTATTTTTTGCTGCGCAAATATGGTGTGACAGAAAGTATTGCAACAACCGCCATTTTATTCTCTATATATATATATATATATATATATATATATATATATATTCTCTCTCTCTCTCTCTCTCTCTCTCTCTCTCTCTCTATATATATATATATATACACACACACCAAATCTCAGAAAGAGGCTCATTTCCTAAGTTGGGCCTGTGGTGTCAGGGGACAGAAGAGAGAGACCTGACACGAAGGGAGTCATTTCTCTGCTCTCTTCCTGCCTGGACTCCTAGAGCCAATCTGAGTAAAGGTAACCAATCTGATTTAAAGTGTCATATTGTGCTTTATTTACCATTTAGGTGTGCCTCTGCTCTTGGGGACATTCTCAGGTTTGGAATCCCCTGAAAGCAGCCTGAATATAGGATTGAGATCTATATTGCTCTTAAATCTCAGTTATTTCTCTCTAGTTGATTACTTGAATATATATTGTTATTGTCTGTTATTCTTCCACAAAAATATTGCAGTAAAGTGAATTTCTGTGTTTTATCATAACATGTGTGTTTCTCATTGGTCATTGAACTTACACTATTGTTAGGTGTGCCAGAGGGGGCTGAGGCTGTTATTAGGGTTGAGAGGCAAAGTAACAGACAATATATTCTTAGGCAGCTCCTTCGGGGGTATCGCTACATACAAAATAAATTCACATACAGATATACTCTGTACATAGCTCTCAACTGTCCCTGATTTCAAGGGACTGTCTCTGATTTGGAGAAATGTCCCTCTGTCAATCTTTCCTCCTCATTTGTCCCTCATTTTGGTCTGATCCATATAGTTGTATATAAAATGTACTTTTTAGCTTTCAAAAAGTGTTTCCCAGTGCTAAACCTTTCATCCAATTTCTAAATTGCTGCATTTGTACATTTTAAAAGCCAATATAAAGGAATAGTACTGGTAAAAAAAAGTCCTTCTGGATTTAATTAACCTTTTTTTTTAGTTAATTCTCCTTTAAGGGGGTGTGGCAGGGGGCATGTCCTATGCCTATATATGTTTGTTAGTAGGTGTTCCTCATTCCCATCTAAAAATGTTGGGAGGTATGTCTGTATCTAAAAGGTTTTTTTTTTTTTCTTTTTTCTTTATTTTTCTATCCACTTTAGCAAACCTTGTCGAGAGGCATATTCAGCTTAATGTTTATTTACTGTATCCTTTTCGGTTTCACATCATTGTGGTAATTACTTTTTTCCCCTCTTTTCTTTTATTTATTTATTTATTTATTTTTTGGACTATAAATTTTGTTCAGTTTTTCTTTCCCTTTAGAAAAGTTCCTTTTTTCCCCCTCCCTTTTCCATACAGTAATTTAACAGAAAAGTCAGTTAAACATTATCACAATGTAGAAAAACAAAAACAAACAAAACAGAAGCCATATGGTCTCCCCAAACCTCCCTTATATCCCCTTTCCCAATATTGCATATTTAATGTACACCCCTTATTTCCTCCAATCTTTACCCATCCTCCCCCGTCCCAAGCCTCTATACACGGATCTACATTCTTAAGGCAAGTTTATCAAACTATTCTTATTTTGAACTGAAATGTATCTTGTTTTGGGTCATCAAATCCAACCTTCCAAAATTTTAATCTGGTACATCCTTTCCCTGACGGTTAACTATTCCATATATCTTGCATTTTACCTATACTCTTTCCTCATCTAAAGGTTTTTAACAAGATTGTAAATCGACTAATTGTTATTTTTTGCATTTTACTAGTTTGTTGAAATTGCCACTTGTCACCATCAGAAGCCTAATAACATGGTGACAACACAGGAGCACAACTGGTACACAGGGACCAGAGAGTTGTCACCCTAAAACAGGAAATACTGCACATAAACAAAGACATACAACCAGGTATGATTTTAATAAGCTACAGGTTTTAAAAGATATTGAAATTACTTTTGAAATTACATTTAACTATTTGAGTTATGATTTATTCATTTGGTTTACATCCACTTTATGCAATACAAGGAACAGAGTGCCCATTCGTTGAGTGTGAATTTCAGAAGTCCCAATGGTATGGATAACTCCTGTCTATAAATATGATAGTTCTTTTGCTATTATATACCGTAATTACAGGGTTTTTAAAACATTAAAATTACAATGTACCATAGGCTGATTGCATTAACATACATATTTATATAAAACTTTTTAACAAGACTAGAATAATTTTAATTGTATTTCTTTGCATTTCTCCAGTGTAAACTTACTAAAAAAAACCCACTGATTTTAATTTTCAAAGGGCCCAGGAGTATTTAGTCATATTCGCAGAATCATTCATCTCATGTTTATGTGCACCTCCTTTTCTCTGTGCAGTTTAAAATAGAAATATAATAAAAACATACCGATAGCACTTTTCCAGGGACTGATAGTCTTTGGGATTCGCAGTGTGTCGTGCTTGCTCTGTAGAACAGTCTGCAGACTGGCTAATTACGTTAGTAAAATGAACTATAGCCAAGCATTGTCAACAAATAAAAACCTGCATGTCCAATTAAACTGCTAGCAACTATCTATCCACCCTTAGCAAACACACACGGTACAACAAAGTCAACTGTGAAATGGTAATTACATTTCAGGAGAGGAGTGCCAAGACTCGCTCTCAAGTGTGAAAAGTTTTTAGGTTTATTTAAATATTTACTTTTCCTGACTGTAGATTTTTTTTTTTTTTTGTAATATACAGCTTGGTTCTTAAAATAATAAAATTGTAATTTAATCATTTTTGATTTAATTAGGAACTCCAAGCAGCTATAACAAAACACTAATTTATATGGTTATTTTTTATAAAAAGAAAATAAATGTATTTTTAAATACAACTAAAATAAGGACCTGAATATTTCTTGATATCAGCCTTTTTTGCACTTGAACAGCACTGGGAGAAGGCATGGTAGCATTAGGAACCAACCAGGGCTCTTCTGCATGCACATGTGCTGGCAGTGACCATGCTGACAGAAGGAGGTAACAGACCAAGCAGATGCTGACCTTATTGTCCAGTCAGTAGGCTTGGGGTGTGTTCTTGACCAACAGTCAACCAACAAAATCATATCGACCAGACTGCGGGGTATAGGTAAAGTGGATTTGTACTCCTCAATATTTACCTTCGCTTTAATAGTCTTATACCCACAAGCTCCCTTTGACAGCACCGGCATCTTCTCCCTGACTTCTTCCAGATGTCTTCAGCCATCTGGCCGGTGCTGGATGGCATCACTCCTGCACATGTGCAGCTCAAAGTACATTCTGCAGAAGACTGTGAGCAGGCAGGCTGGTTGGCAAGTTGAGCTGGGAATTTTTTTGGTTTTGTTTTGCATGCGTTGCCCTTCCATGTGCTCCTTGCTGCGAAGGCCAGTTTTAGGTGGGGGTAGTGGCAGCACTGGGCACCTTTGCTGCCATTGTGCTATATGCTGGGTGCCCAGTGCATCCCTGTGCCTTTAAGAAGGGGTGGGCTTCCTCCAGGCTCACCAGGCTCCTCCAGGCTCACCTGCCCTCTATCTATCCCTTTTCATGCATATTCTTCTACAATGGAGGCTCTCAAAAATGTATAGATTTAAGACTGCAGATAGAACTGTGGTGCCCTGAAGTGGCTCTGGTGTTTACGCATTTATTTGTAAACGTGTGCAAACTAAACCCCTGTTTTTAACACAAACCAGTGTCGGAACTACCAGGTTCGCAGCAGTTGCACTTGCGACCGGGCCCTGGCATTCTGCCACTGTCAGGGGGCCCCAGCACGGTCGCTAGTTCCACAGCTCTGAGCGGAGAGCGTCTCTCATACAGCTCAGAGCTGACAGTTCTCCCTGCTCCCCCCTTCCCTCCTCTCTCGCATGGGATAACACAGCCAATCTACTCCTTCTCCCCCCTCCGCTGATAGGCAGTGCGGATAGGAGGCATTGATGGGCACTGATAGGCAGCACTCATAGGTGGCATTGATGAGCATTGATCTGTGGCACGGATAGGTGGCGTGGCAATGATGGGCATTGATGAAAACATTTAAGCAGCATTGATGAGCACTGATAGGGGGCACTGATAGGTGGCACTGATAGGCAATAGACATATGCGCTTTGTTTCGTTCCGAATTAAAATTCGGACACATTTCGTTATTCGAAAATTCAGATGTATCCGAATTTCCGAATTAGAATAGTACCAAATTTAAACGGATCCGAAATAACGAAAAAAAATTTGGACAAAATTTGAATAGTTTTCCAATTACCAAAGACAATAAAATAGAATAGAAAATAAAGGAAGAGAATAGAAAAAAATGTTCTATTTTATTCTTTTTGAAAATTGGAAAACTATTCGAATTCGAAAACTTTTCAAATTCGAAAACTATTCAAATACTGTTCGAACTCGAAAACTATTCGAAATTGATTTGAAAACTTTGTGAATTGATTCAAAAACGAATAAACGTAACAAATTCCGATAGCGGATTAAACAAATTAAACAAATTCAACTAAACAAATTTATGTAAATAACAAATCAAAATTAAACAAAACACATTTTTTTGTTCTGCACGTGTCTAATAGGCACTGATAGGCTGCACTGATACGCAGCACTGATTGGTGGCATTGATGGACAATGGTCTCTGGCACAGATAGGTGGCGCAGCACTGGTGGGCATTGATGAGCACTGATAGGCAGCATTGATGAGCACTGATAGGCAGCATTGATGAGCACTGATAGGTGGCACTGATAGGCGGCATTGATGAGCAATGATAGGTGTCACTGATAGGCACTGATAGGTAGAACATGGGCACTAATAAATAGAACATTGATGGGCATTAATGAGCACTGATAGGCAGCACTCATAGGCTGCACTGATAGGCGGCACTTATGAGCACTGTTAGGCAGCCTTGATGGGCACTGATAGGTAGAACATGGGCACTGATAAATAGAACATGATGCATTTTTCCTGCACTGGAACGCTGTAAAAACGCATCAAAAGCGCACTGGAACACACCTAAATGCACTGGAACGCACATGTCCTTATTTAAGGTTATTGAAAAAAAGGGGGAAAAATGCACTGGAATGCATCAAAAATGTGTCAAAAACGTGCTTGCAGAAAAGCATCTGGACTGCATTTCTACGGTGTGAACTGGCCCTTAAATGAAAAACTGTGAGTGAAAAGCATCTTGGCCCTCCCCAAAGCACAGCACCCTGCATTCACAGTTTATTGATGGAAACAGCCGTACCAATGTACTGAGATAAAGGGGTTGATTTACTAAAGGCAAATAGACTGTGCACTTTGCAAAGTGCAGTTGCATTCTGTAAGAGCAGTTGCTCCAGAGCTTAGTAAATGAGATAAAGCTTCACTTTGCAAAGAGTACCCAATCACATGCAAGGAAAATAAAAAAAACAGCATTTTTGCTTGCACGAGAATTATACCTCCCAACTTTCTGAGATGGGAATGAGGGACACCTATCAGCGAAAGTATGTAGGTATAAGAAACACCCCTTGCCACTCCCACTTAAAGGAGAATTGTACCAAAAAAATGATTGGTTAAACCCACAAGTGCTTTTTTACCACTACTATTCCTTTTTATTGACTTTTGGAATTTACAAATGCAGCAATTTAGAAATTGGATGAAAGGTTTATCACTAGGAAACACTGTTTGAAAGATAAATAGTTCCTTTTTATATACAATATATAGATCAGACCAAAATGAGGGACAAATGAGGGGGAAAGAGAGACAGGGGGACTAAGTTCCTAACGAGGGACAGTCCCTTGAAATCAGAGACAGTTGGGAGCTATGCATGATTGGATGATGGAAGTCGGCAGAGCTTCTGCTTATTTATTAAGCTCCGGAGCAACTGCTCTTGCACAGTGCAACTGCACTTTGAAAAGTGCAGTGTATTTTACTTTAGGACACCCCACTGCAGAGAGAATGCTGAAGACAAAGAAGACCTAGCATGTGACTAGCCGAAAGAAATAAAGTGAAGATGAAAAAAACACAGCCTGAAGTTGGACTTGCAAGAACAAGTGCAATTTAAAACAAAGTGCACTTGTCCTTTTTGTCAATTTTCGATGACTGAACCTTACCCATCTCCCCTTCCACAAATACATACTTACCTCGGTCTGATGGCCATGGACTCTGGTAATTGTTTACACCCAGAGCTTACTGTCCTGGCCACACCTGCTAATTACAGCCCAAAAGACTTCAATGAGGTTGAGCCCTGAGGCCACAGGTGAAGGGAAATGGCCCAGGGCAGGGAGACTTGTGGCAATGGATGTAAATAAACACCGAAGTCCATGGCCATTGGATCTAAGTAAGTATGCATCTTTGGATAGGGAGGGTGGGTTAGGTTAGGTCAGAGGTAAGGGACAAAAATAATGAGTGGTCTTTGTCTTAAAGTTCACGTATCATTAGGACTATCTACGTGTAGCGCTACCCCCTCAAGGGCCGCTGAATGTTTGGGTCCTCCCTCTCATGCACAGCCAGGCACTAGGAATTTTTCAGCATCCACACAATAAACAAGAACCAGTCCAGGGTGGTTGGTTTTGTTTTTGGTTTATTAGGGGATGAACCTGGATAGGTAGGAAAATATATGGGATGCCCAAAACTGTACCTTGAATGCAAACTGAGAACTTTGTTAACTTTCTGGCTGCTAAAAGTCACCATGCTGTTCTCCAGTGGGATAAACAGATCAGCTGAACTGATAGCAAGGATATTCCAAACACTGAATGCAGGTGCTCTCTCTCTCTCTGTAGAAGATGCAGATGCACCTGGCTGCTCCTTAGATTCTCCGAGCAATAAGTGTAGGGTAGCTGTGCTGATTTAAGTGTCTCTAAGTTGTCCCTCAGTAGTAAGCAAGCTGAGTATTTCACCTAGCTGCTTCTCCTCTATCAGGCTCTGGGATGTAGTGGTTGAAGCTACTCACTCAGTCCCTTTGGTGAATCATGACATTCAAGTAACTGATGAACAGGCCTCTTGCTGGACCAGGGGCGGATCCAGGGGGGGGGCAACAGGGCAATTGCCCCCCCCGAAATAATAGCACACACACTCTTAATGTAACTGTCTCCTGCGCTCCGCTGCCGGCCCGAGTCTCTCTCACATGTGCCGATCAGCGGCGCCGAGAGAGAGACTCGCGTGTGGTATGTACGGGTGGCGGCGGCGGTCACTGACACTGAAGGTGGGTGGAGCCTCTTCCCTGCTCTGCACTCGTTGCTAGACGCCAGGCGGCCCTGGCATTAGCAACGAGTGACGTCACGGTCAGTCACACTCACACTGCAGTGAGTGAGTGAGTCACGGCGTCACGTCGGAGGTCGGACTCGAGTCTCTCAGAGCCGACCGACGTGACAGTGTGACAGGGCCTGGAGCGGGCGGCTGCTGTGTGACTGAGGCTGAGCGAGGCAGCGAGCAGGCAGGTGTTGAAGCCGCTCCCCTTCTGATAATGTGACTGAAGGGACGTTGCGTCGCGGCCATCTTGGTACTCCCGCACTTGTCCACAGTAAGCCTAGTGTTTGTAAGTCGGCAAGCGGACATCTTTATACACCCACCAGAGTCTTGCTTATCATAGTTATTTTCAACAGTAAACTCAACTTATATTTCACTAAATAAGCTGAGTTTACTATTAAAAATAACTGTGAAAAGCAAGACTCCGGTGGGTGTATAAAGATGTCTGCTTACCGACTTCTAACTCTAGTCTTACTGCTGACAAGTGAGGGTGTACCAAGATGGCCGCAATGCAACATGCTTTTGCATGCATGTTCTGATGAGTTACAATATCTCTCACTGCCCGCCCTCACTCTAGGACACATCCACTGGCAACTTGGCAAGTGACAATCCGCATGTTGTGGCAGGCGACATTGGCAAGTGACAATCCGCATGTTGTGGCAAGCGACATTGGCAAGTGACAATCTGCATGTTGTGGCAGGCGACATTGGCAAGTGACAATCCGCATCTTGTGGCAGGCGACATTGGCAAGTGACAATCCGCATCTTGTGGCAGGCGACATTGGCAAGTGACAATCCGCATCTTGTGGCAGGCGACATTGGCAAGTGACAATCCGCATCTTGTGGCAGGCGACATTGGCAAGTGACAATCCGCATGTTGTGGCAGGCGACATTGGCAAGTGACACGCTGCATCTGGTGGCAGGCGACGGTAGCAAGTGACACGCTCAGGGCTCCCAATGATTCTGCATTATGGTGAGTTGAACGATTTCATTTTACATTACAATGTAATAATATAAATAATGCGCCTCAATCATCCTGACACCACATCAACCATGGTGCTGTTATGATTGAAGCGCCAACACCAGCCATTGCCCGACAAATTGCCCGCAAAATTTTATGGCAGTGCCCCTCCCGAGACTAGGCTCTGGATCCGCCCCTGTGCTGGACAGGTCCCAGTGGCTCCCAGGATGGCTTCAGATAAGCCTAGCTGAGGCTGAAAGAGTGTGAGGCTTCATCTGCTCCCAGTCTCTCTGTTTTCTGGCTCCTTCCTTCTGCCCAGGGGCAGAGCCCTCCTCCAGGCAACTGATCCCTAGACTCTGCTCCCACATGGCCAAGCTCCAGAATATTTATTGTCTATCTCTCCACCTGGCCACCCTCACCCAGGGATTGAAGGAGACTTCATAAATATTCAGGCCTCAACTCTGCCCCTCTGCCCTCTGAGATCTAGAACCCTCCAGCAGTTCAGGAACCCAGGGGGAGGCAACACACAGTCAGCCAATGGAGCTCTGTCAGCTAACTCTAAACAAATTAACCCTGGTTCCTCTGCCTACAGAGGAGCCCATCTAAATTTACCTACACTGTGCACTGAGGGTGCTACATACATTAATCAAAATATTTGAAAGACTATAGTTCCACTTTATAAAAGTCACTGATTCATAAAAAAAAAAAAAAAATCTACCCCAAAAATATTTGATCGTTTTTGTTACAGTTGGGGACCAATATTTTGGATGGGGATGCCTCAAGGTATGTTGATATGAAACAAAAAGTATACGTGTGACTAACTGGAAGTGAGAATGCCTTATAGCTTCTACAGTCATCGGGAGTACATTGGGAGTAATGTAAAGCTATTTATACCATAATATCCCTCTCTAGCTGCTGATTCTTCCATTGTGTCGGAAAATGTACTTAATTGCTCTCATTTCTCACAGGTGCTTGATATTCTAGATCAATAGGAGGAAGGAGAAAATCTAGTCTATAAATCATTCTGCCTCCTGGTCTGTGCCGGAGCACTGAATGAAGTTCACCAAGCATGGCAAGTGATATGACCGAAGGTTAATAACAACCAATTAATGGGAACAGCTGTTACTTTGTGCTAAGCAAGTACGCAGGACCAGGGAACGGCACTGAGTAGAAGAACATGTACAAGGGCCAGTTTTATCTACAGGACAAATTTCACGGCATTTATTATGTAAAAATAATTTATTTTACAATAGCGGTAGAATTGATGACCTACGCAGTTCACTTCTACTTTGGAATAGAGCACATTCTGTATTGGAACTCAGTCAGAACCCCCATCCACACTTCCATCAGCATTATGATTGCACCACATACATTATTGTCCTTGTTTGTATGTATATTATCTCCTATTAGCAAAAGTACAAAACTGATTCACGCAGGACTGATGTGACACAGGAATATGAAGTCTAACACAAGTGATGATAAATTCTGATTCTGTCTCAGTAGGGGCCCATGCTTTTGGATGGAGAATGAAAAGAAGTCAACTAGCAAGGGGTCCAAAGAAAACTTTTACCAGTTCACTACTAGGTAAATAATTGCCCTTAAGGAAGGGTGTATGGGGTCAAATTTATTGGATCTTTTGTCCAACTCTAGATCAAGAATAACATCTTAAAAATCTATTGGCAGGGCCAATTTACTATAAAAGGGAGGCTTTCAATTAATCCAATCGTGTTCTCCTCCAAAATGTCAGCTACTCCACTAGGTGTTGATATTCTTCCAGGGTGAATGTCACTAGATTTACTGTTAACCTAGGCTGTCATGGACACACGCCCCTGGAGGTACATCAGCCCATCAGCCTGGGCTCTCAGTAGCTACACAAAACAGTGCCCACGCCTACACCAGACGAATTGGTCTCATTTTTGCCCTCAAAAAATCAACAGTAGCTTGAGATCCATCTTTTAAATTTGTTTTCTACATCAGCCAATCAGCCTGGGCTCTCAGTAGCTACACAAAACAGTGCCCACATGCCATTACATTTGCACAACTATGTGCAGCTTATGCAAGCCCAGGCTGATTTGATAAGGTACTCCCAAGGGGGTGGGTGCAGAAGTAAGGATGGCCCACCACTGGCACTAGTCAAGAAGAAAAATTACCCGTGGTTTCATGTGACCAGCCTGACAATGGCATTTAAAGATATATACTCTAAATGTAAAAAAAAAAAAAAAAATGTAGGTGGAGGCTTCAGGGAGCGGAGAAGGTGGTTGACAATTCTCATTACTTGCCATTGGTTTTTCCTCTAATACAACATACAATTACAAACCCTTTATTGGATTAAACCAGGGGTCTCAAACTGGCGGCCCTCCAGCTGTTGCGAAACTACAAGTCCCATCATGCCCCTGCCCGTGGAAGTCATGCTTGTAACTTTCAGCCTTGCAATGCCTCATGGGACTTGTAGTTTTCGCAACAGCTGGAGGACCACCAATTTGAGACCCCTGGATTGAACAGTAAACAGATATATTTAAATGATGCATTGAGCTGTTTGCCAGGAGTTCCACTTTAAACTGGGAGGCCCTGATGTAAAGCTAAACTCCGAGGAATTAAAAAAAAAAAAAAAACAGAAAAAAAGAGAGGCTTCCACCATATCAGGAAAAACATCTACACAGGGGCGACGCTGTACACATGGAGGCACAGCTACACAGGGGCGAAGTTGTATACATGGAGGCACAGCTACACAGAGGCGACGCTATACACATGGACATCGCTTTCATAGGGCACATTTAAGTCAGGGACCATTGGTTAGTACCTACTAACCTAGTAGCTCTATTTGAGGCTCTGGTCTGCCTCCGTTCTCAGTGCCCTTTATAGCACCTACCGTTTGCAGCCGAAATCCATTCACCGTCACACACCTGTTATTACACCGATGTGGGAACTGATTTCCTCAAGCCAACAATGTTTTTTGAACGGCGTCCTGTGCCCTTCCTGATATTTGATTCTTCATGCTCCTAATATGGAATCGCTCCAATTGAGCTAATATATGTGACCATGCACCAATTTGTACCCCTGACGAAGGTGTAAATAACCGGAAACGCGTTGGGTATCAGGGAATTCACCCACTGGAGAGTATTAGTGTCATTCTTTAGTCTGATTTTTGTGTTCTGTTATGTTTGTTATATGCACATTTAGACTCTATACGTCTTTTTATATTTGTTCACCTGTTGAACTTGTCGCAATTTGTAAGAAACTTTTTTACATACATTCAGTGTTGGTGGTCTTTTAAAGTCCCATCTAGGGGGTATGTTTCCATGTTCCGTTAAAAAAAACAAAACTATCCTTCCCCTGTACTGCAAGGGTTAAATGGTCATTTTTGCCCAGGCTACTGTATAAAGGAGCGCTCAAACCTCCACTGCCCAATTTAATTGAAACAGAACCCCGGTGCACAACTAGGACTCCTGCAGGCCGTCAGTAAGTGTAATAGAAGAAAAAAACTGGCATTCAATTGCAGATCCTTCAGCAACAATTTTTTAGAGCTAAAATCTAATCATGAAAAAGACGCTAGTAAGTTTGGCTGGTGAGGCCTTAATCATAGCTGTCTGTCAGACCATCTATGTCACAATTAAATATCCTCAATCCCCTTTTCAACAGAGGGACCTTTTGGGACTGGTGCTATATCATAATGAAACAGGTATAAGTAACATATATTAATAAAGAAACATATAGGCCTATACAAGGGCAGTCCGTTACTCCAGTCAGAAGCAACACCGTACCCCGCATTGTCTCCTAATCTACCCTAGAACCACAGTCTGCTGTAGCCATCACTTACTTTTAAGGCTGCCTTTGGTTAATCACTTTGGGAGCTCGGGGCCATCCTGGTGCTTCTGACACGTCCCAGATACACAACCAGCTTCTGTTTGCAATCAATCGATTGCCTGCTCTACTACTAGCATCACTGCAACAACAACTGTTTATTATCAACTATAGATGAACTACCTCTAGCTTAGGGCTAGGAGATTTTCTTAAAAAAAAAAAATCTTCGATTCTCTTAAAGAGAAGAGAACTTGATTGACGATTCGAAACGAGTTTTTTTTTTCTTGCAAAAACCGCGCTGGTCCTGAGGCGCTGCGGGCATGAGCTTTTAGGCGAGGCCGCGGCTTCGGCCTAGTCCGTGGCGTCCGGCCTCGCGGACTAGGCTGAAGCTGCGGCCTCACCTAAAAACTCCTTGCCCGCAGCTCTTCAGGCCCGGCGCGGTGTCAGCGCCGGTCCGGAGGCGCTGCGGGCATGAGTTTTTAGGCGAGGCCGCGGCTTCGGCCTAGTCCTCGCCCAAAAACTCATGCCCGCAGCGCCTGGGGACGGGCGCGGTGAAAAAAAAAAAATCTAAAAAAATCAATTTGCTTAAATTTTGAATCGATTTGACCTCTCAACTCGATTCAAGGTTTAAATCGATTTTTTCCCCAGCCCTACTCTAGCTCCTGAAGAAGCGTTCCATAACGTGAAACATGTTGAGCATATAGACAGCATTCAAAGTGGACCACCATACCTGCAATTCAACCCAACTTAATTCCCACATTCATAAGTGCTACCTCTTGGGGAAGGTTTCTTTCCTTTTTCAATTGAATGCTGGATTATATGTACTATGAGAAAGGGTTCTAGATGTTAAATGCAGGGTAGGAATCACCTGATATATGTAATAAAGTTGTTACATGCATGTTGTATTGTTTTTAAACCAATATGTCTTTTTGTAAATTAATAAAACTTAAAAAACATTTTTACTGTTTCATAGTTTAAATACCCATGTGCCCCCAAAGTCCCACTTTTCTAGTTTCCAATTTCTGCATTTAAATTATAGGGACGTTGGCACATTTTCTGCAAGTACCTACAGCGTCACCCTGTTTTAAGGTACTAAATCAACTAGGACCCTCTTTTTGGTGATTCTGTACTTGCCAAATATGCTGCAGAAATCTCCCTCCACTAAGTCTGGCTGCAGCCATTTTAACTGTGGGCAGCCGAAGCTGCTGCCTGTTCACTTCCTGGATTTACACAGACACACAGAGGCACACCTCCAGCTCTGCAGCTCTCATTGGCCCTCTTATGACTCATCCCCCCTCCCTTCCTGGCAAACTCATGAGAGTGATGTCATAAGCCTAGGCTTATTTCGAGAAAGGAAACAGGAAGGGGGCTGTATAATGTATTTACTGGCATTAAAAAAATGTTTTGCTATCCAAAGTTAAAACAACAAGGGCAGAAGATTTAATAGATTGGAAAGATGAAAAAATGACTGAAGTTCCGCTTTAATGTATATTGAGCATGGAGCAGATATAAAACACAGTCAACGCGTGGCACAAAAATGCCCAATTCTCCAGGATGGTGAATAGACACACTATGCTAAAGAAGTGCTCATTTATGTGCCATGAAACAGGTTAGCAGTGTTTTATACATTTTTCATGCTCAATAAACACTCAATGCTATGAAGAAACTGTCTCCAGACATATTTCTAGACATGTGCGATTCGTTTAGTTTTCATTTGTATTTTGGACGAAAATTCAATTTTCAGGAATTTTAACCACTTGAGCCCCGGACCATTATGCTGCCTAAGGACCAGAGGTCTTTTTCCAATTTGGCACTGCGTCGCTTTAACTGCTAATTGCGCGGTCATGCAATGCTGTACCCAAACGAAATTTGCGTCCTTTTCTTCCCACAAATAGAGCTTTCTTTTGATGGTATTTGATCACCACTGCGTTTTTTATTTTTTGCGCTATAAACGGAAAAAGACCGAAAATTGTGAAAAAAAATGATATTTTCTACTTTTTGTTATAAAAAAAATCCAATAAACTAAATTTTAGTCATACATTTAGGCCAAAATGTATTCGGCCACATGTCTTTGGTAAAAAAAATGTCAATAAGCGTATATTTATTGGTTTGCGCAAAAGTTATAGCGTCTACAAACTAGGGTACATTTTCTGTAATTTACACAGCTTTTAGTTTATGACTGCCTATGTCATTTCTTGAGGTGCTAAAATGGCAGGGCAGTACAAAACCCCCCCAAATGACCCCATTTTGGAAAGTAGACACCCCAAGGAAATTGCTGAGAGGCATGTTGAACCCATTGAATATTTATTTTTTTTGTCCCAAGTGATTGAAAAATGACAAAAAAAAAAAAAAAATATTTACAAAAAGTTGTCACTAAATGATATATTGCTCACACAGGCCATGGGCCTATGTGGAATTGCACCCCAAAATACATTTAGCTGCTTCTCCTGAGTATGGGGATACCACATGTGTGGGACTTTTTGGGAGCCTAGCCGCGTACGGGGCCCCGAAATCCAATCACCGCCTTCAGGATTTCTAAGGGTGTAAATTTTTGATTTCACTCTTCACTGCCTATCACAGTTTCGGAGGCCATGGAATGCCCAGGTGGCACAAAACCCCCCAAAATGACCCCATTTTGGAAAGTAGACACCCCAAGCTATTTGCTGAGAGGCATATTGAGTCCATGGAATATTTTATATTTTGACTCAAGTTGCGGGAAAGTGACACTTTTTTTTTTTTTTTTCATAAAGTTGTCACTAAATGATATATTGCTCACACAGGCCATGGGCATATGTGGAATTGCACCCCAAAATAGATTTAGCTGCTTCTCCTGAGTATGGGGATACCACATGTGTGGGACTTTTTGGGAGCCTAGCCGCGTACGGGACCCCGAAAACCAATCACTGCCTTCAGGATTTCTAAGGGTGAAAATTTTTGATTTCACTCTTTACTGCCCATCACAGTTTCGGAGGCCATGGAATGCCCAGGTGGCACAAAACCCCCCCAAATGACCCCATTTTGGAAAGTAGACACCCCAAGCTATTTGCTGAGAGGCATGGTGAGTATTTTGCAGCTCTCATTTGTTTTTGAAAATGAAGAAAGACAAGAAAAAACTTTTTTTTTTTTCTTTTTTCAATTTTCAAAATTTTGTGACAAAAAGTGAGGTCTGCAAAATACTCACTATACCTCTCAGCAAATAGCTTGGGGTGTCTACTTTCCAAAATGAGGTCATTTGGGGGGGTTTTGTGCCACCTGGGCATTCCATGGCCTCCGAAACTGTGATAGGCAGTGAAGAGTGAAATCAAAAATTCACGCCCTTAGAAAGCCTGAAGGCGGTGCTTGGTTTTCGGGGTCCCGTACGCGGCTAGGCTCCCAAAAAGTCTCACACATGTGGTATCCCCGTACTCAGAAGCAGCAGAATGTATTTTGGGGTGTAATTTCACATATTTCCATGGCATGTTTGAGCAATATATCATTTAGTGACAACTTTGTGCAAAAAAAAAAAAAAAAATTGTCTCTTTCCCGCAACTTGTGTCACAATATAAAATATTCCATGGACTCGACATGCCTCTCAGCAAATAGAAGAAAACCAAGCACCGCCTTCAGGCTTTCTAAGGGCGTGAATTTTTGATTTCACTCTTCACTGCCTATCACAGTTTCGGAGGCCATGGAATGCCCAGGTGGCACAAAACCCCCCCAAATGACCTCATTTTGGAAAGTAGACACCCCAAGCTATTTGCTGAGAGGTATAGTGAGTATTTTGCAGACCTCACTTTTTGTCACAAAATTTTGAAAATTGAAAAAAGAAAAAAAAAAAAGTTTTTTCTTGTCTTTCTTCATTTTCAAAAACAAATGAGAGCTGCAAAATACTCACCATGCCTCTCAGCAAATAGCTTGGGGTGTCTACTTTCCAAAATGGGGTCATTTGGGGGGGTTTTGAACTGTCCTGGCATTTTATGCACAACATTTAGAAGCTTATGTCACACATCACCCACTCTTCTAACCACTTGAAGACAAAGCCCTTTCTGACACTTATTGTTTACATGAAAAAGTTATTTTTTTTTGCAAAAAAATTACTTTGAACCCCCAAACATTATATATTTTTTTAAAGCAAATGCCCTACAGATTAAAATGGTGGGTGTTTCATTTTTTTTTTTCACACAGTAATTGCGCAGCGATTTTTCAAACGCATTTTTTGGGGAAAAAACACACTTTTTTAAATTTTAATGCACTAAAACACACTATATTGCCCAAATGTTTGATGAAATAAAAAAGATGATCTTAGGCCGAGTACATGGATACCAAACATGACATGCTTTAAAATTGCGCACAAACGTGCAGTGGCAACAAAATAAATACATGTTTAAAATCCTTCAAAGGCCTTTACAGGTTACCACTTTAGATTTACAGAGGAGGTCTACTGAAAATATTACTGCCCTCGATCTGGCCTTCGCGGTGATACCTCACATGCATGGTGCAATTGCTGTTTACGTTTGACGACAGACCGCCGCTTGCGTTCGCCTTAGCGTGAGAGCAGGGGGCGACAGGGGTGCTTTTTTTTTTTTTTTTTTTTTTTTTTATTATTTTTTTGCTTTTTTAATCTTACTTTTAAACTGTTCCTTTCATATTTTTTTTTAAATCATTTTTATTGTTATCTCGGGGAATGTAAATATCCCCTATGATAGCAATAGGTAGTGACAGGTACTCTTTTTTGAAAAAATTGTGGTCTATTAGACCCTAGATCTCTCCTCTGCCCTCAAAGCATCTGACCACACCAAGATCGGTGTGATAAAATGCTTCCCCAATTTCCCAATGGCGCTATTTACATCCGGCGAAATCTAAGTCATAAAATGCTCGTAGCTTCCGGTTTCTTAGGCCATAGAGATGTTTGGAGCCACTCTGGTCTCTGATCAGCTCTATGGTCAGCTGGCTGAATCACCGGCTGCATTCTTAGGTTCCCTGTTGAGACAGGAGAGCCAGAGAAAAACACGAAAGACGGTGGGGGGGGGGGGGCATTCCCTCCCACGGCTTGTAAAAGCAGTCTAGAGGCTAATTAGCCGCTAGGATTGCTTTTACATGAAAGCCGACCGCTGGCTGAAAAGAATGATACCAAGATGATACCTAAACCTGCAGGCATCATTCTGGTATAACCACTCAAAGTCGTGAATGGCGTACCTGAATACAAAAAAATGGTTAACAATGGTTAACAATAAAGCACAGTAAACAGTAAAGTATAAATAATTACATACCTGAAAAACAAACATGATAAAACATAATAACAATAACAATAAAACATTGCAGAATAGAATACAGTAAAAAAGAGCAGAACAATAGAGAGAGAGAATAGAGAGAGAGAGAACAATAAAACGACAACTATTTTTTTTTATTTCATATATTTTTTTTTTTTTACACTTTTTTTGTAACTAACTTTTATAACTGTAACCGGTTCCAGGTTCGGGTCTCTCAAAATGCGATGGCATCTTGGGAGACCCTGTGAAAGTGTGCCTAGTCTGTGGAATGCTGTATCCTACGCTAATACTCAACTAGTGAATGGTAGCGTTCAAAACATTCACCAATGCAAAGACCAGGATTGTCAGGACAGGAGGGACAATAATAGCGGGTGTCACGCCTATATCCGCGCTTGCTGCAGACACAATATCTTTTTTGGGGGGGGTTCGCTGGGTAGGGGTACTCGGGAGGACATAAAAATGCCTCTCATGCAGCCGACTGCATTTGGTTGGGGATGTGAATGGGGGAAGTACGGGCGCTGCAGAAGTGGTGGGCTCCCAATTAGGATTGGCGAATGCAGCAGGAAGGGCACTATGGGCACGACGGGCCTGTGTTTGTCTTTTTGGTGGCAGCGGGACACTACTTGTGCTTGCCACCTCACCAGCTTGAACTGCACTTATGGGACTCGCCACGTCACCAAGTGTTACTGCAGTGCTGGTTTGACTATGACCGGGGTGTACTACGCCGCTGGTGCTTGCCAGTTCCCCAAAACGCTACCAAAAAAACTGTTAGCGATCGCAGGGATCAGGCCTGATTCTGCGAACGCTGCAGTTATGCGTTTAGAGTTTTGTAAGTGACAGTGATCGATCGATACTGCACTTGGGTGGGCTGGGCTGGGCCAGGCGGAGGGGCAAAATGCAGGTGCTAGCAGGTATCTGGGCTGATCCCACTAACACTGCGTTTTTGGGAACCCTAAACTGCTGGGGACGCTAGTATAGATCAGATCGGATCAGATATTGATGCGATCAGATACTATACCACTAAGGGAGGTGTACAGTGCGTGCGTGGGTGTTATCGGTACTGGCGCTAATCTGACGCTGCCTGGGGCTGGTGCTTGCCAGTTCCCCAAAATGCTACCAAAAAAACTGTTAGCAATCGCAGGGATCAGGCCTGACTCTGTGAACGCTGCAGTTATGCGTTTAGTGTTTTGTAAGTGACAGTGATCGATCGATACTGCACTTGGGTGGGCCGGGCCGGGCCGGGCGGAGGGGCAAAACGCAGGTGCTAGCGGGTATCTGGGCTGATCCCGCTAACACTGCGTTTTTGGGAACCCTAAACTGCTGGGGACACTAGTATAGATCTGATCGGATCAGATATTGATCCGTTCAGATACTATACCACTAAGGGAGGTGTATGGTGAGTGCGTGGGTGTTAGCGGTACTGGCGCTAACCTGACGCTGCCTGGGGCTGGTGCTGGTGCTTGCCAGTTCACCAAAACGCTACCAAAAAAACTGTTAGCGATCGCAGGGATCAGGCCTGACTCTGCGAACGCTGCAGTTATGCGTTTAGTGTTTTGTAAGTGACAGTGATCGATCGATACTGCACTTGGGTGGGCTGGGCGGAGGCGCAAAACGCAGGTTCTAGCGGGTATCTGGGCTGATCCCGCTAACACTGCGTTTTTGGGAACCCTAAACTGCTGGGGACGCTAGTATAGATCTGATCGGATCAGATATTGATCCGTTCAGATACTATACCACTAAGGGAGGCGTATGCTGCGTGCGTGGGTGTTAGCGGTACTGGCGCTAACCTGACGCTGCCTGGGGCGACGCATATCACCGCCGGGCGATCGGGGGGATAAACCTTTATTCGGTAATAAACGGCGGGTGCCCTGACACTATAAAAAATAAACGAACTAACCAGCGTCAACCGTAACGGTTATACGGTGATCAGTGGTGAAAGGGTTAACTAGGGGGCAATCAAGGGGTTAAAACATTTATTAGGTAGTATATGGGGGTCCCTGACGCTATAAAACGCTGACGGCGAACCTAAATATTTACCTCACTAACTAGCGTCACCAGTGACACTAATACAGCGATCAGAAAAATGATCGCTTAGCGACACTGGTGACAGGGGGTGATCAAGGGGTTAAAACTTTATTAGGGGGGGTTAGGGGGGTACCCTAGACCTACAGGGGGGTAACAGTAACTGTCCCAACACTGTAACTGTCACAAACTGACACTATGCATTAATCTGAAAAAAAAAAAAAAAAAAAAACCTGCTGGTGTCAGTTTGTGACAGGGGGGGGGGGGAATCGGGGTGTTTTGTATGACTGGCATGTTCTACTGTGTGTGTGTGTGTTGGTGCACTCACATAGATGTCTTCTCTCCTCGGGCCGGAACGGAAAATACCGACCCGAGGGGAGATGACATCACTTCCTTTGCTGCTGTTTAGCATACAGCAGCAAAGGAGTGTTCTCATTGGCCGGCGCCGATCGCGAGGGGGGGGCCACGAACGGATGGCCTCCCCCTCGTCTCTGATCGCCGGGGGACAGAACGGGACCGCCTCGGGCGGCGGGGGGGGGTCCGATAGGACCCCCCACCCGCGGGAGGCAAATCACGTACCATGTACGTGATTTTGCCTGCCCGTGCCGCCTTGCCGACGTACATCGGCGTGAGGCGGTCCTTAAGTGGTTAATGTATTCTGACTTCTAAATGGACATAGATATAACTGGCAACGAATCTGAAAAAAAGTTATAATAAGAATTAACAAATGCATTTGTTTCATTCATTTAAAGTGGAGTTCCACCCACTTTTACAACTCTTCAGCATCCCTCACTAAACTGTGCACTGTAAACGAATTGGATATTTTACAATTTTTTTCTCAGTACCTACTGTATATCTGCTGTATTCATTTTTTACTTCCTCCTCCCTGGCCGTGGCCCATCGCATCATTTCCTGTTTGCAATACCTTCTGGGAAGGGGCGGCAACTTCCTCTGACACTGCTGTTGCTATGGAAACCTGACCTGAAACCTCTTACACTGCTTGTGCTGCACTGAGCATGTGCAAGATCTGCAAGGATGAGATCCAGGAAGAAATACAGTCTGGCTTCAGATGCCCACACTTAAGATGGCCACGGCCTGCTGTAAGTTTATAAAATAACAAACTACTGCTATAAACTAACAAAACAGACCTTAGTTTACAGACTAACTTTACTAGAATACATTAAACTTGTGTATTATAGGGGTATTTTTATTTAAAATGTATAATTTCGGCCGGAACACCAATTTAATTCGCATAATGTCACATGATGCGAAAGCAGTTCGGGCCCATGAGAAAATTTAATTCAATTTTAGAATTTGTTCGATAATTCGGATTCAGATAACAAATAGATCTGAATTTAATTCTGCTGTTGTCACCATCAGGAAGTCCTCTAAGAAATGACGTGAAGCCATCACTGAAAGAGTAAACTCTTCAAGATAGAACATATTATTGTATTCAAATTAGCATTCACAGTGCGAACCAAGAGAACAATTTCAGTGGAGACAGTTAGATGTTTTTGATGAGTCCATATGCTTTAACAAGCGACAGTAATAGACACAGTTAACGGTAATGCATCTCTCATTAAGTAGCCAGATGTGCTAAATCACTGGAGCCAGTTTGGAGCTGAGAAAAGGGAAGTTGCAGCTCCACCAGACGCTCTCATTCTGGACCACTCTTGTTATTAGCTTTGACTGATGGGGTTCAAGGTCTGCTACAAAACTAAATACTCTTCAGTCATATTCCGCTGGAGGGATTTGCATTTTGCACTTGCTAACATTTATATCTCTATGGAGGCTTTGCGATCTCCAAAGAAACATTTAAAGCTAATTTGCAGAGTTTAAAATAAACAAAAATGATTCAAAATGTACAAAGTGCATGTCAGTGATAAATACTGTGGCTCACATAAGTTGTGAAAAATGAGGGATATTTCCTACTTAATGAACTGTGACTCTGCCTTGCTGTATGCGTCCACATTAATCTTCTTTACTATATGTGGCATGGGAAAAGATATTAGTGAAAATTGAAGCCTGATCCATTTATAGCAACAGCTAATGATTTTTTGCCCTTATGAAAGCCGACTCCACTTAAAACTGATATTTTAGCTTGACCTGGCTGCTGACAAGTTGAATCATAAGCTGTTTATCTTCCTTCGGGGACATCAAATGTGGCAAAATGTCCCCACCAGGATTCTCAGTTGTATTCAACCACCATGGCCTTTAAAAAGCAGAAATAATGGTGCTCATATGATTCTAAAAAAATGGAGAAGAATAATATGTAGAATAAACTAAAGCTGGCCAGTCTGGCTGCAATAGATCAGTACTTTTGTGGTGGCCTTAAGGGGGGAAGAGGAGGGAACACAGAACCCAGGGGGGGAATCTTACCAAGGACTATTAGATGAAGTAAACCGAAAAGTAGTTCTTAAATTATCTACCCAAGGCCAGGAATCAGTAGCATTATTTGTAACTGCCTTTTCTTGTTGCAGGTTTGTGTAGCACCCTCCTAGATAGGTGCTAGGTTGCTCACTGTAATCAGTTGAGCTGCAAGTGATTGTTTTGGTCTGTTCTGTGTTTCACTGGCTGCAGGGTTGATTGCTTTCCCCTGTCTGCCTGGAAAGGTTCTGGAAAATAGTGGTCTAGGAGTAAATTCAGCAGCTGAATATTTATGCAGCCCTGGCCAAGGAGAGGTGCCCAGATTGTGGCTGGGACAGAAGATAAATATGCTGAGACTTGAAACAGATCGGTTCTTGTCCTAGAGGAGGAGATCCAAACCTGCAGTCTTAACATGTATCTGCTGTTCATTGAGGTCCCAGCTAGACTAGCTCGGGGGCCTATTTTATTGAAAGTTGCTGGAGCTGACTGATGGACTTTTGTCTGGTATCACTGGAAAAGGTGTCTCGTCCAACTATCCAAGGACATTAGTGAGTACAGACTGGAGGGGGAGATCCTTGAGATTGTGTGCTGCTGCAATCTCTCAAGGGATAGAGTTAGTAGCTTTGTTCAAAGGAGTGATTGTGTGCCTGGCTGTGAGTACAACTACTGGAAAAGACACAAGGGACCTTAAGGCTCTGCAACTTGACACATGTAAAGTCGCATGACAAGTCAAAAGCCATGTATTTCAATGGTCCCCGTTCTAATTGGTGCGACTCAAGTCGCAGCGACTCCAAAAAAGGTTTTTGTACTACTTTGTTCCGACTTCGGTGCAACTTGTTCTCCCATGTTTCACCAGTTGCATGACATTGCATCAAAATTGCATTGCAATGTCGCACTGTAAATCGCACGACTTTAGGGTCGCAATAGTGGAAACCTAGCCTAAACTGCGGGCTCCTGCAGGAGTGAGTGCTACATTTGTCTAGGCATGAGAATCTGTAAGGGCAATTCTTAAAGTTCCAGACATGGGAGGGATCGAAGACCCAAAACCCACATTTTATGGATCACTCATCCACAGTACAATACTGTCATTGGAACACCTTGTATCTAAAGGCCTCTCTATTCCAGGTAGCTCCAGGCACTGCGGAAGGGACTACACCCATGGAAGTGGGTTGCTGAAGCTCTGAATGGTTGGTCTACTTCAATTAATTGGAGACACAAGTGCTCCCTTTCCCACTATTCATGGGTGCCGTTTGGATTTCTGGGGACCGTGGTTTGAGATCCTGTTTCCATTCCATGCTTGCTTGACCCACCGCCTCTGGCATGTGTGTCCACATCTTCTGATAAAAAGTACCTACCTACCCCTTTCCTTGGGTGGTGGATGCACAATTCCGGGTGTTTCTTCTACAGATGTTTGCCCACCATTATCCCTATTTATATAGACCAGGGGTCGTCAACCACCGGGCAGTGGCCTTTCTGCAGCCAGGCCACTTGTGTGGGCAGCCGGCATTAGACACCTGGGCGGGCGGCATGAAAGAGCCGGGGCGGCCAGCATAAGACAGCCGGGCGGGCAGCATGATACAGCCGAGCATCCGGCATATGAAAGCTGGTTGGATGGAGGAAGCGAACGGCAGGCAAGCAGAGATGATATCATCTATCTCCGCCCCTGCATCACTGCTCTTCCGCCCTCACAGCCAGTGTTCTGTCAGCCTCAATGTCGGATGTGCGGCGGGGAGCAGAGAGATGACATCATCTCTCACCGCCTGCCCCGCATCACCGCTCTCCTGCCTTCATTCGGAACCCACCACTGCACGGAGGCCTGCCTCTGTGCTAAATGGACCAGTGCTGCCACCAATACAGTGGTGGCAGGCATCGTGGCAAGTGACGTGGCAAGTGACATTCCGCATCGGGTGACAGGCAACGTGGCAAGTGACATTCCACATCTGGTGACAGGCAACATGGCAGTGGACGTGGCAAGTGACAATCCACATCTTGTGGCAGGTGACTTGGCAAGTGACATTCCGCATCTGGTGACAGGTGACGTGGCAAGTGACATTCCAGATCTGATGACAGGCAATGTGGCAAGTGACATTCTGCATCTGGTGACAGGAAACATGGCAAGCGACAATCCACATCTTGTGGCAGGCAGCGTGGCATGTGATGTGGCAAGTGACATTCCGCATCTGGTGGCAGGCAACGTGGCAGGTGACGTGGCAAGTGACATTCCGCATCTAGAGACAGGCAACGTGGCAAGTGACATTCCGCATCTGGTGACAGGCAACGTGGCAAGTGACGTGGCACGTGGCAATCCACATCTGGTAGCAGGCAGCGTGGCAAGTGACATTCCATATATGGTGACAGACATTTTTGGTCAATAAATACTCCTCCCTATCTGAGAGGCAAAAGTTGCTCCATGCTCGATGCTCTAGAATTCCATAAATCTCTGCTTAGGAAAGGCTTCAATTTATTAATAAGGATAAATATACTTAAAAGGCCATCAAACCCAACGTTGTCCTCTTCTCAGCTGAGATTTTTGAAGCACAGGTCTTGTTCTGCACTGTCATTTTTTTCCATCACAGACCGTTAAGATGACACTCATTGAAATGAATGTGTTTTGACTTTGTTACATGTCTCAGCAAGTCGCATGAGAAGTCGCAGCAGTGTGAACCAGGGCTTAATAAAAACTATCCGAGCACATGGTAATCATCTATAATTTTTCATTTTAATTTCTAAGGTAAAAAGTTTCAGTTAAAGCTTTAGAATGGAAACATTTCACCTATTGTTTCAGATACATACAGTGCATCCGGAAAGTATTCACAGCACTTCACTTTTTCCACATTTTGTTATGTTACAGCCTTATTCCAAAATAGATTAAATTCATTATTTTCCTCAAAATTCTACAAACAATACCCCATAATGACAATGTGAAAGAAGTTTGAAATCTTTGCAAATCTATTAAAAATAAAAAACGAAAACAAATCCCATGTACATAAGTATTCACAGCCTTTGCTCAATACTTTGTTGAAGCACCTTTGGCACCAATCATACCCTTTAAGTCTTTTTGAGTATGATGCTACAAGCTTGGCACACCTATGTTTGGGCAGTTTCTCCCATTCTTCTTTGCAGGACCTCTCAAACCCCATCAGGTTGGATGGGGACCATCAGTGTACAGCCATTTTCAGAACTCCCCAGAGATGTTCAATTGGGTTCAGGTCTGGGCTCCGGCTGGGCCATTCAAGGACATTCAGAGTTGTCCCGTAGCCACTCCTTTGTTGTCTTGGCTGTGTGCTCAGGGTCATTGTCCTGTTGGAAGATGAACCTTTGCACCAGTCTGAGGTCCAGAGCGCTCTGGAGCAGGTTTTCATCAAAGATGTCTCTGTACATTGCTTGCATTTATCTTTCCCTCGATGCTGACTAGTCTCCCAGTTCTTGCCACTGAAAAACATTCCCACAGCCTGATGCTGCCATCGTCATGCTTCACTGTGGGGATGGCATCGGCCAGGTGATGAGCGGTGCCTGGTTTCCTCCAGACATAACGCTTGTTGAGGCGATGAATTGCTAGACAAGGGGGAACCGAGTGAAACAGTATATATAAAAGACAAAGGTTATAGTGAGAGGAAGGGAAAGGGGAGTGTGATGGGACATGGGGGTGAGGATGGATTTGGGGAAGGAGGTGGGGGGGGTTGAAATTGTACTTAATATTGTATCCTTGGTTGAATTTTGAAGGAAAATTTTGTATATTGATATTTTGATACAATGAAAATAAATAATAATAATAAAAAAAAGTTCAATCTGTTTCATCAGACCAGAGAATTTTGTTTCTCGTTGTCCGAGAGTCCTTCAGGTGACTTTTGGCAAACTCCAGGCGGGCTGTCATAAGCCTTTGACTGGCTTCCATACAGGCTTGATTGGTGGAGAGCTGCAGAGATGGTTGTCCTTCTGGAAGGTTCTCCTCTCTCTACAGAGAAAGCTGGAGCTCTGTCAAAGTGACCATCGGGTTTTTAGTCCCCTCCTTGAATAAGGCCCTTCTCCCCCGATCTCTCAGTTTGGCCAGGGGGTCCGCTTTAGGAAGAGTCCTGGTGGTTCCAAACTTCTTCCATTTACGGATGTTGGAGGCCACTGTGTTCATTGGGACCTTCAATGCTGCAGTAATGTTTCTGTACCCTTCCCCGGATCTGTGCCTCCATACAATCCTGTCTTGGACTTCATAGCTTGGTTTGAGCTCTGACATGCACGATTAACTGTAGGACCTTATATAGACAGGTGTGTGCCTTTCCAAATAATGCCCAATCAACTGAACTGACCACAGGTGGACTCCAATCATGTTGTAGAAACATCTCAAGGCTGATCAGTGGAAACAGGATGCACCTGAGCTCAATTTTGAGCGTCATGGCAAAGGCTGTGAATACTTCTGTACATCGGATTATTTTTTCGTTTTTTATTTTTAATAATTGTGCAAATATTTCAAACAAACTTCTTTCATGAACTTAATCCATTTTGGAAAAAGGCTGTAACAGAACAAAATGTAGAAAAAGTGAAGCTCTGTGAATACTTTCCGGATGCACTGTAATTTATGTAGTAATCATTTTTTTTAATTTCTCTGTATTCAACAAAATCCTAATCATCCTGTAAAACCTTCAGTAATCCTGATGTTTAGCACATCTCTAGTTTCGCCTGAAAGGTGCAATAAATTGGCTCCATTCGGTTTTAAGCACAAGTCCTATAAGGACACTAAATAAATCAGCGTAAAGAAGACCATTTTAACATGGCCAGTAAGGATTAAAGTCTTACCTATCTATTTTTAGCTTTGTAAAGTTGGTCTCCATGGTCACCATAAATCCTTTTCATATCTGTCTTTTTTACTAGAATTTACAAGCGGCGATGTTTATGGAACTCATCTGCTCTCGCTATCCTTATAGTGGCCATCTGGATTGTGCCAGTGGTAAAAGCAAATACCGACAGCATCCAGAAATCACACTGAGAGATTATCTATTCCCTTTTTATTTGTGGTCATTTAATGTATATTGATTTAAAGAGGAGGGCCAGTCAAAAAAAAAAAAAAAATTAAAAGTCAGCAGCTACAAATACTGCAGCTGTTGACTTTTAATTGGACACTTACCTGTCCCAGGGTCCAGCGATGCGGGGGATCGAAGCCCCGCTCGTCTCCCCCTCCGTTCAGCGGCGCCGGCATTGCAACTGTGGGCACCGGGCTGTGGCTTCACAGCCTGGCACCCACTGCGCATGCTCGAGCGGTGCCGAGCGCCGTGATTGGCCGCTCAGTCACCTGGGACCTGTAATGGGTCCCAGATGATTGACAGGAGGGAGGGAGCAGAGCTGAGCCCTTCCTGTGCCGAGACGGAAGTGATGTCACCAGCCCAGGCACTGAAAGAGGCAGACTAGCAACAGAGGCGAGTAAAAAAAAAATATATATATATCCAAATGGTTTTTTGTATTTTTTTTTAGCATTTTTCATGTAGTTTTTTTTTTTGGGTGGAACCCCACTTTAAGAATGATACAAAAAAATAAATAAAAATACCAGTGATTCAGAATGACCATTTAAAGTGGTTGTAAACCTCAGACATGAAATATGAACAAACCATATCCCTCTATAGTGTGTACTTGTCTCAGTTCAGAGCACTTAGGGGTTTATTTACTAAAGGCAAATAGACTGTGCACTTTGCAAAGCGCAGTTGCACTCTGCTGGGGCAGTTGTTCCAGAGCTCAGTAAATGAGCAAAAGCTCTGCTGACTTCAATCATCCAATCATGTGCAAGCAAAAATTCTATTTTTTATTTTTTTTTTGCATGTGATTGGGTACTTTTTGCAAAGTGAAACTTTACCTCATTTACTAGGCTCTGGAGCAACTGGCCTAGCAGAGAGCAACTGCACAGTCTATTTGCCTTGAGTAAATCAACCCCTAAGGCTGGATTCACACCTATGCGAATTGGATGCGGGAAACCCACATCCAATGTGGGTTTCTCCACATCCAATTTGCATAGCAGGAGAATATGACCGGCTCTCTGTGGAGCCGGTTCACATGTCTCCGGCGCAGCTGCGGAGTACACTGCACAGAAACGCTGTGTGTCTTTGCCTCCGTTTCAGGGCCGAATTCAAGCAAAGATTCTGCCCTGATTCATCCCTGAAACGGAGAACAGGGACGGACAGCGTTGCTGTGCGATCCGCAGCTGGTTTAGGTGTGAACCAAGCCTAAATGTAATTTCTGTCTGCTGCTTCCTTCCTCTGCTTTCAGCATGAATCACAAATTTTCCTGACACCAGGAGAAAAAAGGTGACACGGGAGGGAGCTCCAGCTGATTAACAGCCTCAGCTCTGTTCCTGTGTGTAAATGGGAGTGTCCCTTCCCTCCAATCATCCCTCAGAGCTCTCTTTACTGACCTCTGCAAAGTGTAACTTCAGGTCTCAGCCCCCTTTTTTTCTGAACACTCAGACAAGCTTTATAATTCAGCACTTTGAACAGATATAGAGAAGAGAAGACTGCAGATATACAGGTGCAACTTATGTAGGAGGATTTGTTTCATCTCTGTGTATCACCTGAGACCAGTCACTTCACTGGGTATATGGAAGGGTTTACAACCACTTTAAAATAATAAGTATAAACTACGTGGGGGAAAAAATAAAATAAGGATCATGTATTGAGGCTCACAGGGGCGATTTGATTCATACAATATAAAAAGAGCCATTTTGGGGTGCAAGAAAAACACAGGTGCAGTGTACAGCCTGCTACCAGCAGCCTGTCAAAATCAATGACAGGCTGAATTACACGGCGGCTGTACACTGAAGGACACTATTCCAAGCGCTACTTGTGTTTAGGGCCATATGCATTCAGAAATATATGCCAAAATGATTGAATGTCAGCTCTGTTCAGAACAGCATCCAGCGGCCACACATTTCAGCCTTTCATTGATTTCGACAGGCTGGTGGCAATTGTGCTTCCTTCCCCAAAATGCCACTTTTTATGCTGTACAAACAAAACCACCCTTCTGCATGAAATGATATTCAAATAAATAAATCTATATAATAATGTGTTCAATTAAAGTTAATATGCTGAAACTTTTCTGTTTTGAATAATCCTGACTTCCGGAACCGAGGGCTCCCGCACGCACGTGTGGGAGTGATGTTGGACCTTCAGGCCTCATTCACATCTGAGCGTTTTGTAGCTTGAAGCCTAAAGCTACAAAACGCTGGAGGGGAAAAAATTAGGGATGCACCGAACGGGTTTTTTGATGCTGAAACCGATACCGAAAATGAAAAATACACTAGGCCGAAAACCGAAACAGCACCGATACCGAAAGTGACTGTTTTTAAAAATATTTTTATACAGGAGATGGTCAGAGACTGGGGACATGGTACAGGAGATTGTCAGTGACTGCAGACACATTACAGGAGATGGTCAGAGACTTGGGTCATGGTACAGGAGATGGTCAGAGACTGCAGACACATTACAGGAGATGGTCAGAGACTGGGGACACGGTACAGGAGATGGTCAGAGACTGGGGGCATGGTACAGGAGATTGTCAGTGACTGCAGACACATTACAGGAGATGGTCAGAGACTGGGGACACGGTACAGGAGATGGTCAGAGACTGGGGGCATGGTACAGGAGATTGTCAGTGACTGCAGACACATTACAGTAGATGGTCAGAGACTGCAGACACATTACAATAGATGGTCAGAGACTGGGGACATGGTACAGGAGATGGTCAGAGACTGGGGACATGGTACAGGAGATGGTCAGAGACTGGGGACATGGTACAGGAGATGGTCAGAGGCTGGGGACATGGTACAGGAGATGGTCAGAGACTGGGGACATGGTACAGGAGATGGTCAGAGACTGCAGACACATTACAGGAGATGGTCAGAGACTGGGGACATGGTACAGGAGATGGTCAGAGACTGGGGACATGGTACAGGAGATGGTCAGAGACTGGGGACATGGTACAGGAGATGGTTAGAGACTGGGGACATGGTACAGGAGATGGTCAGAGACTGGGGACATGGTACAGGAGATGGTCAGAGACTGGGGACATGGTACAGGAGATGGTCAGAGACTGGGGACATGGTACAGGAGATTGTCAGGGACTGGAGACATGGTACAGAAGATGGTCAGAGACTGGGGACATGGTACAGGAGATGGTCAGAGACTGCAGACGTGGAACAGGAGATCAATGCAGCCTCACCAGTGTCCATCAAATGCAGCTACACCAGTGCCTGTCAGATGCAGCCTACCAGTCAGTAGCAGCCTGCCTGTGCCCTTCATGTAGCCTCACCAGTGTCTGTGCCCATCAGATGCAGCAGCCTGTCTTTGCCTGTCATGCAGCCTCACCAGTGCCTGTGTCCATATGTAGCAGCCCGCCAGTGCCCATGCCATGCAGCCTTACCAATGCCCGTGCCCATCAGATGTAGCAGCCCGCCAGTGCCCATGCCATGCAGCCTCACCAATGCCGGTGCCCATCAGATGCAGCAGCCCGCCAGTGCCCATGGCATGCAGCCGGCCAGTGCCCATGACGTGCAACCTGCCAGTGCCCATGACGTGCAACCTGCCAGTGCCCATGACGTGCAACCTGCCAGTGCCCATGACGTGCAACCTGCCAGTGCCCATGACGTGCAACCTGCCAGTGCCCATCACGTGCAGTCTGCCAGTGCCCATCATGTACAGCCTGCCAGTGCCTGGTAATGCGATGTCCCGCTGTGTGTCAGAGCTGGATCTGAATCAATGTGCAGGCGATGTAACGATGTCCCACCTCCTAGACCGCCTCTTGTGATAGACGGCACTCTGATCCAATGCTAGGAATCATTGTGCCGTGTGTCATAGGAGGCGGGACATCGTTACATCGGCTGCATGGCGATTCAGATCCAGCTCTGACACACAGCGTGACATCGCATTACCAGGCACTGGGGAGGCTGTGTAGGACAGGAATGAGAAGAGGAGGAGGAGGGAGGGGAGACTCTGAGGGGCGCGTTGGGATAAAATATGTGCGGCACCCGGCGGGATGGCCCGACCCTTTTTCTGCGCCATTATCGACAACATTTCTCTTTCGGCAAATTGCCAAAAAGGCCATTTTCGGCTGATATGTTTCGGCGGCCGAAATTTCGGTGCATCCCTAGAAAAATCAATTATTCTCTAAGGAGATTGTTCACATCTCCACCCCAAAACGCCTGAAGCCAGAAGCCCCAAAATGCCTGAAGCTCAAACAAGTTCTGGAACGTTTTTTTAGTCAGATTTGGGTGTTTTCTGCTTTTTACATTGGTGACCTTTTGACCTGTACAAAATCGCGGCAAAAACGCAGCAAAATTGCGGTAAAATCTCGCAACTTTCTGCCTGAAAACGCTATGCTCAGGTGTGAATGGGGCCTCAGAGTTTCATGGAAGCCGCCATGGTGGAGAGGACTCGGAGCCGAGCTGCTGCACCATAGTGCCTGCCACCCGCTATGATAGGGTAAATGCCGGACCAAATAGCAAACAGCAAGGGGGGGTGGGGGGTGTGTGTGCTGCTCGGGGGGGATAGGTGGTTGTTTGCCACCCCCCCCAAAAAAAAAACACCATCTGCCAATGGGTGTGTCCCTTCCCTTCAATCAGCTCTCACTAAGCTTTGCGTGTGTAACTTGTGTGTAAGTGTAACTTCAGCTCCCTGCCCAATGATTTCCGAAAGTTCAGACAAGCTGTATAAATTCTGGACTTTGAACAGCTGTATGATAGAGAGGGCTGCAGATAAACAGGTACAACTCATGTAGGAGTATTTGTTTGATATCTGTGTATCACAGGAGGCCAGTCACTTCACTGGGTATATGTAAGGCTCTACAACCACTTTAACAAGAAACCTAACTATAATATATACAAATGGAGGGAGGACATGGATAAAGAAAGTAGGATAGAAGATGTGAGGTGCAACCAGGGAGACAAGAAGGACCAAGATGGGGACCAGAACTGGAATCAGGAACATGATGTTGCATTTGAAGGTGGCGACGGCCATGTTGGTACACCCTGCACTGCTCAGCGCATAGGGACATTTTATGATTTCAGTAGATAAGGTGAGTTAACTGCTAAAATAAGTGTGACATTCAACACTTGCCTGGGTGTAACAAGCATAGTTGCCAACATTGTAAAAAAAATTTTAGGGCCACTTTTTTGGCTGTAGGTGGAGTCTTGTTATAATTAGGCGGCGGGGGCATGCATTTGTGGGCGTGGCATAGGGGAAAAGTAAAAATGTGGCGTGCAAAATAGTGGATGTGTCTTAAATGGGCGTGGCTCAAAGGGGGTGTGGTTAGAGTATGAGATGAATGAGGGATGGAGAGGGAAAGGAGGGGAGAGGGATGGAGGGACAGAGGCCCAGATCCTACACAACAATGGAAATATGTGTATTCTAGAAAGTTTAACAATCAGCAGATAAAGATACTCCAAACACCTAGTGTTAGCACTTCAATCATCCCGGCACCATGGTTGTTATGGTGTCAGGATGATTGAAGCGCATTATTTCTATTATTACATTGTAATATAAAATTAAATCATTCAACTCACCATAATGCTAAATCAGTGGGAGCCCTGAGCCTGTCACCTGCCACGTCGCCTGCCACCAGCCGTCCTTCCTTGCATCAGGTGTCCCAGCAGAGTCCGTCCTTGTATCAGGTGTCCCAGCAGAGTTCATCCTTGCATTAGGTGCCCCCAGCGGAGCCCCCCCCTTACATCAGATGTCGCCAGCGGAGCCCCCCCTCACATCAGATGTCCCAAGCGGAGCCCCCCCCCACACATCAGGAGTCCCCAGCGGAGGCCCCCCACACATCAGATGTCCCCAGCGGAGCCCCCCCACACATCAGATGTCCCCAGCGGAGCCCCCCCACACATCAGGAGTCCCCAGCGGAGCCCCCCCACACATCAGGAGTCCCCAGCGGAGCCCCCCCACACATCAGGAGTCCCCAGCGGAGCCCCCCCTCACATCAGGAGTCCCCAGCGGAGCCCCCCCACACATCAGGAGTCCCCAGCGGAGCCCCCCCACACATCAGGAGTCCCCAGCGGAGCCCCCCCTCACATCAGGAGTCCCCAGCGGAGCCCCCCCTCACATCAGAAGTCCCCAGCGGAGCCCCCCCTCACACCAGGAGTCCCCAGCGGAGCCCCCCCTCACACCAGGAGTCCCCAGCGGAGCCCCCCTCACACCAGAAGTCCCCAGCGGAGCCCCCCCTCACATCGGGAGTCCCCAGCGGAGCCACCTCACATCAGGAGTCCCCAGCGGAGCCCCGCTCACATCAGGAGTCCCCAGCGGAGCCCCGCTCACATCAGGAGTCCCCAGTGGAGCCCCCCTCACATCAGGAGTCCCCAGCGGAGCCCCCCCTCACACCAGGAGTCCCCATCGGAGCCCCCCTCACACCAGGAGTCCCCAGCGGAGCCCCCCTCACACCAGAAGTCCCCAGCGGAGCCCCCCCTCACATCGGAAGTCCCCAGCGGAGCCCCCCCTCACATCGGGAGTCCCCAGCGGAGCCACCTCACATCAGGAGTCCCCAGCGGAGCCCCGCTCACATCAGGAGTCCCCAGCGGAGCCCCGCTCACATCAGGAGTCCCCAGTGGAGCCCCCCTCACATCAGGAGTCCCCAGCGGAGCCCCCCCACATCAGAATTTCCCAGCGGAGCCCCCCCTCACACCAGGAGTCCCCAGTGGAGCCCCTCCCTCACATCCGGAGTCCCCAGCGGAGCCCCCCTCACATCCGGAGTCCCCAGCGGAGCCCCACTTCACATCAGGAGTCCCCAGCGGAGCCCCCCTCACATCAGGAGTCCCCTGCGGAGCCTCCCCTCACATCAGGAGTCCCCAGCGGAGCCCCCCCTCACACCAGGAGTCCCAAGCGGAGACCCCCCTTTATATCAGGAGTCCCCAGCGGAGCCCCCCACACATCCGGAGTCCCTAGCGGAGCCCCCTCACATCAGGAGTCCCCAGTGGAGCCCCCCTCACATCAGGAGTCCCCAGCGAAGCCGACCTTCACATCAGGAGTCCCCAGCGGAGCCCCCTCACATCTGAGTCCCCATCAGCACAGTCATCCTTACATCTGGTGCCCCCCTGTGACATCCAGACTATACGGCCCCCCCGTGACATCCAGACTATACGCCCCCCCTGACATTCAGACTATATGGCCCCTCCCCCCGTGACACCCAGACTATATACTCCCCCCTGTGACATCCAGACCGGCCCCCCCTGTGACATCCAGACCGCCCCCCCCCCCCGTGACATCCAGATGGCCCTACCTGTGACATCCATCGAGCGGAGCCACATGGTTACAGTAGAGATTGAGCTGCGGCGCCGTCCATCCCCCGCCCCTTTCCATAACAGGTCACAGAGACTGGCAGCAGGCGGAGCGGGCCGGGGGGTGGGCAGCGCCGCAGCTCATTCTCTACTTTAAGCCATCTAGCCAGCCGAAGGGTCTCCATAAAAATGGCGGCCGGCGGAGACATCATCTCTGCCGGCCGCGGCTAGCAGCCGGCGGCGAAAATCTTGAAAAACCAAATTTCTCGGGACATCTCGGGAAAAGGGTCTAAATCCCGGGAATGTCACCAGAAATTCGGGACAGTTGGCAAGTATGCATGTATCCCTATACAATCTTCTGTATCCAATACACTTTCCTATACCCCATAGCACACTCCATGCATCTCCCATGTACTCTCCTATACCCCATAGCGCACTTGGAGCATGTCCCATGCACTCTCCTATACCACATAGCACACTCCATATGTCTCCTATACCCCATAGAACACTCCATGCATCCCATAGCACACTTCATGCGTCTCCCATATACTCTCCTATACTAAGGTGACCAGATTTTTAAAATAATAACCGGGGACATATTTTTTTTTTTACTTGTAATGGCAGCAATCGAGGACTCTTTGCCCGTCTCCGCTGCCGCCACCCGCCTCGCAGCCTGTCAGGTCTAAAGCCCCATACACACTATCAGATTTTCTGCTGATTTTTTTCCTTCAGATTTACCAAAACCATATATTATGATATCATATCATATCATATAATATCAAACCTTAGGAGTTTCAATTTGTATGCAATCAGGCAGGCCTTCGCACTACATGGTTTTGGTAAATCTGAAGACAAAAATCAGCAGAAAATCTGATAGTGTGTATGGGGCTTTAGGCTCGATTCACATCTATGCATGTTACTTTTGAGCATTTCTGCAGTGCTTTTTGCGGTGCTTCCTGCGTTTTTGAACATGCATTTTTGCTGCGTTTTTTTGCAGCGTTTTTGCATTTTGCTTTTTTTTTATACTGTATACAGTAAAAAAAAAATTTGGAAAAAAACGCAAAACGCAACAAAAACGCGGTAAAAACGCGGTACTTGCGTTTTGGATGCGGGTCCATTGAATTCTATTACATGCAAAACGCTGCATTTTGCATGAAAAAAAGTCCCCGACCCTTTCCAAAAACGCAGAGGCACAAAAATGCATTGATGTGAACATGTTCCATAGGAACCCATGTTAAAAAATTCCCATGCATTTCTGCAAAATGCAAAATGCATCAAAAAACGCGCTAGTGTGAATAGAGCCTTACTCTTCGGGCCCCGGCTACTACTGGGTGGGGAGCAGAGGAAGATCACTCCACCAGGGAAGGCAAGGAGATAAGCAGGCAGGCGGCTGGCCGGGACTTGAGCCAAGGCAGAAGAACATGCGAGTGGAGCTGAATGGGCATGCGCCTGAAACTGAAGAAATAGTCCCTCCTCTCCGACCAGCACATGATCATCAGAAAGGGGCACAGATAATGGAAAAAATAAACCCCCATAAGCTAGTAGGAGCGGCAGAGGAGGGGGGGTGCAATTCAGATTTTTTCTTTTTATTCTGCATGGGCTGTCTTTGAAATTTCCCCAGCCCCTGTTCAAATCCAATCCGGGGACAAAACTGGGGACAGACTTGGTGCGGGGACAGTGTCCTCAATCCGGGGACTGTCCCCAGAAGCCGGGGATGTCTGGTCACCCTATCCTATACCCCTAAGCGCATGCCCCATACACTCTCCTATACCCCACAGCACACTCCATGCATCTCCCATACACTCTCCTATACCCCATAGCACACTCCATGTGTCCCTCATACACCCTCCTATATCCCATAGCACACTCCATGTGTCCCCATACACTCTTCTATATCCCATGCACTCTCCTATACCCCATAACACACTACAAGCGTCTCCCATATACTCTCCTATACCCCATAGCGCACTTGGCGCATGCCCCATACACTCTCCTATACCCGATAGCACACTCCATGCATCTCCCATACACTCTCCTATACCCCATAGCACACTCCATGCATCTCCCATACACTCTCCTATACCCCATACATACTCCATGCATGCCCCATAGCGCACTCCATGCATGCCCCAAGTGCTCTCCTATACCCCATAGCACACTCCATGCATCCCATGGACTCTCATATACCCCATAGCACACTCCATGCATCTCCCATATACTCTCCTATACCCCACAGCGCACTTGGCGCATGCCCCATACACTCTCCTATACCCCATAGCACACTCTATGCATCCCATGCACTCTCATATACCCCATAGCACACTCCTTGTATCTCCTATACCCCATAGCACACTTCATGCATCCACATACACTCTCCTGTATCCCATGCACTCTGCTATACCCCATAGCATACCCCATGCATCTCCCATATACTCTCCTATACCCCATAGTGCACTCGGACCATGCCCCATGCACTCTTCTATACCACATAGCACACTCCATGTGTCCCTCATACACCCTCCATGTGTCCCCATACACTCTTCTATATCCCATGCACTCTCCTATACCCCATAACACACTACAAGCATCTCCTATATACTCTCCTATACCCGATAGCGCACTTGGCGCATGCCCCATACACTCTCCTATACCCCATAGCACACTCCATGCATCTCCCATACACTCTCCTATACCCCATACATACTCCATGCATGCCCCATGCTCGCTCCTATACCCCATAGCGCACTCCATGCATGCCCCAAGCGCTCTCCTATACCCCATAGCACACTCCATGCATCCCATGCACTCTCATATACCCCATAGCACACTCCATGCATCTCCCATATACTCTCCTATACCCCACAGCGCACTTGGCGCATGCCCCATACACTCTCCTATACCCCATAGCACACTCCATGCATCCCATGCACTCTCATATACCCCATAGCACACTCCATGTATCTCCTATACCCCATAGCACACTTCATGCATCCCCATACACTCTCCTGTATCCCATGCACTCTGCTATACCCCATAGCATACCCCATGCATCTCCCATATACTCTCCTATACCCCATAGTGCACTCGGACCATGCCCAATGTACTCTTCTATACCACATAGCACACTCCATACGTCTGTTATACCCCATAGCACACTCTATGCATCTCCCATACACACTCCATGCATGCCTCATACACTCTCCTATACCCCATAGCACACTCCATGCATGCCCCATAGCACACTCCATGTGTCCCACCATACACTCTTCTATAACCCATAGCACACTACATTTGTCTCCTATAGACTCCCCTATACCCCATAGCACACTCCATACATCCCCATACACTCTCTTGTATCCAATACACTCTCCTATACCCCCTAGCACACTCCATGCATGCCCCATACACTCTCCTATACCCCACAGCACACTCCATGCATCTCCCATACACTCTCCTATACCCCATAGCACACTCCATGTGTCCCTCATACACCCTCCTATATCCCATAGCACACTCCATGTGTCCCCATACACTCTTCTATATCCCATGCACTCTCCTATACCCCATAACACACTACAAGCGTCTCCCATATACTCTCCTATACCCCATAGCGCACTTGGCGCATGCCCCATACACTCTCCTATACCCGATAGCACACTCCATGCATCTCCCATACACTCTCCTATACCCCATAGCACACTCCATGCATCTCCCATACACTCTCCTATACCCCATACATACTCCATGCATGCCCCATATCGCACTCCATGCATGCCCCAAGTGCTCTCCTATACCCCATAGCACACTCCATGCATCCCATGGACTCTCATATACCCCATAGCACACTCCATGCATCTCCCATATACTCTCCTATACCCCACAGCGCACTTGGCGCATGCCCCATACACTCTCCTATACCCCATAGCACACTCTATGCATCCCATGCACTCTCATATACCCCATAGCACACTCCTTGTATCTCCTATACCCCATAGCACACTTCATGCATCCCCATACACTCTCCTGTATCCCATGCACTCTGCTATACCCCATAGCATACCCCATGCATCTCCCATATACTCTCCTATACCCCATAGTGCACTCGGACCATGCCCCATGCACTCTTCTATACCACATAGCACACTCCATGTGTCCCTCATACACCCTCCATGTGTCCCCATACACTCTTCTATATCCCATGCACTCTCCTATACCCCATAACACACTACAAGCATCTCCTATATACTCTCCTATACCCGATAGCGCACTTGGCGCATGCCCCATACACTCTCCTATACCTGATAGCACACTCCATGCATCTCCCATACACTCTCCTATACCCCATACATACTCCATGCATGCCCCATGCTCGCTCCTATACCCCATAGCGCACTCCATGCATGCCCCAAGCGCTCTCCTATACCCCATAGCACACTCCATGCATCCCATGCACTCTCATATACCCCATAGCACACTCCATGCATCTCCCATATACTCTCCTATACCCCACAGCGCACTTGGCGCATGCCCCATACACTCTCCTATACCCCATAGCACACTCCATGCATCCCATGCACTCTCATATACCCCATAGCACACTCCATGTATCTCCTATACCCCATAGCACACTTCATGCATCCACATACACTCTCCTGTATCCCATGCACTCTGCTATACCCCATAGCATACCCCATGCATCTCCCATATACTCTCCTATACCCCATAGTGCACTCGGACCATGCCCAATGTACTCTTCTATACCACATAGCACACTCCATACGTCTGCTATACCCCATAGCACACTCTATGCATCTCCCATACACACTCCATGCATGCCTCATACACTCTCCTATACCCCATAGCACACTCCATAGCACACTCCATGTGTCCCACCATACACTCTTCTATAACCCATAGCACACTACATTTGTCTCCTATAGACTCCCCTATACCCCATAGCACACTCCATACATCCCCATACACTCTCTTGTATCCAATACACTCTCCTATACCCCCTAGCACACTCCATGCATGCCCCATACACTCTCCTATACTCTATAGCACACTCCATGCATCCCTCACACACCCTCCTATATCCTATACCCCATAGCACACTCCATGTGTCGACCATACACTCTCCTATATCCCATACACTCTCCTATACCCCATAGCGCACTACATGCATGCCCCATGCTCGCTCCTATACCCCTTAGTGCACTCCATGCATGCCCCATACACTCTCCCATACCCCATAGAACACTCCATGCATCCCATATACCCCATAGCACACTCCATGTATCTCCTATACCCCATAGCACATTTCATGCATCTCCCATATACTCTCCTATACCCCACAGCGCACTTGGCGCATGCCCCATACACTCTCCTATACCCCATAGCACACTCCATGCATCCCATGCACTCTCATATACCCCATAGCACACCCCATGTATCTCCTATATACTCTCCTATACCCCATAGCACACTCCATGCATCCCTCACACTCTCTCCTATACCCCATAGCACACTTCATGCATCCTCATACACTCTCCTGTATCCCATGCACTCTCCTATACCCCATAGCTCACTCCATGCATCTCCCATATACTCTCCTAAACCCCATAGCGCACTGGGAGCATGCCCCATGCACTCTTCTATACCACATAGCACACTCCATACGTCTGCTATACCCCATAGCGCACTCCATGCATCCCTCATGCACTCTCCATTACCTCATAGCACACTCCATGCATTCCTCATACACCCTCCTAGACCCCATAGCACACTCCATGTGTCCCCATACACTCTCCTATATCCCATGCACTCTCATATACCCCATAGCACACTCCATGTATCCCCTATACAATCTTTTGTATCCCATACACTTTCCTATACCGCATAGCACACTCCATGCATCTCCCATATACTCTCCTATACCCCGCAGGGCACTTGGAGTATGTCCCATGCACTCTCCTATACCACATAGCACACTCCATACATCTGCTATACCCCATAGCACACTCCGTGCATCTCCCATACACACTCCATGCATTCCCCATACACTCTCCTATACCCCATAGCGCACTCCATGCATACCCCATAAACTCTCCTATACCCTATAGCACACCCCATGCATCCCTCATACACTCTCCTATACCCAATAGCACACTCCATGCATGCCCCATATCACACGCAATGTGTCCCCCATACACTCCCCTATACTCCATAGCACACGCCATGCATCCCCATAAATTCTCCTATATCCCATACACTCTCCTATACCCCATAGCACACTCCATGCGTCGCCCATATAATCTTCTATATCCCATATCGCACTTGGGGCATATCCCATGCACTCTTCCATACCACATAGCACACTCCATACGTAAGGTTGCAACCTGTCCGGTATTCTCCCGGACAGTCTGGGTTTTGAACCATGAGCCCAGGTCTCAGTCTGCCTAACACAAAGACACATTGTTCACACCGGACTGTGGCTCTAAGCTCCATCTGCTCAGCTCTAGGGGCAGGGGGAAGAAACAGGACTAGGGTACCAGCGGTCTGGAGCAGTTTTAACAGATTCCTCTTCTACAGCAATCCGCCAGGGCATGTAATTCCCAGGAACCGCAGCACAAGCATTGCTCCTCTTCTTCCTGAAAATCATCAAATAGTCCCAGCCCCCTCTTTTATACCACTCCACTAGGGCTCTGAAATTGCCGGGAGCCGCAGCACAAGGATTACTCCGCCGGGACTATTTGATGGTTTTCGGGCAGAAGAGGAGTAATCCTAGTGCTGCGGCTCCCAGCAATTTCAAAGCCCTGGCAGAGTGGTATAGAAGAGGGGGGCGGCACTTTAGTTTAATTGGCGGAGCCACAGCACAAGGGACACTCCGCCGAGAATATTTGATGATTTTAGGGCAGAGGAGGAGTAATGTTTGTCTGTAACCCCACCCCCACCATCACCGCTATGAGCGAGCGTTTCAGCAACATGCAGGACAGAGCGAGGAGTAGAAGCAGCAGTGACAGCCCCCCAAGAGCTCCATCACAGCCATCTGAACTGCGCTGGGGATTTCTTCCTCCTTCTCTGCTAGTCCCCCCTCCCTGGACTGCTATGTGTGTACAGACCTCTGGATGTCTTTACTCCCTACACACCATTCACCTTATTAGGAGGGAGGACGGGGCAGCTGTTTGTATTCTTCCTGACCAGTGATTTCTTTCTACTAGAGGGGGATGATCAAGGCCCCCTATCTTACCTCTGCAGTCCTCCCAGCTGATGTTTTTTTTAACTTGAGGGGGGTGAAGGGGAGTCTCTGTATCCCTGGATGGGGGTCCCCCTTATCACCCCCCCCCCCTAGTCCTCCCTGCCCCTTTCACACCAGCCTCTGTTAGCATTAGCTGACCTGGGAGGATGTATTGGGGACAGACTGACCTGGGGGGATTATACTAGGGGACAGACTGACCCGGGGGAATGTACGGGGTTACAGACTGTTCTAGGGGGGATAATACTGGGAGGTGATTTACTGGGCGAAAGACTGCCCTGGGGGGAGTATATTGGGGGACAGACTAACCTAGGGGGATTGTACAGGGGGGCAGAATGCACTTTTTAAAACCCCTACTGTTCATCACGGCACCGCATTACTGCTCTTCTTGGGCACCCAAAAGTGACCCAAGTCTTTTATAGTCCTATAGTGTATACTGAAAATGTAAAAAATTGCAGTGCGCCACTAAAGTGTTTGGGTTTGGCATGAGGAAAAGGTGGCAACCCTATCAATGAGTCTCCCATACACACTCCATGCGTCTCCCATAACCCATACACACTCTATGCATGCCCCATACACTCTCTTATACTCCATTGCACACTCCACGTGTCCCCATACACTCTCCTGTACTCCGTAGCACACCCCATACATGCCCCATACACTCTCCTATACCACATAACACACTCCATGCATGCCCCATACACTCTCCAATACCCCATAGCACACTCCACGCATGCCCCATACACTCTCCTATACCCCATAGCACACCCCATGTGTCCCCCATACACTCTCCTATATCCCATGCACTCCCCTATACCCCATAGCACACTACATTTGTCTCCTATATACTCTCCTATACCCCAAAGCACACTCCATGCATCTCCCATACACTCTCCTATACCCCTTAGCACACTCCATGCATCCCCATACACTCTCCTGTATCCCATACACTCTCCTATACCACATAGCACGTTTCATGAATCTCCCATTTATTCCCCTGTACCCCATAGCACACATCTTGTGTCCCCCATACACTCTTCAATACCCCATAACACACTCCATTTGTCTCCTATATACTCTCCTATACCCCATAGCACACTCCATGTTCTCCCATACACTCTCCTATACCCCATAGCACCCTCCATGCATGCCCGATACACTCTCCTATGCCCCGTAGCCATAGCACACAGTCCCCGACAGTCCCGGAATGGGCGTGACTTTCCCGCATTGACACCTCTGTCCCTTTGTCCCGCATAATGCTATTAATTACCTGTTAAGTTCTGTCTCAATAGGACCTGTGTCCTAACAAAATAGGCAGAACAGCTGCCTCTGATCTCCCCTCTACACTGCCAGCTAGAGAGGATTAGGATTTCTCCTCCCTCCAAACTGCAGGTGGCAATAGACACAGCTGTGCAGTGAGGGAAGGCTGTCCTTCTCTCTATCCGCTCCTCACATGGCTGGAGAGGGAAGAAGGTGCTTAGTTCCCAGTAGGGATGAGCCGAACACCCCCGGTTCGGTTCGCACCAGAACTTGCGAACAGACAAAAAATTGTGCGACCATGCGAACCCGGTTAAAGCCTATGGGACACAAACGTGAAAAATCAAAGTGCTCATTTTAAAGGCTTATATGTAAGTTATTGTCATAAAAAGTGTTTGGGGACCCGGGTCCTGCCCCAGGGCACATTTATCAATGCAAAAAAAAGTTTTTAAAACAGCAGTTTTTTCAGGAGCAGTGATTTTAAGAATGCTTAAAGTAAAACAATAAAAATGAAATATTCCTTTAAATATTGTGCCTGGGGGTGTCCTTAGACTGCCTGTAAAGTAGCGCATTTTTTCTCATGTTTAGAACAATACCGCAGTAAAATGACATTTCTAAAGGAAAAAATGTCATTTAAAATTGCTCGGGGCTGTAATGTATTGCCAGATCCCGGCGATATACATAAAAAAAAAAAAAATCATTGAAAAAAACAGGGTGGGTTTTTCCCCCCAGTCCATACTAGGCTTTTCGGGTCTGGCATGCATATTAAGGGGAACTCCACACCAATTTTTTTTTTTTAAATGGCGTAGGGGTCCCCCCTCAAATCCATAACAGACACAAAAGGGCCTAGTATGGATGGGGGGAACCAATGCCGTTTTTTTCTTAATTCTGTCATAGGGCTTCCCTTAACCACTTCAATACACTATATTATATATTGTACACTGCACTATATACCCTGCACTGTATTATATATACTACACTGACTGCACTATATACTCTGAACTCCAGTGTATATACGATAAGGACTGCACTATATACTCTGCTTAAAAATTGGCCCTTAGGTGTTGGTGGTGGCAGAACACGGTAACCCCTCACAGTTACTCCTTTTGGGCGCAGGAATGGTCCCTGCTGTTAAATATTACTTAAAAAATTGTACTTACATGCCCCTGTTAAACAGGGCCAGAAACATTGGGCCCTAGGTGTTGGTGGTGCCAGAACACAGTAACCCCTAACAGTTACTCTTGATGGCCGCAGGAACGGGCCCTGCTGTTAAATATTATTTCAAAAATTGTAATTACATGCCCCTGTTAAACAGGGGCAAAAAAATTGTGCCTTGGGTGGTGGTGGTTCCATAACACTGCAACTCCTCACAGTTATGCCGCGTACACACGAGCAGAATTCCCGTCCGAAAAATCTTGGATGGTTTTTCCGATGGAATTCCGCTCAAGCTTGTCTTGCATACACACGGTCACACAAATGTGACCGTCAAGAACGCGGTGACGTACAACACTACGACGAGCCGAGAATAAAGTTCAATGCTTCCGAGCATGCGTCAAATTGTTTCCGAGCATGCGTGATCTTTTTGCGCGTCCGAATTGCATACAGATGATCGCATTTTCAGATAGGAACTTTTCCTGACCGAAAAATAGAGAACATGCTCTCAATCTTTTGCTGGCTGGAATTCCACCAGCAAAAGACTGATGGAGCATACACACAATCGCATTTTCCAACAAAAAGCTCTCATCAGAGTTTTGCTGGCAGCATTTCCGATCGTGTGTACATGGTATTACTCTTGTTGGGCGCAGGAAGGAGCCCTGCTGTTAAATATTATTTCAAAAAGTTTAATTACATGCCCCTGTTAAACAGGGGCAGAAAAATTGGGCTTTGGGTGGTGGTGTTGCCCTAAACCAAAAATATTATTGGAAGCTAGCATCATCATGATTGAGGAGGAATAGGCTAGGCATCATTGGCAGTCTTCAAGGGATCCCAGATCCATAGCAAATTCAATCAGTTACATCAGCATCAGGTGCTTGATAGCTGCTGATCCAGGACGGATTCGTTTTTCTAAATGTGAGCCTTTCAACTGAGTCTGTGAACAGGCACACTCATTGATCCATTACAAACTCTCCAGCAACACTGAATGTGTGTTCAGAAAGCACGCTGGATGCAGGATGGGCCAGTAGCTCAATTGCATATTGAGCAAGTTCTAGCCAGTGGTCCAACCTCAAGACCCATTAACCTAGTGGATGCTCTGTTGGAAAGGTCTCCAAGTCTGCTCTCTCCCCTAGATATTTCTGCACCATATAATGCAGACGCTGGCGATGGTTGCTGGAACCTATCAGACCTTGGCGCTGAGGACTGAAAAATTGTTTAACGGCATCGGTCAGCCAGCCACATTCTCCACCGCTCTTCCTCTGACCGAACGAAGCCTCAGAAACACGTTGTCCAGCACCAGGAAATGGTAACCTCCCAGGGTCTGGAAATGCGTTACACAAACTTTTCTTCAAGGCCTGCTGAAGATGTTTCATCCTCTGCTCCCTCTGCGAAGGCAGGATAAGTTCTGCAACCTTACTCTTGTAATGTGGATCAAGAATGGTTGCCAGCCAGTAATGATCCCTCTCCCTAATACCATGAATCCTAGGATCCTTTCGCAGGCTTTGCAGAATCAGGGAGGCCATGCAGCGCAAGTTTGCAGAGGCATTCGATTCTGAGTCCTCTGGGTCACTAAGGATCACATTAGCCATAACTACCTCCTCCCAGCCACGTACAACTCCTTGTGTTTCTGGGGACTGAAAACCATCCCTTGAAGACTGCTGTGTGTTATCCTCAACATCCATGCACAATCCTCCTCCTCTTCTTCCTGTATGTTTGGCGGACCCACAGCAATGCTATCTGGGTAAAGGGGGCCTTGAGAGGAAAGGAAGTCCTCCTCTTTCTCCCGCTGTTCTGCCTCAAGTGTCCTGTCCATGATTCCACAAAGTGTGTGCTCCAGCAGGAAAACTGGAGGGACAGTGTCACTGATGCATGCATTGTCGCTGCTCACCATCCTTGTGGCCTCCTCAAATCGTTACAGGACAGTGCATGCATCCTTGATCAGTAGTCACTGGCGCGGCGAAAAGATGCCAAGCTCCCCTGACCCTGTCCTGGTGCCATACTCACGCAGGTACTCATCGATGGCCCTCTGCTGTGTGTGCAGCCGCTGCAGCATTGCCAACGTTGAGTTCCACCTGGTAGGCATGTCACAAATGAGGTGGTTGATGGGCTGGTTGCATTCCCTTTGAATGTCAGCCAGCTGAGCACTGGCATTGTATGACCAGCGGAAATTACCACAGACTTTTCTGGCCTGCCTCAGGAAATCTTGTAAGCCTGGGTACCTGGTCAAGAAACGCTGCACCACCAAATTCAGGAGGTGTGCCAAACATGGAGCATGGGTCAAGTGTCCCTGTCAGAGGGCGGAGAGAAGGTTAGGGGCATTGCCGCATACAACCATTCCTGCCTAAAGCTGGCGTGGCATCAACCACCTCTGAGCCTGCCCCTGCAGAGCTGACAGAATCTCTGCCCCAGTGTGGCTCCTTTCCCCTAGGCAGACCAACTCAAGCACCGTATGACATCTTTTTGTCTGACTGCTTGCGTAACCCCTTGAGCGTTTAGGGAGCACTGCTGGTTCAGAGAACAATTCTGCAAAAGAGGCCATAGAGGAAGAAGAAGAGGTGGGAGAGGAGCATACAGATGTTCTGGCAGAATCACCACTAGCTTTTTGGAGGCATGGTGGCAGAACAAGCTCCAACACTGAACCCTGTCCTGCATCCTTGTCAGCTGCCAGCAGAGTTACCCAGTGCACCGCGAAGGAAAGGCAACGTCCCTGCCCATGCCTGCTGGACGAGTCAGCGGTAATATGAACCTTACTGCTGACCGCCCTGTCCAACGAGGCCAAAACATTGCCTTCCACATGGCAGTAGAGAGCCGGAATGGCCTTACGTGAAAAGAAATGGCGTTTTGGAACCTGCCACTGTGGTACAGCACATTCCACAAATTCACAAAAGGGGGCTGAGTCTACCAGCTGAAAAGGCAGCAGTTGCAGTGCTAGAAATTTGGCCAAGCTAGCATTTAGACGCTGAGCATGTGGATGGCTGGGACCGAATTTCTTTTTATGGTTCAGCATCTGGGGTAGGGAAATTTGCCTGCTGAAATCAACTGGTGGGGTACTGCTAGCAGATTGGCTGCAAGTACTTGACACCTATTGCTATACCTTCATTCAGGTTTTTGAGAGGACTAGAGGTATAGTAGGTTTTGAGATCCCAGATGAGGAGCAAGGAGAAGTCTGCCTTTTTCTATGATATGGGTCTTTCAGGCGCTGCTGCCAACGGACTGCATGGCAGGTCGTCATATGTCTGGTCAAGCATGTGGTGCCTAAGCGACTGCTGTTCTGCCCACGCTTGATCCGATTCAGACATAGGTTGCAATCAGCAACGGTGCGATTTGCTACACACGTGTCGAAAAAGGCCAACAAGGGAACTTTTAAAAGTCAGCAGGGAATCAGAAGTGCCCTGCACCTGCGGAGCTCTGCGGTGTGATGCAATAGGGTGACTGCCCTTAAGCTGACCCCTGGAGGATATCCTGCCTCGTTGGAGTTGTGCCTCCTCCTCACTTTCCTGCTCTCTTCTCTCAGGCACCCAAGTACGGTCAGTGACCTTATCATCCCCTCCCTCCTCGTCACTGGAGCAAACTTGGCAGTATGCTGCAGCTTGGGGAACATGACTTCCAGTTTCTTGTCCTTCTGTGGCACCCCCTCTCTCTAGGTTCACATTACTCCCTTCCTCCACCTGGGAACCAACATCGGAACCTTCAAATTGCTGCGCATCCTCCAGCAGCATGTAACCGACACTGTGGTTGAATAATTCTGGGGACTCCTCCGTGTACGCTGGTGGGGCTATGGAAGTGTAACTATGGACAAGGAGCCGGTGGAATAAGCTGCTTTGGCAGCTGCGTTGGAAGACAGACTACTATGAGCCAGGGTGACAGAGGATGAGGACGACTTTGTTATCCACTCCACCAACCCTTCTGCATGTTGTGGCTCAATAACACGGCCAGCAGCAGAAAAAAAGGACAAGTGTGTCCCCCGGCCACCTGCAGAGGATGCACCATGTCCATGACCACCACTGTTAACTGTAGACACAGAGGCTGCTTGCCCTCTTTTAATGGCCTGTGAGCGTCTCCTTGGTAGCTTTCCGGACATGATAGGGATTCTTTTCACAGCACACTACATTGTATTATATACTGTGTACACCGCCTGAAGTGTATTAGAAACTGTACACGCTGTATTATATACTGTGTACACTGCCTGAGGTGTATTAGAAAATGTACACCGGCTGCACTGTATTATATACTGTGTACACCACCTGAAGTGTATTAGAAAATGTACGCTGGCTGCACTGTATTATATACTGTGTACACTACCTGTAGTGTATTAGAAACTGTACACCACCAAATGCACTGTATACATATAGGCTGAATGCAGAGTGTGTGTGTGTGTGTGTGTGTGTATGTATATGTATATATATATATATCTCAAATACACTGCAATTAACCTGCCTGCCTAATCTAGCTCAATCTATCTCTGTCCACAGTCACACACTATACAAGGCCGCTATGTAAGCAGCCTTATATAGTGTGGGGTGTGGACTTAGTCCCCCTGAGCCATGATTGGCCAAAGGCACCCTGCCTTTGGCCAATTATGGCTCTCTCTGCAGAGCGCGCTGTGATTGGCCAAAACATGCAGGTCAGGTGCATGCTTTGACCAATCATCAGACACTAATGCACTGCAATCTTGTAGTGCATTATGGAGCGTTCCGCGGCGCTCTAATTTCCCGCGAACGTCCCATATTATTTGCTGTTCAGCGAATGGGCGAACACCCAATGTTGGATTCGAACTTGCATTAGACTCCAACATCAAGCTCATCCCTAGTTCCCAGTGTGGTCCCATCTGTAAGTACAAGGATGGGAGAGGGGGGGGACAACTCAGCTCAAGAACTGTCCTCTCTATTCCTCCTCTCCTTCTTAGATCCCTCCAGACCTTCCCTCTCTCCTCCGCAGACACCCCTCTTTCTCAGCTATCTGTGCTGAGAAGTGTAATCAGGAATGGGGGGGTGTATTTGCTAGAAGGAGGAATGGGGGATGGGGGGGGGGATTAGAGCCAGGAGGGGGGCGGGGGTTGTTTGTGCTAGGAAATTTCTTCTGGGGGGGGTTTTAGGTAGGGAAGGGTGTTAGTGGGAAGTAGAGTGCCCTATTTTTGGGATGAATAGTGTCCCTCATTGGTGTTGGAGAGAGGGATGGTGCCCCGTAGGCCAGATAAAGGCAAGCAAAGGGCAGCCTCCAGCCCTGGACCCAAGGTTGGAGACCACTGGTCTAGATCCTTTAACCACTTGCCGACCAGCTGCCGCAGATATGCGGCAGGGCGGCTCTATTGCGCAAATCGCCGCTCTGTGCAATAGCTATAGCAGGCATGCCCGCGGCACAATCCACAGAGAGCCATAACAGGGATCTGCCAGTGTAAACAAACAGATCCCCATTCTGACAGGGGAGTAGAGAGAGATCGTCTGTTCCTAGCGATCAGGAACAGCAATCTCTCTTTACGACCCTGTCAGTCCCCTCCCCCCCCAGTTAGAAATACCTCCCTAAGGAACACTTAACCCCTTTATGGACCTTAGTGTTAACCTCTTCCCTGCCAGCGTCATTTATACAGTGAAAAAGACAGATTTTTATTTTTTTTTAAATGATATTTTCTACTTTTTGTTATAAAAAAAATACAATAAACTCAATTTTAGTCATACATTTAGGCCAAAACGCATTCAGCCAAATGTCTCGGGTAAAAAAAATGCAATAAGTGTATATTTATTGGTTTGCGCAAAAGTTATAGCGTCTACAAGCTTGGGTACATTTTCTGGAATTTTTGCAGCTTTTAGTTTATGACTGCCTAACTCATTTCTTGAGGTGCTATAATGGAAGGGCAATAAACCCCCCCCCCCCCAAATGACCCCATTTTGGAAAGTAGACACCCCAAGGAATTTGCTGAGTTTCGGGAAAATGTTTCGGGAAAATGAGAAAAAAAAAACATTTTTTTTTCACAATGTTGTCACTAAATGATATATTGCTCAAACATGCCATGGGTGTATGTGAAATTACACCCCAAAATACATTCTGTTGCTTCTCCTGAGTACGGGGATACTACATGTGTGGGACTTTTTGGCAGTCTAGCCGCGTACAGAACCCCAAAAACCAAGCACCGCCTTCAGGCTTTCTAAGGGTGTAAATGTTTTTTACTCCTCACTACCTATCACAGTTTCGGAGGCCATAAAATGCCAAGATAGCACAAAACCCCCCAAATGCCCCCATTTTGGAAAGTAGACACCCCAAGCTATTTGCTGAGAGGCATTTTCAGTATTTTGCAGATCTCGCTTTTTGTCACAAAGTTTTGAAATTTGAAAAAATAAAAAAAATAATAAAAATGTTCCTTTCTTCATTTTCCAAAACAAATTCTGAAGTCGGTGATTGGTTTTCGGGGGTCCTTAACCCACCTAGGCTCCCAAAAAGTCCCACCATGTGGTATCCCCGTACTCGGGAGAAGCAGCAGAAAGTATTTTGGGGTGTAATTCCACATATACCCATGGCATGTTCAAGCAATAGATCATTTAGTGACAACTTTGTGCAAAAAAATTAAAAAAAAGTTTGTAATATTCCCAAAACGTGTGGCAAAATATAAAATATTACATGGACTCAAAATTCCTCTCAGCAAATAGCTTGGGGTGTCTACTATGCACAACATTAGAAGCTTATGCAATACTCTTCTAACCACTTGAAGACAAAGCCCTTTCCGACACTTTTTATTTACATGAAAAAAAAAATGTTTTTTTTTTTGCTATAAAATTACTTTGAACCCCAAAACATTATATATTTTTTTAAAGCAAAAGGCCCTACAGATTAAAGTATTGGGTGTTGCAATTTTTTTTTTCCCACACAGCGATTTTTCGAACGCAATTTTTTTGGAAAAAATGTTTTTTATTTTTTATTTTAATGCACTAAAAAACACACTATATTGCCCAAATGTTGGGTAAAATACAAAAGATAATCTTATACCGAGTACACAGATACCAAACACGACATGTTTTAAAATTGCGCACAACCGTGCAGCGGCGACAAACTATATACATTTTTAAAAGCCTTTACAGGTTATCACTTTAGATTTACAGAGAAGGTCTACTGCTAGAATTAGCAATCTGACATTCGTGGTGATACCTCACATGCATGGTGCAATTGCTGTTTACATACGACACAAGACCGACGCTTGATTTCCCTTTGCGCGCAAGCACAGTGGGGACACGGGTGCTTTATTTTTTAAATTATTTATTTTGCTTTTTTTATTTTATTTTTACACTGTTCCTTTCATTTTCTTTTTTTCTCATTTTTATTGTTATCACAGGGAATGTAAATATCCCCTATGACAGCAATAGGTATTGACAGGTACTCCTTTTTTTTAAAAATTGGGGTCTATTAGACTCTAGATCTCTCCTCTGCCCTCAAAGCATCTGACCACACCAAGATCGGTTCCCAATGGCGCTGTTTATATCCAGCGAAACCGAAGTCATGAAATGCTCGTAGCCTCTGGTTTCTTAGGCCATAGAGCTGATTGGAGTCATTCTGGTCTCCGATCAGCTCTATGGTCAGCTGGCGGAACCACCCACTGCATTCTCGGGTTCCCGGTGGGACAGGAGAGCCAGAGAAAACCATGGAAGACGGTGGGGGACATTCCCTTGCACTGCTTTACGCCAAGCGCCGGCTGAAAAGAACAATACCAAGATGATACCTAAACCTGCAGGCATCATTCCGGTAAAACCACTCATAACTACTCAATACCAGTACGTCGCTGGTCCTTGTTGGGCATATATTGTAATGTTCTTTTTTTTTCATGCAGCCTGTAGGCTGAACGAAAACAGAGAATGATCAGTGGGTATGCCCACCATTAGAATACCGCCCTGCATCCACCCACTTCTAATGATGGGCATACATGCACCGTTTTTTTTTAACTGTGGTGAAGAAATCACCTCCTACAGCGCTGGAGTCGCTGATTTACGTATCATTTCGAGCAAACACTGTTGCTGTCAAGATAAGTAAATCAGTGCTGCAGCTGAATGGCATACCTGAAAACCAAACAATAGTAACAAAAAAAAAAAAAACCTCAATAAAACAACAATCTGTGGCAACAGTAAAAAAATATATGCTGAAGCATGGGGGCAATCCGCCCCTAATGTTAGGGGCAAATTGCCCCTCCACCTCTGCTCCACCCATGCTTCGGCATATATGCTCTTTTTTTTAACTGTGGTGGTGACATCACCTCCTACAGTGCTGGAGTCGCTGATTTATGTTTCGTGAGAGCAAATGCTGTTGCTGTCAAGATGAATTAATCAGTGCTGCAGCTGAATGGCGTACCTAAAAGAAATTAATGGTTAACAATAAAACACAGTGAAGTAAAAAAAAAAATTACGTACCTGAAAAGCAAATATGATAAAACATAATAACAATAAAACATTGAAGTGCATAAAATACAGTAAAACAGAGCAGAACAATAGAGAGAGAACAACAACAATACAACAACTATGTTTGGCTCTTTTATTTTATATATTTATTTTTTCTTAAACTTTTATTTGTAACTGTAACGGTTCCAGGTTCGGGTCTCTCAAAATGCGATGGCATCTTTGGAGACCCTTTGAAAGTGTGCCCTAGACTGTACCGAGTTGTACCCTATGCTAATACTCCACTAGTGTGTGGTAGCGATGGAAACATTCACTGATGCAGAGACCAGGTTGACCAGGACAGGAGGGACAATAATAGTGGGTGTCACGCCTATATCCCTGTTTCCTACAGACACAACATTTTCTTTGGGTAGGGGTACCAGGAATGGCATACGGAAAATGCCTCTCATGCAGCCGGCTCACTGCATTTGCATTGGGAAGTTGGGGCACAGCACCGTCTGGAAAAAGAAGGGCTGTGATAAGCTCTTCCTGGAATTTAAGGAAAGATATAGTTCATCCTGAAGCTTTGTATAATACATAAGCGTTCAGCAGAGTCAATTGGAATAAGTATACAGACACTTTTTTGTACCAGCATCTGGCCCTACGGCAATTAAGTACGGCGCCAACAACTGGTTGTTGAAGTCCACCCCTCCCATATTAAGGTTGTATTCGTAGACACAGAGGGGTTTCTCAAGAATACCGGTCGCAGTTGGAATTTGGACTGTCGTATCTGCGTGAATGAAGGACAGAACAATAACATTCCGATTATCCCTTTACTGCGAGCAAATTATTACACTTCAAGCAGGCTTTCTCCCCCTCTCTAAGTCAGGATTCTATAAGCCGCTGGGGGAAGCCCCGGCGATTAGATCGCACAGTGCCACATGTGCCAATTCCACAATCAAACAAGTGACTAAAAAGTGTCACGCTCGTGTAATAATTGTCCACGTACAAGTGGTACCCCTTTCCGAATAAGGGTGACACGAAGTCCCAAAAATCTTGCCAGTGCACCCTATGTAGTCTAGGCAGTTGGGGGGCTCCACCTGACTGTCTTTTCCCTCGTAAACCATAAAACTATATGTATAGCCTGTTGCCCTGTCACAGAGCTTATACATCTTGACCCCAGATCTGGCACACTTGCTGGGGAGATAGTGTCTGAAGGACAAGCGGACAGAAAATAGAGTTGGGTAACTGGTAACTCTTTTTCTAAGAAGTCTTCCAGGGCAGCATCCGCGAGATAGGCTCCTCCTCCCTGAAACAGGAAACACATTAGTCCACCATTATAAATTTCACAGTCTTACCTGTGTGCCTCAGTTGTATTAAAGCACCGAAAGGAAATCTCAGTAAGCTTGAAGCTTCCCCATTGTACCTGGTATTTGTCGTTTAAGGGTGGGAACTAGTGCTGCCCTGGAAGACTTCTTAGAAAAAGAGTTACCAGGTACCTAACTATCCGAGAGGATGTATCAAGCAATACTTACTAGGGTGGGGGTAGAGACTGGAGCACCTTGCGACCAAATGCCTGGTCTTGGTCGGACAGCTAGTTTATACGATAGTGCCTAGCAAAGGTACTGAAGCTCGACCATGTCGCTGCCTTGCAGATCTGCTCTGGAGTTGCCCCTGCTTTCTCTGCAACCGAGGTTGCCCAGGCTCTGGTTGTGTGTGCTCAGATCCCGCCTGGAGGAGTGAGGTTTTGTGCCTCATAGGTCGTCTGTATGGCCATTCTTATCCATCTGCTGATGGTATTCTTGAATGCCTGCTTCCCTTTGTTAACTCCCGCATAGAGGACAAAAAGAGAGGTCGTTCTTCGCCAATCCTTCGTTCTTTCGAGGTATGTTATAAGTGTGTTTCTTACATCGAGTTTGTTCTAAGTGTCTCTTTTTTTGCTGTCCATAGTTTTTGGAAGCGAAGGGATGATAATATTTTGGGTTCTATGGAATGTTGAAGAGACCTTGGGCCGGGTCTGACGAGAGAATTATTTTTTCTAAATGTATTAGGCAGTATGGTTCCATTATAGACAGGGCTTGGATTTCATTCACTCTTCTGACCGATACTAGGGCCACAAGAAGTGCAGTTTTTAGAGTGAGGTTTTTGTCTGAGCTATCGAATGGAGGGGAGAGAAACCCTCTAAACACCGTGGATATGTCCCAAGTTGGAGTTCTATCCATTTTAGCCGGTCTGGCTCTTTTAAGTGACATTAGGAATCGCTTTATCAGCGGATCCTCTGCGAGTCTGGTGTCCAGGAACTAGGAGAGTGCTGCCACTTGTACCTTCAGCGTGCTTTGGGAGATATTTTGTCTGCTCCATCCTGCAGGAAATCCAGAATTGTTGGGATTATCCCTCTGTTGGGAGTCGGTTTGTTTTTGTTCCAGGAGACAAATTTTTTCTTCACTTTCTCGTAGATTGCCCTAGTCACGGGCTTCCTGCTGTCTAGGATGGTAATGATCACCTTGTCCGACAGTCCTCCAGTGCTTCTTTGCTCCCGGCTTGTTGAATTTTTTGAATTGCCAAAAGGGCACCTTCCCTTGTTACTTTTTGGTTTGGGGAAAACCCTTGTTCTTTGCTGCGGTCCTGTCTAGTACCGTTTCTAGTTCAGGCCCAAACAGTAGGTCTCCAGTGAATGGAATTACGTACAGTCTGTTCTTAGCAGGGATATCACCTCCCCAAGATTTCAGCCACAGGGCTCTTTGGGCTGAGTTAAGTAGCGCTGTGGCCCTTGAAGATATTCTGACGGTTTCAGCTGAGGCCTCTGCTAAAAAAGCTGCCGCTCTGGTTAGTGTAGGGATGTTTTTTATTAATTCTTCCCTAGGCGTGCCACTTTCCAGTAGTTCCTGAAGCTGCGTTAACCAGATTAGCAAGGTGCGGGCTGTGCAGGTGGAAGCTATTGCCGCATTCAGATTTGCAGCCCCTGCTTCCCAGGCCTTCTTTAAAAGGACTTTGATTTTCTTGTCCATGGGGTCGCTTAAGGTGCCTGCATCGTCAAAGGCTAAGTCTGATTTATTTGTGACTTTTGCCAGAGAGGCATCCACTTTGGGGCATTTAGCCCAGGTTTTGGTGTCTGTCTCTGCAAATGGATATCTGCGCTTGACCGCAGCTGGTATGAAAAACGTAATCAGGGGCTCGTCAACGCACACAACTTGATCGGGAGTAAACAAGGCTGCGAACTGTTGGTTGAAGTGGTTTACGAGGGGCCGAATTTTGTGGAGCCGGTCACCCAAGGACGAGAGTTCATTGTCAATAAAATGCATGAACCGCAAGATCTGCTTCTATCTAGTCCTGGTCATGGAAGCAGAGAACACGGGCATATGGTGAATTGGGTCAGTGGACCAATATGACCGCAACTCTGGGATAGGCCCAGAAAGGTCTTAAATTCGGAAACCGTAATAGGTTTCCAATCTCTGGGAAGGGTCAACTGGGGATTAGCGGCAATGAATTGACCAGCATACAAATTGCTTTGGTCCAAAATAGATCTATAGAGATCTTCCGTGAAAAACAGCAAATAAAAATCAAGTGACATAAAATCAACTGTTTCCACCTGAATTCTGGGTTGGCCAGTGAATGGGGGAAGTACGGGTGCTGCAGAAGTGGTGGGCTCCCAATTAGGACTGGCATGTGCAGCGGGAAGGGCACTATGGGCTCTCCCGGCCTGTCTTTGTCTTCTTGGTGGCTGTGGGGCACTACGTGTGCTAGCCACCGCACCAGCTTGAACTGCACTTATGGGACTCACCATGTCACCACGTGATACTGCAGTGCTGGTTTGACTGTGACCAGGACGTAGTAGGCCGCTGGTGCTTGCCAGTTCACCAGAAGGATGAGCGGCACTAGTACTGGCTCTCTGCTCCATACGGGAGCCCTGTGGTTCTTGCACCTCAACAACAAAAGAACGGGGTCGGGTATACCTGACGTTAGCAGGGACCACTACTCCGTCGTCAGAGATATCTGTCAGGGTGCCGCTGCTGTCTACCAGTTCGTATACTGAGCCTGAATCTGCAATGAGGTGGCTTCCCCTTCACTCTCATCTGTCATGCTCAGCAACGTGTAGGTCTCTTCACTAGTGTACCTCACAGGCAAAAGAGCACCTGATTGTCAGAGCCTGCTTTAATCGCTACCAAAAAAACTGTTATGCCGCGTACAGACGATCGGATTTTCCGACAAAAAACGTGGATTTTTTTCCGACGGATGTTGGCTCAAACTTGTCTTGCATACACACGGTCGCACAAATGTTGTCAGAAATTCTGATTGCCAAGAACGCGCTGACGAAACACATACGACGAGCCAAGAAAAATGAAGTGCAATGGCTAGTAGGGCTCTTCTGCTCGAATCCGAGCATGCGTGGACTTTTTGTCGGAAAATTTGAGAACCAGCTCTCAAACATTTGTTGTCGGAATTTCCGACAGCAAATGTCCGATGGAGCATACACATGGTCAGAATTTCCAACAACAAGTTCACATCGAACATTTGTTGTCAGAAATTCCGATCGTGTGTACGCGGCATTAGCGTTCGCAGGGGTCCACCCTGACTCTGCAAACACTGTAGTTATGTGTGTTGTGTTTTGTGACAGTGATCGATTGATACTGCACTTGGGTGGGCTGGACTGGGCACAGGGGCTAAACGCAGGTGCTAGCAGGTATCTGGGCTGATCCCGCTAATATAGTTCTGATCAAATCAAAAATAATGATCAGTTCAGACACTATACTAGTAAGGGAGGCATATGGTGTGTGTGTGGGTGTTAGCGCTACTGGCACTAATCTGACGCTGCCTGGGATTGACGCTGACTGATGTCACCCGCCGGGTGATCAGGGGGTCAAAGCTTTATTGAGTAATATACGGCGGGTACCCTAACGCTATAAAAAGCTAACTAACCAGCATCACCCATGACACTAGTGTGGTGATCACTTGTGACAGGCGGTGAAAGGATTAACTGGGGGCAATCAGGGGGGTTAAAACCTTTATTATAAGGTAATATATGGGGGTACCCTGACGGTGAAACTAACCAACTAACTGGCTAACTAGCGTCACCCGTGACACCAATACGGCAATCAGAAAATAGATCTGTACACTATATTAGTGACACTGGTGACAGGGGGTGAAAGGGTTAACTGAGGGGGCGATCAAGGGGTTAAACCTTTATTAGGGGGGTACCCTAAAGCTACCTGGGCCTGCTACTAACTGTCCTAATGGTGATAAGTGTCACAAATGACCCCAGTGCAGTGATCAGGGAAAAATCTGGAAAAACTGTACTTGGTGACATAGTAACAGGGAGTGAAGGGGTTACCTGGGGGTGGTGATCGGGGGCTGAAAAGTTTGCCTATGTGTATACTGTGTCAGTGTAGTGTTGGTGCAACTCACAATTAGATGTCCTCTCTCCTCTTACTGGAACTGAAAAAGATTCCACGAGGGGAGATGACATCACTTCCCCTGCCTGTGTTTACATTACACAAGCAGGGGAAGCATTTTATTCGCCAGAACCGATCAGCTAGTCCAAGCCAGAAATTATTGGCCTGGACCTGAAGACTGATCGGTTTTGTAACAAATCCTATTGCCGCTGGCGCGTGCCGCCTACCCAGGGGCGCGAGGGACATACGGTTACGCCCATTTGCGCAGCGGTGCCATTCTGCCAACGTATATCGGCATGCGCTGGTCGGCAAGTGGTTAAAAAAATATCCAATTCAAGTAGGTGTTCTTAACCCCAAACTTTTTTTTACTGGTTTCAGACTCCTCCAAATCTCCATATTTTTTTTTGTGATCCGACTTCCTGCTGTGGGCTATGGGCAGTGTACATAGAGCAGTGTACATAACTGCAACAAACGTGCACTGCTTGTTCCAAACAAACAGAAGTGAAGGGGAAAATGAGAGGTGTAGGAGCTCATGAGGGATGTTACAGTACAAGAAAGCAGAAAAATAAAGTAAGAAATCAATTAATGAAAATAGATGACAGGTCCATTACCAAGTGGGTGTGCATGGATCTTCACTGAAACAAAAGGTTATTGTTTAGTGTTGCAAAAAAAAAAAAAATCCAGCCTCCTCCACCCCTTATAGCCGGCCAGTGCCTCTCCTTTTTTGGTGGTAATGGTCAGGGAGCCTCCACCCGCAAGCTAGAGGCTTTGTCAGGGTGAAGGGACTCCTTTTCCGTGTCAATTGTCTGTGAGCCTCCACCTGCGAGCTAGACGCTGCGTCAGGATGAAGGGACTCATTTTCGGTTGTAATGGTCCAGGAGCCTTCACCGCGAGCTAGAGGCTGCATCAGGATGAAGGGACTCCTTTTAGGTGGTAATTGTCTGGGAGCCCTAACCCGTGAGCTAGAGGCTCGTCAGGGTGAAGGGAATCCTTTTCGGTGGTAATTGTCTGGGAGCCTTCACCTCAGAGCTAGAGGCTATGTCAGGGTGAAGGGACTCCTTTTCGGTTGTAATGGTCTAGGAGCCTCCACCCACGAGCTAGAGGCTACGTCAGGATGAAGGGACTCCTTTTAGGTGGTAATTGTCTGGGAGCCCTAAACCCGCGAGCTAGAGGCTGCGTCAGGGTGAAGAGACTCCTTTTCAGTGGTAATTGTCTGGGAGCCTTCACCTGAGAGCTAGAGGCTACGTCAGGGTGAAGGGACTCCTTTTTAGTGGTAATGGTCTGGAGTATATTTTTTTTTCCAGGCATTATCTACTATAATCAGGAAATATAAAAAAAACAAAAAAACATTGTTGTTGTTTTTGAGGCATCTAAAAAGAGAAAAGTGGAACATTACAGGAAAAAAACATTTGGATGCCTATATTTTGATGAATCCTCACAAAAGCATGAATGATCAAGACAGGGTCTTCATTTGGTCAAGTAAATGCCTGGCACAAGGGACATACGGGTACGCCCACTTGCACAGCAGTGCCACTCTGCCGACGTATATCGGCGTGCGCTGGTCGGCAAGTGGTTAAAAAAATATCCAATTCAGTTATGTGTTCTTAACCCCAAAAAAGTGATTTTTGTTTCAGACTCCTCCAAATCTCCACATATTTTTTTTTGTGATCCGACTTTTTGCTGTGGGCATAACTGCAACGAACGTGCACTACTTGTTCCAAACAAACAGAAGTGAAGTGAAAGTGAAAATAAAGTAAAAAATTAGTTAATGAAAATAGATGACAGGAGGGGCGTGGCCGGGGCATAAGAGAGAGCTGACGTGCTTGAGCTGAGCTCTGTCTGACCCGCTCCATGTTAAGCCACTTGCATCAGCATTCCACCTCCTCGCACCCGCCAAATGAGATGCCATCGCGGATGGAGCAGTCGAGCTCCCTGGACGGATATTTTTCCGGTGGAGGCCGGCAACATGGAGCCGGATCCAAGATGGCGCCGGGTGAGTGCTCACAGGCCACACACGCAGCATCCCCGATCCCCTCACCGCATCAGCCGCCCTCCTCCCCAGGCTCCCGGGGCAGCCCCTTCAGCAGCCCAGACCGGAATAACACCCAGGGGAGCAGCGGCAGTGTCTCCAACAGGTCTCCACATAGCCCACACACAAGACCTGCTGGGCCTTCCTCCTCTGGGCTCCAGGACCCCCCCCCACGTTTCCTGGGCATAGGGACATGGAGGGGGCACTAGTTGAAGGAGACCTACAATCCCATATACTAGCTCCCCCCACCTGGGCTGATCTGGAGGGTTTTATGATCTGGATGAAAAAGGCCTTCAGGAAAGACATTGAAGACCTACAGGCAGACACGGCCCATATTGGGGGTAGAGTAGAGGCCTTAGAAGCATCGGTGGAAGACATCACCCCTACCCTACAGGCACTACAGAAACGCTGCACAATGCAAGATCAACAAATTGATTCCTTGCTTTACCAACTTGATGATGTAGAAAATTGGAGCCGCAGGGTTAATATCCGCATACGAGGCCTTCCGGAGGCTACAGGACCCAGAGACATAATACCTACCCTTCAGGGAGTTTTTTACACAGATATTTGGCAAAGAAGCACCTGATCACATAGAGATCGATCGAACTCACAGGGCCCTCAGGCCGCCCTCTGATGATCCAGACAAGCCCAGAGACATCATCTGTAAGCTGCACAATTACACCCTGAAGGATCAGGGGGGTCCGCCACGTGGACTTTGATGGAGCTAAGTTGTCCCTATTTCCGGACTTATCTGGATGCACGCTGATGCAGCACAGGGCCCTTAACCACTTCAGCCCCGGAAGGATTTACCCCCTTCCTGACCCGAGCGATTTTTACAATTTGGCACTGCTTCGCTTTAACTGCTAATTGCGCGGTCATGCATTGCTGTACCCAAACGAAATTTGCGTCCTTTTCTTCCCACAAATAGAGCTTTCTTTTGATGGTATTTGATCACCTCTGCGGTTTTTATTTTTTGCACTATAAACGGAAAAAGACCGAAAATTTTTGAAAAAATGATATTTTCTACGTTTTGTTATAAAAAAAACCCAATAAACTCAATTTTTTTTTTTTTAACAATCAGGAGTACTTTATTGAAAAGTATAAAATACAGTACAAAAGAAAAAAGGAGTAACACAGACCATGTGTATAGAAGTACATACAATTACGGATCATAGATTTGATTGGAGATAATCTCTTGCTCGCATGTTTTTATCAAACCATTTTCAAATCATCTACCACAATTCTGTAAATAATTACTTATAAACCATTCTAGTTAGACCCATTAGATACTACAATCGGTGGTCAGCTCGTCCATGGCAACCAAACCTTATCGAACTTCCATGGGCATCCCCGACTGGTGTACGTCAGTCTGTAGAGGGGCAAAGCTTTGTTAATTCTCTTTTCCCAGGAGGATAGGGTCAGAGGTTCAGCAGAGGTCCACCTAGCAAGGATCTCTTTTTTGGCATAATAAAAGAGAAGTGAAATTAAGATTTTGCTATGGTGCGACCTGTGTTCATCCTCATGTATTCCCAATAGGGCTATCTCAGGTGTTTTAGGAACAGACAAATCCATTCTAAGATTCAAATGATCATACACTCCCAGCCAGAACCTTGACAGAGCAGGACAATCCCAGAACATGTGGAGAAAGGTGCCAACCTGAGTTTGACATCTAGGGCAATGAGGATCTCTATCAGGATATATTCTGGATAGCCTTGCCGGAGTAAAGTATACCCTATGTAAAAATTTTATTTGGGTCAGTTTATCCCCGGCTGATATTACCAGTTTTGGACCCTGCTCCAAAGCGGTCTCCCAGTCCTCTCTATCCAACGTGGGGATGTCCGACTTCCAGGTATTCCACAACCTGTCCATCTTAGGTAGCTCTCTGGGCAACAGCGTATTATATATGGCAGACAGGAGTTTCACCAGATCCTCACTGGACAGCAAGTCTTCCAACGGATCTAATTGTATTAGTGGAGGGACAGGGAATTGTGCCCGGGTCGCATGCCGCAGCTGAGCATACCGGAAAAACATCCATCCTGGGAGCCTATATGTCCTTGACATTAGCGCAAAGGACAACAATTCTCCATTGGGCATTATATCTCTTAAGGTTTTGATTCCAAATCCTGCCCACAACTGGGGATCAGGAATTGTTCGGTAGTGGGGCAACTGAGGGTTTCCCCAAAGAGGCTGTACAGGCGCCCACCGTTCCCCCAAGGAGAAACTCCTTCTAGCTATTCTCCACACCTGTAGTGTTGCTTTAGTCGGGGCAGGAAGGTCCACATATGCTTTCACCCCCCTATAGACCAAATTTTGGAGATCCTGCATCGATCCCAGCTTCGCCGCCTCCACACACACTGCCGCATTAGAGCGTTTCCCCTCAAACCACCAGTACGCCGTCACTAGCATCGCCGCCCAGTAATAAAGTCTAAAGTTGGGGAGAGCAAGGCCCCCCAATTGTGTAGGAAGCTGTAGTGTAGACTTGGCTAGACGCGGAACAGCTGCATTCCAAATGAAAGAAATAATTTGTTTGTCTATTTCCTGAAAGAAAGACGCCGGAAGCCAGATCGGGCTATTTCTAAAAAGGTAAGTGAACTTGGGTAGAAGCATCATCTTTAAAATGTTTATACGCCCCAGCAGATTCAAGGGTAGTCCAGACCATGCACGGCATCTCTCTTTGAGGAGGTGAAGCAATGGTAGTATGTTCAGATTATAATATTGAGTAACGTCCCTGGATACTCGAACCCCGAGATACTTGAACTCCGAAACCCACTGGAGGGGTGTGCCACCCGCCGCCACAGGTGTCCCACCATCCAGAGGGAAGAGGATCGATTTAGACCAGTTTATCCAAATCCCTGATGCAGCACCAAATCTATCAAAGATGGCCAAAGCGGCCACCAGAGATGGCCCCGCATCATTCAGGTAAAGTAGTGCGTCGTCCGCATATAACGAAATCTTCTCCTCAAGCCTACCAATCCGCATCCCCCTGACCTCTGAAGATTCTCTAACTAAAATCGCCAGCGGCTCCAGGGCAAGAGCAAACAGACTTGGCGACAGTGGGCACCCCTGACGAGTGCCTCTGTGGAGTGGGAAGGGATCCGAAATCCTATCGTTGGTGCGTATCCTAGCCCTCGGTGCCCTATAGAGCAGCCTGATCCATTGGCGAAAGCCAGGACCAAAGCCAAATCTCTCCAGCACTTCCCCAAGAAAATCCCACTCCACAGAGTCAAACGCCTTCTCAGCGTCCAAGGAGGCGATCACTCTATCCCCACTGTTATCATGGGTAATGGACAGGTTGAGGAAAAGACGCCTTATATTAATGTCTGTCCCCTTGCCCGGCATGAAGCCGGTCTGGTCAACGTGGATCAATGTAGAAATGATTGAGGACAGGCGGGTGGCAAGGATTTTGGCTAAGATTTTTGTGTCCACGTTAAGTAAAGAAATGGGCCGGTAGGACGCACACTCCTGAGGATCCTTGCCCTGTTTATGGATCAAGACTATGACCGCCTCCTCCATGGACTCTGGAAGAGCATCCCTCCCAGGCAATGCAGCAAAAAGTGACGTGAGCCTAGGAGCAAGCAGCTCCATATTCTGAGAGTAGAACTCCGTGGGGAGTCCGTCCACCCCCCGGGGTCTTTCCTTTCTGCAAGCCCCCAATTGCCATCTGTACCTCCTCTAGGGATATATCCTTGTCCATCATTGCCCTATGCTCCTCAGATAATGTAGGAAAAGGGATGCCATTCAAGTACTCCCTCAATGCCAAAGTGTTGCCGCTAGTTCTGGAAGTGTATAGATCATTGAAAAAACTGGAAAATCTGGCATTAATATCCTCCGGAGAGGTCAGCAGCTCCCCACTGACATCCCGCACCCCCGCTATATGTGTGGTTTCCATCTGCCCACGTGCCAGCCAAGCCAACAACCTCCCATTTTTATTACCATATTCAAATATCCTCTGTGTGGAGTGCAGCATGGATTTCTTAGTTTGTTCTACATTAAATAGGGAAAGTTCTCTCAGAGCTCTCTGCCATGTGTGGTAGCTAGATTCAGTATGTGAACTTACATAGGCAGCTTCAGTCTCCCTCGCCTCTTCCTCCAACCGCTCCAGAGACCGTCCGGCCTCTTTCTGGAGTGAGGATATACGGGATATATATTCCCCCCTAACCCAAGCCTTAAAGGTATCCCAGAGGATCAGAGAATCCACAGATTCATTGTGTCGTAACCAAAAGCTACATATGGCCTCCGGCAACACCTCCTGAATCCGCTCGTCCAGTGCCCAGTATCTGGAGAGACGCCACAGCCTCGGACCGGTACTGTAGGTCTGCCCAAAGAGACGACAAGGCTTAGGGGAGCATGGTCAGAGATACCTCTTGCCAAGTGTTTTACCTCCCTCGTCCAGCAGAGCGCATCTCCTGATACATACGCCAAATCTATACGGGATAGGGCTCTGTATGAGGCTGAGTGGCAGGTATATTCTCGGTCTCTAGGGTGAAAATGTCGCCATGCATCTGTCAGCGCAAAAGTACGCGCCCAGTTCTGCAGCTCTGTCGAGACGCGAGCCCCAGGGTTAAGTCTGTCCGCCTCCTGGGAGGGCACCAAATTAAAATCTCCAAAAATGAAAACTTCACGGGTATGGTACCCCATGACAATTTGCATAATGTCATAGAGAAGCTGAGCCCTCGCAGGAGGAGGCAAGTACAGACCCACTAATACCAGTCGCCTAGAGTGTACAGTCATATGGACAATTACATATCTTCCCTCCGCGTCCGTCTTAACATCGAGAATCTGAAATGGTAGGGACCTGCGGATCAGAACACTCACCCCCCTAGCATAGCCAGAGTAGGTAGAGTGGTATTGTGCTCCTACCCATGCCTTTTTTAACCCAAGAATTTTTGAGCCAATCAGATGCGTCTCTTGTAGAATGCATACGTCAGGTAAGTATTTCTGTATATATTTAAAGACAAGAGACCTCTTAACGGCTGAATTTAGTCCCCTGACATTCCACGAAATAATAGAGATGTCAGCCATCTATCAATTTGCCAGAAAGTGTTTTTATGCAGATCCGCAAGTCCCACCCATCCCCCAACTCACTGAAGGGACAGCATTTCCCAGTATCCTGTACTTTATATAGAAAGAGAACTAAGCACATATCTGCAGTTAAATTGTACTGTAATGGAGTGTATATTATCCCTCTTATATCATGAGCAACTCCTTGTTTAAAAAAACTACGAACAACTCTAAATCCCTTGTGTCTGCAACGGCAGTCAACTTCCCCCCCTCCCCCACACCCCCTTGAAACTGGTGATGTGTCAATACCCATAAATCCCAACTATTACAACCGTAGTAGGGGCGTGGACTTAAATACGATGTCTGGCCAGACAACAGAGATGCTGACAAGACATAATTTAAAACAGCCTATATCTCCTGAACTAAAGCAGGGGTACTTATCTTAGTTACGGTGGGAAAGCACTGGGCTCCCTCTCATTTGACATAGCCAATAGCAAAAAGCAAAGATCGTGTGATATAGAAAATCATGTCACCTGGGCTGTTGCAGGGGTATACATCTTAGTTACAGTTCCTAGGCACTAGGTACACTCTCTCTTAACTTAGTTACTAACTTATTTAACATATAGTACGAATATCATTTCACCTGGATTAGTTGCAGGGGCACATATCTTAGTTACAGCATTATTATGCCGGATGCATTCGCTTAAAACTGCGAAGCCGGCATAAAAATAGAAAAATAAAGAAACCATAGTGTACAGTGATCCTTTCTTATGAATTATCGCAGGGGCACCTATTCAAGGGTAACATAAATAAAAACTGGAACCATAAAATATAAAAAATAGGGCCCCCTCCCTTCTAGAGACCATCTGCAGGTTAGTTATCACCCAGTAGCTGTCATCAGCAGTGGTGAATTATTAGGGATCAGGGTCTGAGTTCAATAATTCACTGCATTCACATCCCTTGTAGCAGAGCACAGGATATAAGTTCCAACGGCATCCTCATCCTACACAGCTATCAGCACAACGTCTGGTGAAATTAAATAGCTCCTAGTTGATCTTCCATAAGTTTGCCTTCCTCTGTCCCAGGTGTGCAGGAAAAGTTTTTCCAGTCAGGGCATCCAGAGCAGCAAGGCAGCATCACATAATATTGCCCAATCGTTGCTAACGCTGACTGAAAATAGGAGATGGCAGCTCGGCACATAAGAAGATGATAACTATAGTGTGGTCTCCAAAGTTAACTATATATAAATGAAATCAATCACTCAGTTAGCGGTGATGTGGCAGGGCCTCGAGCCAGGTGGCAGCCTCTCGGGGAGATGTAAAGAATTTTACCGTCTCACCATCCTGTACCCTCAGTCTGGCCGGAAAGAGTATGCTATACTTAATGTTCCGTGCTCTAAGCGATGCCTTCACTTGGTCAAATTACCTACGCAGTTTCTGTGTTTCCACAGAATAGTCTGGAAAAAAGAGCAAGTTGGTATTTTGGAACTTTACTTCACCTACCCTGCGTGCCTCTCTCAGCACCGCATCCCGGTCTCTGAAGTTTAGCATGCGGAAGATCAGGGTGCGGGGATTGGAGCCAGGCGGCCCGGGGACAGGGGGGACCCGATGCGCTCGTTCCACGGTGTAAAAGGGGGAGAACTGCGCCGCCGGGAGTAGGGTTTTCAGCAATTCCTCCACAAAAACCGTAGGATTTTTGCCCTCAGCTCCTTCTGGCATGCCGACAATCCGAAGATTGTTTCTTCGGTTCCGGTTCTCAGAATCGTCCACCTTGTATTCTAGGGCCCGGACTTTCGTCTGTAGCGTGCGGATGGATGCAGTATGGTCCGCAACCGCGTCCTCGGCCAGACTGACCCGCTCCTCCACCTCCGATACTCTCGACCGCAGCTTGTCCTGGTCCTGTCTGATCAGGCTCACATCCAGCTGCACGGATTCGATCTTGCTCGTCAAAGCAGCCTGACAGGACGCGATCGCAGCCATTACCTCCGGAAATCCAAGCTGTGTCGTCTCAGCCGGGTCTGCGGCCTCCGTCTGGGACGCCATATTGGAGAGCCGCCGGGGGGGTTCCGCCACGTGTGAGTCCACAATCGGGGCTATATCAACCAGGTTTGGCGAAAAACGTAGCTTTTGGGCCCGCCGACGTGTTCTGTATGGCATTCAGGCTATTATGGGTGGTTTCCCTCACGAAGTGATAGCCAGGAGACAGGATATTAAGAAGTCCTGCAGCAGAGCTCCGAGAAACACGTCCTCCTAGGTTGCCATCTTGGCCACGCCCCCAATAAACTCAATTTTAGTCATACATTTAGGCCAAAATGTATTCGGCCACATGTCTTTGGTAAAAAAAGTCAATAAGCGTATATTTATTGGTTTGCGCAAAAGTTATAGCGTCTACAAACTAGGGTACATTTTCTGGAATTTACACAGCTTTTAGTTTATGACTGCCTATGTCATTTCTTGAGGTGCTAAAATGGCAGGGCAGTACAAACCCCCCCCCCCCCCCCAAATGACCCCATTTTGGAAAGTAGACACCCCAAGGAAATTGCTGAGAGGCATGTTGAGCCCATTGAATATTAATTTTTTTGTCCCAAGTGATTGAATAATGACAAAAAAAAAAAAAAAATTACAAAAAGTTGTCACTAAATAATATATTGCTCACACAGGCCATGGGCATATGTGGAATTGCACCCCAAAATACATTCTGCTGCTTCTCCTGAGTACAGGGATACCACATGTGTGGGACTTTTTGGGAGCCTAGCCGCGTACGGGGCCCCAAAAACCAATCACCGCCTTCAGGATTTCTAAGGGCGTAAATTTTTGATTTTACTCCTCACTACCTATCACAGTTTTGAAGGCCATAAAATGCCATGATGGCACAACCCCCCCCAAATGACCCCATTTTGGAAAGTAGACGCCCCAAGCTATTTGCTGAGAGGCATGTTGAGTCCATGGAATATTTTATATTTTGCCACAAGTTGCAGGAAAATGACAAACTTTTTTCTTGTTTGTTTTTTGCACAAAGTTGTCACTAAATGATATATTGCTCACACAGGCCATGGGGATATGTGGAATTGCACCCCAAAATACATTCTGCTGATTCTCCTGAGTATGGGGATACCACATGTGTGGGACTTTTTGGGAGCCTAGCTGCATACGGGGCCCCGAAAACCAATCACCGTCTTCAGGATTTCTAAGGGCGTAAATTTTTGATTCACTCCTCACTACCTATCACAGTAAATAAAATGCCAAGATAGCACCCCCCCCAAATGACCCCATTTTGGAAAGTAGACACCCCAAGCTCCCTGCTATTTGCTGAGAGGCATGGTGAGTATTTGGCAGCTTTCATTTGTTTTTAAAAATTAAGAAAGACAAGAAAATATTTTTTTTTTGTTCTTTTTTCAATTTTCAAAACTTTGTGACAAAAAGTGTGGTCTGCAAAATACTCACTATACCTCTCAGCAGATAGCTTGGGGTGTCTACTTTCCAAAATAGGGTCATTTGGGGGGGTTTGTGTCACCTGGGCATTCCATGGCCTCCGAAACTGTGATAGGCAGTGAAGTAGTGAAATCAAAAATTTACGCCCTTAGAAAGCCTGAAGGCGGTGCTTGGTTTTCGGGGTCCCGTACGCGGCTAGGCTCCCAAAAAGTCTCACACATGTGGTATTCCTGTACTATATCATTTAGTGACAACTTTGTGCAAAAAAAAAATTTGTCTTTTTCCCGCAACTTGTGTCACAATATAAAATATTCCATGGACTCGACATGCCTCTCAGCAAATAGCTTGGGGTGTCTACTTTCCAAAATGGGGTCATTTGGGGGCGGGGTTTGAACTGTCCTGGCATTTTATGCACAACATTTACAAGCTTATGTCACACATCACCCACTCTTCTAACCACTTGAAGACAAAGCCCTTTCTGACACTTTTTGTTTACATGAAAAAAATATTTTTTTTTGCAAGAAAATTACTTTGAACCCCCAAACATTATATATTTTTTAAAGCAAATGCCCTACAGATTAAAATGGTGGGCGTTTCATTTGTTTTTCACACAGTATTTGCGCAGCGATTTTCAAATGCATTTTTTTGGGAAAAAAAACACTTTTTTAAATTTTAATGCACTAAAACACACTATATTGGCCAAATGTTTGATGAAATAAAAAAGATGATCTTAGGCCGAGTACATGGATACCAAACATGACATGCTTTAAAATTGCGCACAAACGTGCAGTGGCGACAAACTAAATACATTTTTAAAAGCCTTTAAATGCCTTTACAGGTTACCACTTTAGATTTACAGAGGACGTCTACTGCTAAAATTACTGCCCTCGATCTGACCTTCGCGGTGATACATGCATAGTGCAATTGCTGTTTACACTTGAAGCCAGACCGCCGCTTGCGTTCGCCTTTGCGCGAGAGCAGGGGGGGACAGGGGTCCTGAGTATGGGGATACCACATGTGTGGGACTTTTTGGGAGCCTAGCTGCATACGGGGCCCCGAAAACCAATCACCGTCTTCAGGATTTCTAAGGGCGTAAATTTTTGATTCACTCCTCACTACCTATCACAGTAAATAAAATGCCAAGATAGCACCCCCCCAAATGACCCCATTTTGGAAAGTAGACACCCCAAGCTCCCTGCTATTTGCTGAGAGGCATGGTGAGTATTTGGCAGCTTTCATTTGTTTTTAAAAATTAAGAAAGACAAGAAAATATTTTTTTTTTGTTCTTTTTTCAATTTTTAAATTTAAAAAAACACTTTTTTTTTAATTTTAATGCACTAAAACACACTATATTGCCCAAATGTTTGATGAAATAAAAAAGATGATCTTAGGCCGAGTACATGGATACCAAACATGACATGCTTTAAAATTGCGCACAAACGTGCAGTGGCGACAAACTAAATACATTTTTAAAAGCCTTTAAATGCCTTTACAGGTTACCACTAGATTTACAGAGGAGGTCTACTGCTAAAATTACTGCCCTCGATCTGACCTTCGCGGTGATACCTCACATGCATAGTGCAATTGCTGTTTACACTTGACGCCAGATCGCCGCTTGCGTTCGCCTTTGCGCGAGAGCAGGGGGGGACAGGGGTGCTTTTTTTTTTTTTTTTTTTTAGCTTATTTTTAAACTGTTCCTTTCATTTTTTTTTTAAATCATTTTTATTGTTATCTCAGGGAATGTAAATATCCCCTATGATAGCAATAGGTAGTGACAGGTACTTTTTTTATTTTTAATTATTTTTATTGTTATCTCAGGGAATGTAAATATCCCCTATGATAGCAATAGGTAGTGACAGGTACTCTTTTTTGAAAAGATTGGGGTCTATTAGACCCTAGATCTCTCCTCTGCCCTCAAAGCATCTAACCACACCAAGATCGGTGTGATAAAATGCTTTCCCAATTTCCCAATGGCACTGTTTACATCCGGCGAAATCTAAGTCATGAAGTGCTCATAGATTCCGTTTCTTAGGCCATAGAGATGTTTGGAACCACTCTGGTCTTTGATTAGCTCTATGGTCAGCTGGCTGAATCACCGGCTGCATTCTCAGGTTCCCTGTTGGGACAGGAGAGCCAGAGAAAAACATGGAAGACAGTGGGGGGGGGGGGGGGCATTCACTCCCACTGCTTGTAAAAGCAGTCTAGAGGCTAATTAGCCGCTAGGATTGCTTTTACATGAAAGCCGACCGCTGGCTGAAAGAATGATACCAAGATGATACCTAAACCTGCAGGCATCATTCTGGTATAACCACTTAAAGTCCAGCAACATACCAGTATGTTGCTGGTCCTTGTTGGACATATATTGTAAACTTTTTTTTCATGCAGCCTGTGGGCTGAACGAAAAAAAGATTGATCGGTGGGTATGCCCACCATTAGAATACCTCCCTTCATCCACCCACTTCTAATGATGGACATACATGCACCGTATATATATGGCGAAGCATGGGGGCATCCTCCCGCAAAAGTTAGGAGCAAATCGCTCCTCCGCCCTCTGCTGCCCCCATGCTTCGGCATATATGCTGAAGTATGTAACTGTGGTGGTGAAATTACCTCCGACAGCGCTGGAGTCACAGCTTTATGTATCGTGGGAGCAAACGCTGTTGCTGTCAAGATATATAAATCTGCGCTGCAACTGAATGGTGTACCTGCTAAGCAAATGATGGTTAACAATAAAACAAAGTAACATTACAGTATAACAGTAAGACTTACCATACCTGCAAAGCAAATACAAAAAAAAACATAGTAAAAAATAAAACATTTAACGCAACCTGTGCCTAAATTATATATACCGTATATACTCGAGTATAAGTCGTTCCGAGTATAAGTCGAGGCCCTAATTTACCACAAAAAAATGGGAAAAACTTATTGACCCGAGTATAAGACGAGGGTGAGAAATGCACAGCTACTGTAAGTGGAAAAGAGGGTCAACAATGCCCATTTGCAGCATCACTGTGCCCATTTGCATGCCTCACTGTGCCCATTTGCAGCCATAGGTCCCCTGAACTTCAAACTTGGTAGTTAAGGGTTCCTAGATGCCCCCTAGCTGCAGCCAAAATTTGGGGTCTCTGAACTCAAAGGGTCCCGAAATGACATTGCTGCAGATGGACACAGTTGACCGAATTTGGGGCCCCGTATCTCGGGGCCACTTAGTGCTAGGAACCCCAAATTTGGTGTGCAAACCCAGTGGAACTAGCACCATAAAATTTCCAAAGCTGGGGTTTCTAGCTCCAAGTGGCCCCGAGATACAGGGCCCCAAAAATCAGTTCAGAAAATGTCAAGCACTTTTCTGCAGCAGAGAATGACATTTTCCTAACCAGTTTTGGGGGCCCGTATCTCAGGGCTACTTGGTGCTAGGAACCCCAGCTTTGGATATGTTATAGTACCAGTTCTGGGTTTGCAAACCAAATTTGGGGTTCCTAGCACTAAGTAGCCCTGAGATATGGGGCCCCAAATTCGGTTCAGAAAATGTCAAGCACTTTTCTGCAGCAGAGAATTACATTTTCCGAACCGATTTTGGGGCCCCGTATCTCGGGGCCACTTAGTGCTAGGAACTTCAGCTTTGGATACGTTGTGGTACCAGTTCCACTGAGTTTGCAAACCAAATTTGGGGTTCCTAGCACCAAGTGGCCCTGAGATACGGGGCCCCAAAGTCAGCACGGAAAATGACATTTTTTGCTGCAGAAAAGTGCTTGACTCGAGTATAAGTCGAGGGGGGCACTTTCAGCACAAAAAAATGTGCTGAAAAATTTGACTTATACTCGAGTATATGCGGTATGCCGAAGCATGGGGGCATCCTCCCGCAAAAGGTAGGAGCAAATCGCTCCTCCACCCACTGCTGCCCCCACGCTTCGGCATATTTGCTGAAGTATGTAACTGTGGTGGCGAAATCACCTCTGACAGCGCTGTAGTCACGGCTTTATGTATCGTAGGAGCAAACGCTATTGCTATCAAGATAAATAAATCCGCTCTGCAGCTGAATAACGTACCTGAAAACAAAAAAATGGTTAACAATAAAACACTGTAAACAGTAAAGTATAAAAAAAATTGCATACCTGAAAAGCAAACATGGTAAAACATAATAACAATAAAACATTGCAGAATAGAATACAGTAAAAAAAGAGCAGAACAATAGAGAGAGAGAGAACAATAAAACAACAACTATTTTTGTTTTTTTTATTTTATATATTTTTTGTGTTTTTATTTTTTTTAATTTTTTACACTTTTTTTTGTAACTATAACTTTTGTAACTGGTACCAGGGTCGGGTCTCTCAAAATGCGATGACATTTTGGGAGACCCTGTGTTAGTGTGCCTAGTCTGTGCAGTGCTGTACCCTACGCTAATACTCAACTAGTGAATGGTAGCATTCAAAACATTCACCAATGCAAAGACCAGGATTGTCAGGACAGGAGGGAAACTAATACAGTGTGTCACGCCTATATCCGCGCTTGCTGCAAACACGACATCTTCTTTGGGGGGCTCGTTGGGTAGGGGTACTCGGGAGGAAAATGCCTCTCATGCAGCCGGCTTACTGCATTTGGTTGGGGAAGGTGAGGTGGAGCACCGTCTGGAAACAGAAGGGCTCTGACGTTCTCTTCCTGGAATTTAAGGAAGAATCTAGTCCGTCCCGAAGCTCTGTATAGCATGAGCGTTCAGCAAAGCCAATTGAAATAAACAGACACTTTTTTGTACCAGCGTCTGGCCTTACGGGCAACTAGGTAAGGCGCCAACAACTGGTCGTTGAGGTCCACTCCTCCCATATTTTGATTATATTCGTGGACACAGAGGGGTTTCTCCACAACACCAGTCGCCGTAGTAATTTGGACCGTCGTGTCTGCATGAAGGGAGGTGAGAACGAAAACATTCTTATTATCCCTTCACTTCATAGCGAGCAAGTTATTACACTGCAAGCAGGCTCTCTCCCCCAGCCTAAGATGGGAATCTACAAGCCGCTGGGGAAAGCCCCGGCGATTAGGTCGCACGGTGCCACATGCTCCAATCTGTTGATCAAAAAGGTGACTAAAAAGTGGCATGCTCGTTTAATAATTTTCCACGTACAAGTGGTACCCCTTTCCGAATAAGGGTGACACCAAGTCCCACACAATCTTGCCAGCGCTTCCTATGTAGTCAGGGCAGTTTGTCGGCTCTGCGTGACTATCTTTACCCTCGTAAACCATAAATCTACATGTATAGCCTGTGGCCCTGTCACAGAGCTTATACATCTTGACTCCGTATCTGGCACGCTTGCTGGGAAGGTACTGTTTGAATGACAAGCGGCCAGAAAACTTAATCAGGGATTCATCAACGCAGACAACTTGATGGGGAGTAAACAAGTCTGCAAAACATTGGTTGAAGTGGTTTACGAGGGGCCGAATTTTGTAGAGCCGATCGTATCTAGGGTCTTCACGAGGACGACAGAGTTCATTGTTGTTGAAGTGCATGAACCACAAAATCTGCTTGTATCGTGCCCTGGTCATGGAGGCAGAGAACACGGGCATATGGTGAATTGGGTCAGTGGACCAATATGACCACAACTCACTCTTTTTAGTTATGCCCATGTTATGGGAAAAGCCCAGAAAGATCTTAAATTCGGAAACCGTAATTGGTTTCCAATCTCTGGCAAGGGAGGACTGGGGAATAGTGGTGATGTGTTGACCAGCGTACAAATTGCTTTGGTCCACAATAGATCTATAGAGATCTTCGGTGAAAAACAGCGAATAAAAATCAAGTGACGTAATATCAACTGTTTCCACCTGATGCCGGGTTGGCCAGTGAATGGGGGAAGTACGGGTGCTGCAGAAGCGGTGGGTTCCCAATTCGGATTGGCAAATGCAGCAGGAAGGGCACTATGGGCACGACGGGCCTGTGTTTGTCTTCTTGGTGGCAGCGGGACACTACTTGTGCTTGCCACCTCACCAGCTTGAACTGCACTTATGGGACTCGCCATGTCACCAAGTGTTACTGCAGTGCTGGATGTACGACCAGGGTGTACTAGGCCGCTGGTGCTTGCCAGTTCACCAGAAGGAATAGCGGCGCTAGTACTTCTCTGCTCCATACGAGGGACCTGCGATTCTTGCACCTCAACAACAGCAGAAGAAGATCGGGGTCTGGTACGCCTGACCATGGCAGGGACCACAACTCCGTCGTCAGAGCTATCTGTCATGGAGCCGCTGTCCTCTACAGGATCGTATTCTGAGCCCGAATCTGACAGATGAGTGACTTCCTCTTCACTATCTGTCATGCTCAGAAACGTGTAGGCCTCTTCACTAGTGTACCTTTGATTTGCCATTTTGGGCTCTAAATTTAGTGGTACACTAGTGAGACTCACAGACAAAAAAGCTCCTGACTGTCAGCGACTGTATCAAAACCTTACCAAAAAACTGTTAGCGATCGCAGGGATCAGGCCTGACTCTGCGAACGCTGCAGGTATGTGTGTTTAGTGTTTTGTAAGTTACAGTGATCGATCGATACTGCACTTGGATGGGCTGGGCCGAGAGGCAAAACGCAGGTGCTAGCAGGTATCTGGGCTGATCCCACTAACACTGCGTTTTTGGGAACCCTAAATTGCTGGGGACGCTAGTATAGATCTGATCAGATCAGATATTGATCTGTTCAGATACTATACCACTAAGGGAGGTGTATGCTGCGTGCGTGGGTGTTAGCGGTACTGGCGCTAACCTGACGCTGCCTGGGGCGACGCAGACCTTATCTGACCCTAAAACTTAACTTATATCACCGCCGGGCGATCAGGGGGTTAAACCTTTATTGGGTAATAAACGGCGGGTGCCCTGAAACTATAAAAAATAAACTAACCAGCGTCCCCCGTAACACTTATACAGTGATCACTGGTGAAAGGGTTAACTAGGGGGCAATCAGGGGGTAACTGCACTGATCTTCCCTGCAACACAAAAGTCGCTCTACCTGTCTGCGATTTCCCACCTGACTCTTCATACCCTCTGGTAACTGCAAAGACTCCCCTCTTCTCTTAAACACTGGACTACATTGCCTAACTGAACTTTAATTCTGCCTTACTAAGAATTTGAAACTAGTGCCTATACTTGTTTGTTTTTGAAAGTGTCATTTATTTTGTATTCTGCTGCCCTGAACAAGACCAAACATTTAACCTTATTCTGTTGCCCCCTCTTGCACTGCAATCTGTCCAGGCCAGTTGTAAAACCCCACCCCCCACAAGCTTAGTTTTATCAGCTTCTAATTGAATAATTTTGAATTCCCCCCCCCCCCCACACCTTCCCACTATAAATTTAGTTCATTTCTTGGGACGGCTGGCGAGGGTTTAGGCTGGTCACTCCTTGCACAAAGTGTCACGCCGGCAACAAGTGTTTGGCACTTGGACACGGGCACTTTGACTAAGGCACTGCTACAAAAAAAAGTAAGTACGGACATTATTGTTTCACAGCCATTTTGCAGGAAGTTCCACTTCATTCACTAACTTTCCTCAGCCTTCCTTCTATTAGCCTGTCCCCACCCTCTAAAATGCTCACACTATTCTTTGTTATAACGTCCTCTCTCCTCAAACTCTCATGTCTTTACCCCCCCTCTCCAGCCCCCAACCTTTACATATCTCCCTCTCTTCTGCCCACTCAATATTACTCCACTTACCACCTCCTGCTCATTCTAAGCCCACACAGTATCACCACGTCCATTCCACCACAGCATCTGCCCTCCTATAAATCCCACTCCCGCCTTACCACCCTCACCCTCCTACTGCTCCTAATGTCTGGGGACATCGCACCAAACCCCGGCCCTCCCACACCCAATTTCCAACGCCACGATTGGCCATCTACCTCCTCCAACAGAAGCCGTAACTTCAACCTTCTCATCCCAATTCCCCTGATTCCACAAGTCAGCCCCCCTCTTTCATGTGCCCTCTGGAATGCCCGCTCAGTCTTCAACAAACTAGTTTCTGTCAATGACCTTTTCCTCTCCAAATCCCTTGATCTATTTGCTATAACTGAAACCTGGCTCCAGGAATTTGATACTACCTCTCCAGCTGCACTGTCCCACAGTGGCCTTCTCTGGACTCACTCCACCAGACCCAGTGGACGAAAAGGAGGTGGTGTCGGATTTCTCCTCTCCCCACAATGCACCTTCCAGGTACTGCCCACACCTCCCTCTCTTTCCACCTGCTCTTTCGAAATGCACTGCATTCGTCTTTTCTCTCCAGCTTGTCTGAGGGTCGCAGTCATTTATCGGCCTCCTGGACCAGTGTCACGCTTTCTGGATGACTTCTCTGCATGGCTACCCTATTTTCTCTCATCTGAAGTGCCTGCCATCATCCTAGGTGACTTTAACATTCCAATCAATGTTAATAATGCTACCACTTCTAAACTACTCAACTTAACCTCCTCTTTTAACCTAACACAATGGACACAAACCACCGCTCACTCCAACGGCAACACTCTTGACCTTGTATTCTCCCATCGCTGCACTCCCTGCAATCTCTCCAACGCACCCTTTCCTCTCTCTGATCACAACCTTATCCGTTTCACACTCTCCTTGTGTCCTATATCCCATGCTGCCAACCCACAAACCACTACCCGCAGGAACCTTCGCAACCTCAAACCTTCCCTTCTTCACTCTGCTACTGATGGCCTTTATGACAAAATCGCACCCCTGTCCTGCCCAGACCTAACCACTTCCATCTACAACACCACGTTGTCATCCTCCCTAGACGTACTTGCTCCTCTTTCTACACGCAGAACCAGGCCCCATCTGCCACAACCCTGGCAAACAGACGACACCAGAAGTCTCAAGAGACGCAGCCGTGCTCTTGAGCGTGCATGGCGTAAATCTAAATCCCTGCAAGACTTTACCCTCTACAAATCTGTCCTTCTCAAATACAACTCCTGCCTCCACACTGCTAAACAAACCTATTACAACACTCTCATCAAAACCCTCTCATCCAAACCTCGTCAACTCTTTTCTACCCTTAATTCCTTACTTCACCCCCCACTGCCCCCTCCCACCAACTTGCTTACCGCTCAACATATTGCCAACCACTTCAATAGCAAAATCAACACAATTCGCAAGGAGATATCCAGCATTAAAATTCCTCCCCTACCCAACATATCAGGTCCAACACCACACTCAACACTCTCCTCCTTTTGCCCAGTTACCACAGAAGAAGTTGATAAACTCCTCTCCATGGCCCACCTCACTACATGTCCCCTGGACCCTGTCCCCTCTCAATTACTGCGACCACCTTCCCACTCTATCCTCAACTCCCTAACCCACATCTTCAACCTCTCCCTCTCCTCCGGCACCTTTCCTTCCCCGCTCAAACATGCACTGGTTACCCCCATACTCAAAAAACCCTCACTAGACCCCACCTGTTTGAATAACTTAAGACCTATCTCCCTTCTCCCGTTTGCCTCCAAGCTCATCGAACGCCTTGTTCATGACCAAATGATTTGCTACCTCACGGACAACAACCTTCTCGACCCCCTACAGTCTGGCTTCCGCCTACAACATTCGACTGAAACTGCCCTACTAAAAATCACCAATGACCTAATAACTGCCAAAACCAATGGCCACTACTCCATACTCATACTTTTAGACCTCTCTGCTGCCTTTGACACAGTTGACCACCTGCTGCTCCTCAGCAAATTACACTCCCTTGGCCTCCGTGATTCTGCATTATCCTGGTTCTCCTCCTACCTATCTCAGCGCACTTTCAGCGTCACTTACAACTCCATCTCCTCCGCTCCCCTTCCTCTTTCTGTTGGGGTACCCCAAAGCTCTGTCCTTGGGCCTCTCCTTTTCTCACTCTATACCTCTTCCCTGGGCCAGTTGATCACCTCCCATGGCTTCCAATACCATCTCTATGCCGATGACACACAGATCTATCTCTCCACTCCCCAACTCACCCCCACTATCTCCTTACGGATCTCAAACTTGCTGAATGACATATCGGTATGGATGTCACACCACTTCCTCAAACTTAATCTTTCTAAAACTGAGCTTGTTATATTTCCTCCTTCACGGTCCCTCCCCTGTAACTTCACTATTAATATCAACAACACAACCATTGGTCCCTCCACACATGCCAGAGTCCTGGGTGTAATCCTGGACTCTGACCTCTCCTTCAGCCCCCATATCCAATCACTGGCTAAATCCTGCCGCCTTAACCTCCGCAACATCTCCAAAATTCGACCCTTCCTGACTAATGACACTACAAAACAACTTATTCACTCCTTGATTATTTCCCGCCTCGACTATTGCAACTCTCTCCTTAATGGCCTACCCTTAAGCAGGCTATCCCCCCTTCAATCTATTATGAATGCTGCTGCTAGACTAATACACCTCACTAATCGATCCGTGACTGCTGCTCCTCTCTGCCAATCCCTTCACTGGCTTCCCCTACCCCACCGTGTAAAATTCAAAATGCTAACCATAACATACAAGGCCATTCACAACATCGCCCCCATCTACATCACCAACCTCATCTGCAGATATCGCCCAAATCGCCCCCTCCGCTCCTCCCAGGACCTCCTGCTCTCTAGCTCCCTTGTTACCTCCTCCCATGCTCGCCTTCAGGACTTCTCCAGAGCCTCTCCCATCCTCTGGAATTCCCTGCCCCAGTATGTCTGATCAGCCCCTACCCTGTCCACCTTTAGGAGATCCTTGAAAACTCATTTATTCAGGGAAGCCTATCCCACACCCACATAACTGTCCCTGAGCCACCCCCATCAAATCATTCTTTGCAGCTATTACCTTTTGTACCACCACCCCCTCCCTTTAGAATGTAAGCTCTACGAGCATTCTGAAAATGTCACTTTTCTACAGCAGAGAATGACATTTTCCGAACCGATTTTGGGGCCCCGTATCTCGGGGCCACTTAGAGCTAGGAACTTCAGCTATGGATATGTTGTAGTTCTAGTTCCACTGGGTTTGCACACCAAATTTGGGGTTCCTAGCATCAAGTGGCCCTGAGATAAGGGGCCCCAAAGTCGGTTCGGAAAATGAAATTTTTTGCTGCAGAAAAGTGCTTGACTCGAGTATAAGTCGAGGGGGCACTTTCAGCACAAAAAAACATGCTGAAAAATTCGACTTATACTCGAGTATATACGGTATGTGTTTTTTTCTTTTTTTGGGTTGCACTCATATGTTTTCTCTTTTCAGCACCTCAGATTTTTTTTTGGGTCAGTATGCTGCGGCGGAGTGGCGGTTGCGATACATAAACACTGCCCATTCATCCCCCTGGACCACTATGCGGATCCCAATGGCAGATTTGTCTTTCTGAAAGGCACTCTGTTCGGTCGCAGACTGACCCTCGTGGCGCTGTATGCACCAAATACCAGGCAACTGGCGTTCCTAGACAAGCTACTAGATTCCCTGTCCGCAATTCGTGAAGGGCAGCTGGTGGTCGGTGGAGACTTTAATGTCTGTCCCGACCCACAGATGGACACCTCCTCCGGTCGCTCCACACACTCGTTTACATTTCTTAAACATGTCCACAAATCATTGCACACCCATCATCTGGTTGATTGCTGGAGAGTGCTCTATCCCACCACAAAAGACTTCAGCTACTATTCTGTAACTCACGACGTGTACACGCGCATATATCTTTTATTGGTCGATCAGGGTTTTTTGGAGTCTCTCTCCAGTGTGTCGATTGGATCAATTACGATCTCCGACCACGCACCCATCTCCATCTCCCTAGCCCCTCCATCTTCCGACACCCGTCGGTGATGTGGCGCTTAAACGAGAACCTGCTAGATGACGCAGTAGCTCAGAAGCAGGTTTCAGACACTATTTCCCTATACTTTAAGGAAAACATGACAGGGGAGATGGGGATGGCATCCATGTGGGAGGGCCATAAAGCGGTGGTCTAGGAGGAGCTTATCGCCCAGGGATCCAGATTGAAAAAGGCATGCATTGGGGAACTTCAGTCCCTTCTGGCCCAACTAAGAGCCGCGGAACTGAAACACAAACGCCAAATGACTCCACCTCTATACGCAGAGCTAGTGTCCCTTAGAGAGAAGCTTTCGCTTCTGTTGGAAACACGCGCACGGGATAGATTGAGATTTGTTTCTCATAGATTTTATGAGTTTGGAAACAAATGTGGGAGACTCTTGGCTAGAGCCCTTAAACATCAACGGGCATCCGGCCACGTTCACAAGCTACAAACCCCCGCAGGACCCCAAACTGTGTTGTCCTCCAAATTCGCTGAGTCCTTTAAGGAATATTATGCCCAACTTTACCAACTCCCCCCTACGCTCGCAGGTCACTCTCCCTTACAGAAATCAGAATGCATTTCAAAATACCTAGAAGAAGCACTGGCCCCCCAACTATCGACGTGAGTTAGTGAACAACTAGACCGGTCTATAACTGTAACAGAGATTGAGTCGGTAATCAAGGACCTTCCATAGGGGAAGAGTCCTGGCCCTGATGGGTTTACTAATGTGTATTACCGCAAATTTTTCTCACTCTTGTCCGACCGCATGTGCACTTATTTTAATGCACTTGCATGGTTACATTTGACGCCAGACTGACGCTTGCGTTCGCCTTTGCGCGAGAGCAGGGGGGGACAGGGGTGCTTTTTTTTTTTTTTTTAATTAATTTTTTGATTTTTTATCTTATTTTTAAACTGTTCCTTTCATTTTTATTTTTTTTCTAATCATGTTTATTGTTATCTCAGGGAATGTAAATATCCCCTATGATAGCAATAGGTAGTGACAGGTACTCTTTTTAAAAAAAAATTGGGGTCTATTAGACCCTAGATCTCTCCTCTGCCCTCAAAGCATCTGACCACACCAAGATCGGTGTGATAAAATGCTTTCCCAATTTCCCAATGGCGCTGTTTACATCCGGCGAAATCTAAGTCATGAAATGCTCGTAGCTTCCTGTTTCTTAGGCCATAGAGATGTTTGGAGCCATTCTGGTCTCTGATCAGCTCTATGGTCAGCTGGCCGAATCACCGGCTGCATTGTCAGGTTCCCTGTTGGGACAGGAGAGCCAGAGAAAAACATGGAAGACGGTGGGGAGGGGGCATTCCCTCCCACTGCTTGTAAAAGCAGTCTAGAGGCTAATTAGCCGCTAGGATTGCTTTTACATGAAAGCCGACCGCTGGCTGAAAAGAATGATACCAAGATGATACCTAAACCTGCAGGCATCATTCTGGTATAACCACTCAAAGTCCAGCAACATACCAGTACGTTGCTGGTCCTTGTTGAGCATATATTGTAAACTTTTTTTTAATGCAGCCTGTGGGCTGAACGAAAAAAAGATATTGATCGGTGGGTATGCCCACCATTAGAATACCTCCCTTCATCCACCCACTTCTAATGATGGGCATACATGCACCATTTATATATGCCGAAGCATGGGGGCATCCTCCCGCAAAAGGCAGGAGCAAATTGCTCCTCCACCCACTGCTGCCCCCAGGCTTTGGCATATATGCTGAAGTATGTAACTGTGGTGGTGAAATCACCTCCGACAGCGCTGGAGTCACGGCTTTATGTATCGTGGGAGCAAACGCTGTTGCTGTCAAGATAAATAAATCCGCGCTGCAACTGAATGGCGTACCTGCTAAGTAAATGATGGTTAACAATAAAAACAAAGTAACATTACAGTATAACAGTAATACTTACCATACCTGCAAAGCAAATACAAAAAAAAACATAGTAAAAAATAAAACATTTAACGCAACCTGTGCCTACCTAAAATATATATATGCCGAAGCATGGGGGCATCCTCCCGCAAAAGGCAGGAGCAAATTGCTCCTCCACCCACTGCTGCCCCCACGCTTCGGCATATATGCTGAAGTATGTAACTGTGGTGGTGAAATCACCTCCGACAGCGCTGGAGTCACGGCTTTATATATCATGGGAGCAAACGCTGTTGCTGTCAAGATAAATAAATCCGCTCTGCAGCTGAATGGCGTACCAGAAAACAAAAAAGTTGTTAACAATAAAAAAACAAAGTATAAAAAAATTGCATACCTATAAAGCAAACATGATAAAAACATAACAATAAAACATTGCAGTATAGAATACAATAAAAAAGAGCAGAACAATAGAGAGAGAATAGAGAGAGAATAGAGAGAGAGAACAATAAAACGACAACTATTTTTGTTTTTTTTATTTTATATTTTTTTTGTATTTTTATTTTTTTTTTTAACACTTTTTTTAGTAACTTTAACTTTTAACTGTAACTGTACCAGGTTTGGGTCTCTCAAAATGCGATGGCATCTTGGGAGACCCTGTGAAAGTGTGTCCTAGTCTGTGCAGTGCTGTACCCTACGCTAATACTCCACTAGTGTATGGTAGCGTTCAAAACATTCACCAATGCATAGACCAGGATTGTCAGGACAGGAGGGACAACAATACCGGGTGTCACGCCTAAATCCGCGCTTGCTGCAGACACGACATCTTTTTTGGGGGGCTCGTTGGGTAGGGGTACTCTGGAGGACATAAGGAAAATGCCTCCCATGCAGCCGGCTTACTGCATTTGGATTGGGAAGGTGAGGTGGAGCACCGTCTGGAAACAGAAGGGCTCTGACGATCTCTTCCTGGAATTTAAGGAAGGATCCAGTCCGTCCTGAAGCTCTGTATAGCACATGAGCATTCAGCAAAGCCAATTGAAATAAATAAACAGACACTTTTTTGTACCAGCGTCTGGCCTTACAGGCAATTAGGTACGGCGCCAATAACTGGTCGTTGAGGTCCACCCCTCCCATATTAAGGTTATATTCGTGGACACAGAGGGGTTTCTCCACAACACCAGTCGCCGTAGTAATTTGGGTCGTCGTGTCTGCATGAAGGGAGGTAAGAACGAAAACATTCTTATTGTCCCTCCACTTCATAGCGAGCAAATTATTACACTTCAAGCAGGCTCTTTCCCCCAGCCTAAGACGGGAATCTACAAGCCGCTGGGGAAAGCCCCGGCGATTAGGTCGCACGGTGCCACATGCTCCAATCTGATGATCAAACAAGTGACTAAAAAGTGGCACGCTCATGTAATAATTGTCCACGTACAAGTGGTACCCCTTTCCGAAGTCCCACACTATCTTGCCAGCGCTTCCTATGTAGTCAGGGCAGTTTATCGGCTCTACATGACTACCTTTGCCCTCGTAAACCATAAATCTACATGTATAGCCTGTGGCCCTGTCACAGAGCTTATACATCTTGACCCCGTATCTGGCACGCTTGCTGGGAAGGTACTGTTTGAATGACAAGCGGCCAGAAAATTTAATCAGGGACTCATCAACGCAGACAACTTGATGGGGAGTAAACAAGTCTGCAAAACACTGGTTGAAGTGGTTTACGAGGGGCCGAATTTTGTAGAGCCGATCGTATCCAGGGTCTCCACGAGGACGACAGAGTTCATTGTCGTTGAAGTGCATGAACCGCAAAATCTGCTTGTATCGTGCCCTGGTCATGGAGGCAGAGAACACGGGCATATGGTGAATTGGGTCAGTGGACAACTTACTCTTTTTAGTTATGCCCATGTTGAGGGAAAGGCCCAGAAAGGTCTTAAATTCGGAAACCGTAATTGGTCTCCAATCTCTGGCAAGGGAGGACTGGGGATTAGTGGCGATGTGTTGACCAGCGTACAAATTGCTTTGGTCCACAATAGATCTATAGAGATCTTCGGTGAAAAACAGCGAATAAAAATCCAGTGGCGTAAAGTCAACTGTTTCCACCTGAATTCCGGGTTGGCCAGTGAAAGGGGGAAGTACGGGTGCTGCAGAAGTGGTGGGTTCCCAATTCGGATTGGCGAATGCAGCAGGAAGGGCACTATGGGCACGGCGGGCCTGTGTTCGTCTTCTTCTTGGTGGCAGCGGGACACTACTTGTGCTTGCCACCTCGCCAGCTTGAACTGCACTTATGGGACTCGCCACATCACCAAGTGTTACTGCAGTGCTGGATGTATACGAGAGCCCTGCGGTTCTTGCACTTCAAGGACAGAAGAAGTTCGGGGTCTGGTACGCCTGACCCTAGCAGGGACCACAACTCCGTCGTCAGAGCTATCTGTCATGGAGCCGCTGTCCTCTACAGGTTCGTATTCTGAGCCGGAACTTGACAGATGAGTGACTTCCTCTTCACTATCTGTCATGCTCAGAAACGTGTAGGCCTCTTCACTAGTGTACCTTTGATTTGCCATTTTGGGCTCTAAATTTAGGGGTACACTAGTGAGACTCACAGGCAAAAAAGCTCCTGACTGTTAGCGACTGATTCAAAACGCTACCAAAAAACTGTTAGCGATAGCAGAGATCAGGCCTGACTCTGCGAACGCTGCAGTTATGTGTTTAGTGTTTTGTAAGTGACAGTTATCGATCGATACTGCACTTGGGTGGGCTGGGCTGGGCTGGGCCGAGGGGCAAAACGCAGGTGCTAGCAGGTATCTGGGCTGATCCCGCTAACACTGTGTTTATGGGAACCCTAAACTGCTGGGGAGTATAGATCTGATCGGATCAGATATCGATCCGTTCAGATACTATAGCACTAAGGGAGGTGTATGCTGCGTGCGTGGGTTTTAGCGGTACTGGCGCTAACCTGACGCTGCCTGGGGCGACACAGACCTTATCTGATCCTAAAAACTTAACTTCTATCACCGCCAGGCAATTAGGGGGTTAAACCTTTATAAGGTAATAAACGGTGGGTGCCCTAAAACTATAATAAACCATAATAAACTACAAAAAACAAACTATCTAACCAGCGTCACCCGTAACACTTATACGGTGATCGCTGGTGAAAGGGTTAACTAGGGGGCAATCAGGGGGTTAAAACCTTTAGCAGGTAGTATATGGGGGTCCCTGTCGCTATAAAACACTGACAGCAAACCTATATACTTACCTCCCTAACTAGCGTCACCTGTGTCACTAATACAGCGATCAGAAAAACGATCGCATAGCGACACTGGCGACGGGGGGTAATCAAGGGGTTAACCTTTATTAGGGGGGGTTAGGGGGGTACCCTGGACCTAAAGGGGGGTACCCTAGACCTAAAGGGGGCTAACCTAACTGCCCTAACACTTATAACTGTCACAAACTGACACCAATGCAAAAAAAAAAACCTGCTATTGGTGTCAATGTGACAGGGGGTACAGGGGGGTGATCGGGGGGTGATCGGGGGGTGATGGGGGGTGAAAAGTGTGCCTAGTGTGTTCTACTGTAAGTGTAGTGTTGGTGCACTTACTTGGATGTCCTCTCTCCTCGGCGCCGGATCGAAAAGACCGGCTCGAGGAGGGATGACATCACTTCATTTCCCTCTGTTTACATTACAGAGGGAAATTAAGCGTTTTCATTCGCCGGGAGCGATCGGGAGGGGGTGGCCAACAATGGATGGCCTCCCCCTCACCTCTCATCGCCCGCGAAGAAATGCCGGCCGCCTCTGGCACCGGGGGGGGGGTCCGAATAGACCCCCCACCCGCGGGAGGCAGATCATGTATGGGTACGTGATTCTGCCTGCCCGTGCCATTCTGCTGACGTATATCAGCGTGAGGCGGTCGGCAAGTGGTTAAATGCTCCCAATTGTGTTTTTCCTTTCCTTCTTTCCTCTCCTTGCCCTTTCCCCTCCCCATTTTATTCAGAGTTGTGAAGGGCATGATGCTCATTGAGCTGTCTCTGATATGTGGAAACACAATCCGGACTTGATACCATGGTTTAAATACACACATGCCCCCCGGCCTCTTCCACCCCTATAGCCGGCTAATGCCTCTCATTTTTCGGTGGTAATGGTCTGAGAGCCTTCACCTGAGTGTTAGAGGCTGGGTGTCATGAAGATCCAGACGCACGGGAACACGGCCACGGGTTCTACCACGCATGCGCGCACGTTCACGGGTGCAGTCACGCGCGGGCATGTGCACTCCCGCCGGTGTCAGACGCGCTATTTAAACCGGCCTGTCACATTCAATCCCCGCTGTCTGCCCTACAGCATTCTGTGTGCCAAAACCTGATGTGACCTGTGTACTCCGTTATCTGACCCAGCTTCCTGTTAGACCATCCTGCTATCCGCCTGCACCAGACCCTCTTGGCTTGCCTGACCATCCTTCTGTGTATTCCCTGGTACCTCTGCTGCTCGACCGATACCGACCACAGGCTTGTTTGACCATCCCTCTGCCTGATACCAGTATCCAATCTGTTTACCTGCTGCTTTGTTCCTGGTTCCAGCCAGCGTTCCAGACTACTACCTACTGCTTGTTCCTGGTTCCAGTCCAGCTCTTCAGTTCCTGCCTACTTACCTGCTGCTTGTTCCTGGTTCCAGCCCAGCGTTCCAGTCTACTACCTACTGCTTGTTCCTGGTTCCAGTATAGCTCTTCAGTTCCTGCCTACTTACCTGCTGTGGTTCCTGGTCCACTCTGCATTCCAGTCTCCAGTCTCCTCTTCAGCTTCAGGTTCCAGAGGGTGCCACCACTCCTGAACTTCTGGTGACTGTTGATCCTGCCAGGCACCCATACCACTCCTCACTCCTGGGCCCTCTATCTCCATTCCAGAGGAACGGGAGTGGGGGCTGTAAGGGAGCTCTGCACATCAGGCTCAAAACCTACCAGGTACGTGACACTGGGTCAGAATGAAGGGACCCCTTTTCGGTGGTAATGGTCTAGGAGCCTCCACCCGCAAGCTCGAGGCTGCGTTAGGGTGAAGGGACTCCTTTTCGGTGTTAATGGTCTAGGAGCCTCCACCCGCAAGCTCGAGGCTACATCAGGGTGAAGGGACTCCTTTTCGGTGTTAATGGTCTAGGAGCCTCCACCCGCGAGCTCGAGGCTAAGTCAGGGTGAAGGGACTCCTTTTCGGTAGTAATTGTCTGAAGTATATTTTTTTTTTCCTGGCATTATATACTATAAGCAGGATATATAAAAAAAACATACATATCGGTATACTGTACATCGCCCCATGATGTTCTTGAGGCATGTAAAAGAAGAAAGGTGGTACATTACTGGACAAAGATTCAGATTCCTCCATTTCGAATAAACCTCAGGAAAGCATCAATAGTCAAGCCAAGGTCTTCGGATGGTGAAGTAAATGCCCGACACAATGGGCAAGTAGGGCTTTGTCGAAGCCATCTGTTGATACATTCAGAATGAAATGTATGAGAACATGATAATAATCGAGTGTCCTCTGCATTATACTCACCGAGGCAGATAGAGCAGGTAGGCTGCTCCATTGCCGGTGGTCTCTGTGGCGCTGGGTGTTGCTCAGCATCCCTGTCTCCGGGAGAACGGCTCCTGGTTGCTGCCTCCTCCCGTCTCCTCCGACGGCGTCTTCTTGCCCTCCTGCGAGCAACTGGATCCTCTCCGCCCTCCTGACAGGATCGCCTTCCACAGGACCGACGTCGTGAAGTTCGTGGCATGGTGGTGGTGACTGATGCCGGTATACCTAAAAAAAAAAACTAAAGAGGTTTAATATTACTAATATATACAATAATAGTACGATAGCAATATATTTGAATAAAAAACGCTAATAATCCCAGGAGACACAATCTGACAATGTGACTCGGTCAGCTTCCAGTGCAGCAATGTTTTGAAACAACTGCAGTCCGGTTTGAACCGGTTTGCAGCCCACTGTGACATCACACACCTCATACCAGCTGCCACTTTTCAGGCCTGGAAAATTTGACCGGAAATACCTCGGTCATGTAACACTGTAGCCAAATACATTTTATATCATTTCATAGATTTTACATATAATTAAACTGTACTATGGTCATTTTAATGGCTGGGTATGCTGGGCATAATTCTCAGTATCTTATACTGAGTTCTTATTTTGTATGTGTGAACCCTGCACAGTACCACTTCTATTTTCCCCTATGCTGGGTATAATTCTCAATATCTTTTCTTATTCTGTATGTATGGACTCTCCACAGTACCACTTCTCTTGTCCCCTATGCTGGGTGTCATTCTCAGTATCTGTTCTCATTCTTTATGGATGGACTCTCCACAGTACCACTTCTCTTGTCCCGTATGCTAGGTGTTTTTTCCAGTATCTTACTTACCTAGGTGGACTCTGCATCCGTCCCTCGGCCCCTCTACATGAAGAACCAAGCGATTGAAAACTGTCGATGCCTCGGTTCTGACAGCTCCGTGAGCAGAGGGCTGCCGACTGTCAGTCACAGCTCTCTGCTCTGCCCCCTCCTCGCTCACTGGAGTGCTGGGCTGTGGAGGGGGTGGCCGGCTCAGGCTCTCAGCGGCCCACTGAAAGGCTGATCTGGGTGTTGGTCCAGGGACCTGGCAGATCCCGACTTCCATTGTGATGACATGGACCCTGAACTGACTTCTGTGACGTCAGAGAGCGGACTTCAGCCCGCTCTCCACTGAAAACGTGTCACAGGAGTGCAAAACGAGCTTTGGCTGTACTTCTCCTTTAAAGCCGATTTCTCCCCTCTCCTACCCACCGGCTTTCAGCTGCTGGAGGGAGAGACATAGACATGGCCGCATCCAGGGGGGTGCTGATTTCCAGACAGATTTTAGTTGCCCCCCCCTCTCCAGGCCAGCCTTCCCTTTGATGTGATGTCTGAGTGGCCGCTGATCTCCCCCCCCCACTATCGCCCGCTCCCAGAGCCGGAAAAAGGGAATGGCATCCTGGAGCAGTGACAGGAGAAGTGGCAGAGTGGAGAGATGGCATCGGACTGTACACACACACACAGGTTGATTACCGCCCCCTATCTCCTCCAAGGGCTGCTCATCTCCCAGCAGCAGGAAGTGTGGATAGGGGGCGGCAATCACGCTGTAATTGTGTACAGTCGGATGCCATCTAAGAGCGATCCTGTCTCATGTCCTGGAGGAGCGCTGTAGTGACAGGAGAAGATGAAGGGGGGAAGGCTACAGGGAAATAGTACACAATGAGGTGGGGGGGGGGGGGGGGTAATTGTATGAGCTTTGGATGTTTGTGGAGAAGGGGGGATGGACAGCTATCTGTGCTGAGAAGTGTAATCAGGATTGGGGGGGGGGGGTTGCGAGAAGGAGGAATGGGGAAGGATATGTGCTAGGAGAAGAGTTTGGGGGGGGGGGGGATTTGAGTCAGGAGGAGGCATTGGGAGAGTGTATGTACTAGGAGGGGGTGCAAATTTCTGATAGGGGAGGGGGGGCTTGAGCTGGGAGTAATTGGGTGGGATTTGTGCTGGGAGGGGGATCTGTGCTAGAAGTGATTGAGAGGATTTGTGCTAGGAGGAGGGATTGGGGGGGGGGCTGTATTAGGAGGGATTTGGGGGATTTGTGCTGAGATGGGGAATTTGGGGGAGTAGATTTTTGTTAGGAGGGGGAATTGTGGTGGGATGCATGTTTGGAGGCGGTACTGGGGAGCAATGATTTAAGCTGGGAGGAGGGGGGCCCTGTCAGGTAGGCCCCGTGATTTCTATGCCCCCCACTCTTAGGTAACACCGGACCCCTTTATACCCCCTACTCCTAGATAACACCATAACCACTATAATCTCTACTCCTAGAGAACAACAGAACGATTATACCTCCCACAATTAGGTAACAGACCCCCCTATACCCCCCACTCTTTGAAAACACCAGAACCACTATACCCCTCTCCCTACACACACACACACTATACTACCAACTATGGGCAATGTATGCCCCCCTGGCAGGGATCTCTGAGCCCCCACTTGGTAGTTTGTGCCCCCTGGCAGGGATCTGTGCCCCTAATGGGTAGTGTGTGTGCCCCCCGGCAGGGATCTCTGTGCCCCCACTGGGTAGTGTGCATCCCCCAGCAGGGATATCTCTGTGCCCCACTGGGTTGTGTGCGCCCCCTGGCACACATCTCTGTGCCCCCCTGGTAGGGATCGCTGTGCCCCCACTGGGTAGTGTGTGCCCCCCTGGCAGGGATCTCTGTGCCCCCGCTGGGTAGTGTGTGCCCCCTGGCTGGGATCTCTGTGTCCCCACTAGGTAGTGTGTGCGCCCAGGCGGGGATCTCTATGCCCCCACTGGGTAGTTTTGCCCCCCGTCAGGGATCTCTCTGCCCCCTGGTGGGGATCTCTCTGCCCCCACTGGGTAGTGTGTGCCCCCTGTCAGTGATCTCTCTGCCCCCACTTGGAAGTGTGTGCCCCCAGGTGGGGATCTCAGTGCCCACACTTGGTAGTGTGTGCCCCCAGGCAGAGATTTCGATGCCCCCACTGGGTAGTGTGAGTCCACTGGCGGAGATCTCTGTGCCCTCACTGGGTAGTGTGCGTGACTGTGCCCCCCTGGCGGGGATCTCTGTGCCCCCATTGGGTAGTGTGCGCCCCCTGGCGTGGGGGATCTCTGCGCCCCCACTGGGTAGTGTGCTCCCCCTGACGGGGATACCTGTGCCCTCATTGGGTAGTATGCGCCCCCTGGTGGGGATCTCTGTGCCCCCACTGGGTGGTGTTTGCCCTCTGGCTGGGATCTCTGTGCCCCTACTGGGTGGTGTGTGCCCCCTGGCTGGGATCTCTGTGCCCCCATTGGGTAGTGTGTGCCCCCGTGAGGGATCTCTCAGCCCCCACTGGATAGTGTGTGCCCCCTGGCGGGGATCTCAGTGCCCCCACTGGGCAGAGCCACAGTCTGGATCACTACAGGAGGTAAGCACTTGAGCCCGGGGGGTTAAATAGTGTTCCTTCTCCTGGCCCCCAGCTGAGCAGAAGTTTTTGGAATTGTTGCAGACAAAAGGTTACTCCACAGAATATACTGGCATGGCTGAACAGCCTCAGCCCGGGATCACACTTGTGCGAACATAGACATCGCATATGATTCGCAATCGCATTGCTGTGCCAATCGCATTAGATGCCTGTGCAGTGCAAGTTCAGCCATACAGTTGTATACAGTTGTATGACTGAACTTGCATTAGATTTGCAGGAAAATAGTGCAGGGACTTTTTTCCCCCCACACTGGAATCGGATCGCATGGGTGTTCTCACCTATGCATTCTGATTCCTGTGTGAGTTCACAGTTCGCACTGCGATCTGTAAACCGATCTGGGGGTGTCATTTACATTGTAATAACACCTGCAGCGGTTCACAGAGGGCAGAAATGTGGAGAAATGTAATGCAGGAAGCGGCGCTGGAATTGCACTGGTTCCCACATCGCATATGTGTAAACCTAGGCTCAGGGGGTCGTTTACACATGCGGTGCCCTCTGAAGAGCAATCCATGTTTGGATTGCTCTTCAGAGGGACTTTGACAGGCAGTAAGGAGGTGTTATATCACCTCCAGCACCCCGCAACTGAATGCATTGCACATGGATGCAGGAAACCCCCATTCACATGGATGGGAAACATTCAGCAGGCATTATTGCTCGCTGAACCCAACAGTGCAGACAATTTTTGCCACACTGTGATGCAAAGCATTTTGGCTATTGTGTGTGCAGATCCCCCCTCTGCTGCCTTTGCAACTTAAGAGGAATGGTTGGGTAGCAGTAAAAACACAGCTCAACCTCTATTTTTTTACTGTCCCCCAACCACAAGTGTAAATGAAGTTGCAGAGCATGCTGAAGAGTAATCCACAGTGGATGATTTTTTTTAAAGTATTTGACAGGTGGTGAAGAAGCGTTATGTTTTCTCCTCACCACCTGTTTTTAACCCCTAAAATCCCATGTCACTGTGCTGTAGCCATGTGCATTGCACACAGTTACTGCCCATTGACCCATTCAGTTGAATGGGTGGAGTTAAACAAGCGCAGTGCCATAGGCTAGTGGGCTTTTTCACATGGGCGATCCTGCTGGCGGACTCCGCTTTGCTCAGCGGGCGATCGATCTGCTGATACCCGCTGAGCAGGCGGATGATAGGTCTGTCTCCACTCACTGTGCAGAGACGGACCGGTCAGAGCGCCGTTCTCCATTTTCATCCGATCCGCCAGACAGATGGAAAATAGGGTCACCATCCGTCTGGATTTCACGGATCGGATCTCAGCGGACATGTCACCGCTCACATCCACCGCTCCATAGAGGTGAATGGAGGCTCCGATCAGGTCCACCTGTAATAGGGGCTTTAGTGTTCAGGTTTGGCTTGAAGAAAAGGTGACAACCCCGAGAGAAAACACTGACAGATCATTACAGTACAAGCCGGGTCCAGCTCTCTATTGTCCCCCCACACCAGGGCTGGAGCAAGGATTTTTGACACCCTAGGCAAAACCTAATTTTGCCCCCCCCCCCCCCTTTGCCCTGCCCATGTATACAGTGGCATTGTATATGTTCAACCTCAGCTCACAGAGGGGATTCACAATTATAAAGCACAATAAGTTCTAAATTGTGCCCCTCATTATAAGGTGTATAAAACCTCCACCCCCAGGACATATAGGACCTGGGGATGGTTAGAAGATGTACTGAGCCCATTATAAGTACAGTGCCCCCCATCCTTTAGGATACACAGGGTTTCTCAATATGAGCGCAGCCCCCCTAATCCACATGACAGGGGGCCCCCATTATGGGTACACTGTCTCTGCTCAGGACACACAGAGGCCCCCCATTATATGAAGTACAGTGTCCCCCCCCACCCCTCTACCCCCCATGTTCCATCACTGTACTTCCTGTACACATAATCCATCACTGCACACACGTTACATTGCTGTACTCTCTACTACACACATGTTACATTGCTGTACTCTCTACTGCACACGTTACATTGCTGTACTCTCTACTGCACATGTTACATTGCTGTACTCTCTACTACACACGTTACATTGCTGTACTCTCTACTGCAGACACGTTACATTGCTGTACTCTCTACTGCACACACGTTACATTGCTGTACTCTCCCTACTACACATGTGTTACATTGCTGTACTCTACCTACTACACACACGTTACATTGCTGTACTCTCTACTACACACGTGTTACATTGCTGTACTCTCTACTACACACATGTTACATTGCTGTACTCTCTACTACACACATGTTACATTGCTGTACTCTCTACTACACACGTGTTACATTGCTGTACTCTCTACTACACACATGTTACATTGCTGTACTCTCTACACCACACGTTACATTGCTGTACTCTCTACTGCACACACGTTACATTGCTGTACTCTCTACTACTACACACGTTACATTGCTGTACTCTCCCTACTACACATGTGTTACATTGCTGTACTCTCCCTACTACACACACGTTACATTGCTGTACTCTCTACTACACACGTGTTACATTGCTGTATTCCTACTACACACATTACATTGCTGTACTCTCTCCTACACACACGTTACATTGCTGTACTCTCCCTACTACACATGTGTTACATTGCTGTACTCTCCTACTATACACACGTTACATTGCTGTACACTCTACTACACACGTGTTACATTGCTGTACTCTCTACTACACGCACGTTACATTGCTGTACTCTCTACTACACACGTGTTACATTGCTGTACTCTCCCTACTATACACACGTTACATTGCTGTACACTCTACTACACACACGTTACATTGCTGTACTCTCTACTGCACACGTGTTACATTGCTGTACTCTCTACTGCACACATTACATTGCTGTACTCTCCACTACACACACACGTTACATTGCTGTACTCTCTACTACACACACGTTACATTGCTGTACTCTCTACTACACACACGTTACATTGCTGTACTCTCTACTACACACACGTTACATTGCTGTACTCTCTACTACACACGTGTTACATTGCTGTACTCTCTACTGCACATGTTATATTGCTGTACTCTCTACTACACACATGTTACATTGCTGTACTCTCCCTACTACACACGTGTTACATTGCTGTACTCTCCCTACTACACACGTGTTACATTGCTGTACTCTCCCTACTACACACGTGTTACATTGCTGTACTCTACTACACACGTGTTACATTGCTGTACTCTGTGACAAGAGGGGCTCTGACTCCTCCCACTCTTGCTCCAGCACACATTTCATTCTACAAGCTGCACATTGGTGTCCTTTTATGAAACTGCGGTAAAATACCGCTATTCAGTTCTCAGGCATTCTCAGAGGAGATCGCTCTCCTCTGAGTGCCTGTTTATGAAGGTCTGTAGATCGCTTCTCATGTTGAGTTGAGGAGAGATCTACAAACGCCGGGAACTCCTGAGAACGGCTCCTCTCACTGTGATCTCACGTGATGTAGCGGATTATAGTATGAGGAAGTGTAAAATACAAAAAGTTCAACACAAATCAGCACACATTATTCCCCAACATATTAATAAAATAATAAAGTTAAATTTCCTCTACACAATATACATTAACCTAATTATAAAAAAACATTGTTTTTATCAATATTTAAAGATCATACATGTGCCTATTTAAATGTGAATGGTGTATAGTAAATGAATGTAATCCACATATGTAATGCAGCTATACACCATTCATATACCGTATTTATCGGCGTATAACACGCGCCGGCGTATAACACGCACCCCAATTTAGGAGGGAATTTTAAGGAAAAAAAACTTTTAGGAGGGAAGTTGAAGGAAAAAAACTTACATTTAAATGCCCTTCATTGCAGCCATGTCAGTGCAGCCTTGTCAGTGCAGCCATGTCAGTGCAGCCTTGTCAGTGCAGCCATGTCAGTGCAGCCTTGTCAGTGCAGCCTTCCCCAGTGCAGCCTTCCCCAGTGCAGCCTTCCCAGTGCAGCCTTCCCCAGTGCAGCCATGTCAGTGCAGCCATGTCAGTGCAGCCTTGTCAGTGCAGCCATGTCAGTGCAGCCATGTTAGTGCAGCCTTGTCAGTGCAGCCTTCCCCAGTGCAGCCTTCCTCAGTGCAGCCTTGTCAGTGCAGCCTTCCCCAGTGCAGCCTTCCCCAGTGCAGCCTTCCCCAGTGCAGCCTTCCCCCCTGTAGCCTTCCCCCCGTGCAGCCTTCCCCCCGTGCAGCCTTCCCCCGTGCAGCCTGGGATCCCCTGTCCCTGCTGTCACATCTTCAAATCGCGGACCGCGATTTGAAAATGGCGCCGCCGGCGCCGAAGTACACAGAGTACACAGAGCCGGTCCTCGGCTCTTTCCGGCGGCTCTCGTTTACTTTCGGCTCCACTCGTAGTCCCGAGCGGAGCTATCCGAGTAGGTTCGGATAGCTCCGCTCGGGACTACGAGTGGAGCCGAAAGTAAACGAGAGCCGCCGGAAAGAGCCGAGGACCGGCTCTGTGTACTTCGGCGCCAGCGGCGCCATTTTCAAATCGCGGTCCGCGATTTTGAAGAAGTGACAGCTCCGGATCGGCAGGGATCGGCGTATAACACGCACCTGCAACTTTCCCCTGATTTTAAGGGGAAAAAAGTGCGTGTTATACGCCGATAAATACGGTAATTGCAAAATACATTTATAATCATTAAAAAATTATTTTAATAAAGTATACAAGTGTAAATATTTATTAATAAATTAAAATAAAATATATTTCATAATTGATAAACACCCGTATAACTGTAATAGAACATGCCATGGGTACAATTATATTTCAGGGTTTACAAAATTTTATTTACTAATTAAAAATTATATAAAAATGACATTAATAATAGCATTTAAATGCAGGTAGAATAATATATATACATATATATTTATAAATATGTATATATAAAGAACTGTTAAGAGTTATTTACAATAAATATATATGTTATGTCAAACAAACCCCCCCCCATATGTCACATTTTTTTAAATATTTTATCATATCTTTTCATGTGACAACACTGAAAAAATGACACTTTGCTACAATGTAAAGTAGTGAGTGTACAGCTTTTATAACAGTGTAAATTTGCTGTCCCCTCGAAATACCTCAACACACAGCCATTAATGTCTAAACCGCTGAAAACAAAAGTGAGTACACCCCTGAAAATGTCCAAATTGGGCCCAAAGTGTCAATATTTTCTGTGGCCACCATTATTTTCCAGCACTGCCTTAAAGTGGTGTTCCGGCCAAAATTATACTTTTTAAATAAAAATACCCCTATAATACACAAGCTTAATGTATTCTAGTAAAGTTAGTCTGTAAACTAAGGTCTGTTTTGTTAGTTTATAACAGTAGATTGTTATTTTATAAACTTACAGCAGGCCGTGGCCATCTTAAGTGTGGGCATCTGAAGCCAGACTGTATTTCTTCCTGGATCTCATCCTTGCAGATCTCGCACATGCTCAGTGCAGCACAAGCAGTGTAATAGGTTTCAGGTCAGGTTTCCATAGCAACGGCAGTTTCAGAGGAAGTTGCCGCTCCACATGCTCAGTGCAGCACAAGCAATGTAATAGGTTTCAGGTCAGGTTTCCATAGCAACGGCAGTTTCAGAGGAAGTTGCCGCCCCTTCCCAGAAGGCATTGCAAACAGGAAATGATGCGATGAGCCGCGGCCAGGGAGGAGGAAGTGAAAAATGAACACAGCAGATATACAGTAGGTGCTGAGAAAAAAAATTAAAAAATATCCAATTTGTTTACAATGCACAGTTTAGTGAGGGATGCTGAAGAGTTGTAACAGTGGGTGGAACTCCACTTTAACCCTCTTGGGCATGAAGTTCCCCAGAGCTTCACAGGTTGCCACTGGAGTCCTCTTCCACTCCTCCATGATGACATCACGGAGCTGGTGGATGTTAGAGACCTTGTGCTCCTCCACCTTCCCTTTGAGGATGCCCCACAGATGCTCAATAGGGTTTAGGTCTGGAGACATGCTTGGCCAGTCCATCACCTTTACCCTCAGCTTCTTTAGCAAGCTTTAGCAAGCTGAGCACTGACAGGCTGACCCCCCCACCCCTTCAACCTCTGCAGAAATGCTGGCAGCACTCATACATCTATTTCCCAAAGACAACCTCTGGATATGACGCTGCACACGTGCACTCAACTTCTTTGGTCGACCATAGCGAGGCCTGTTCTGATTGAAAACTGTCCTGTTAAACCGCTGTATGCAGTGCCGGGACATGGTCATACGGTGCCCAGGGCGAAGATGGCAAACTGCGCCCCCCCCGGGTGTAAAAAAAAGGGCAGTGTTATTTCAAAACAAGAAAATGCTTAAAGTGGGGTTCCACCCAAAAAAAACAAAAATACATGAAAAATCCTAAAAAACAAAAAACAAAAAAACATTTGGATATTTTTTTTTTAACTCACCTCTAAATGCCTGTTGCTAAGGGGTTTCTCATAGTCTGCCCCTTCCAGTGCCTGGGCTGGTGACATCACTTCCCCCCTCATCACAGGAAGGACTCCGCTCTGCTCCCTCCCTCCTGTCAATCATCTGGGACCCATTACAGGTCCCAGGTGACTGAGCGGCCAATCACGGCGTGCGGCGCCGCTTGCGCATGCGCAGTGGGTGCCAGGCTGTGAAGCCACAACCCGGCGCCCACAGTTGCAATGCCGGCGCCACTGAACGGAGGGGAGACGAGTGGGGCTTCGATCCCCCGCATCGCTGGACCCAGGGACAGGTAAGTGTCCAATTAAAAGTCAGCAGCTGCAGTATTTGTAGCTGCTGACTTTTAATTTTTTTTTTTTTTTTTTTTTTACGGGACCCCCTGGGTGGAACTCCTCTTTAAGACAATACACACATTTTAACTATATGTATTTTTAGAGGAAGTTAAAGTGCTTTGGAGTAGTAATGCAGAAAATGTGCTCGTAGAAAGGCCTGCTAACTGTTTTTTCTGTCAGAGCCCGTGTGAACATACTAAGTTTTCAGCTTTGCATTATTTTTTCGTAAGGTAGTGCCCAAATATTCACAAAAAAAGGGAAATACATTTTCTTATACTAGTAATAGCTGCGATCAGCAACTTATAGTGGATATCAACTATGTTTCCTGTGTATGCTGCTTTTTACTCTGTAAAGTGCCCTGTATTGATTATCAACACAGAGCTGTGGGCTGTGATTTGACACAGACGATCAGCAGGTCCCAGCCATAAATCATTGGCTGGGATCTGCTGACAGTCTCCTGCTGTGTCAAATGCAGGGGCGGACTGACCATTGAGCCACTCGGGCACTGCCCGAGGGCCCTGGGCCACTAGGGGGCCCCATAATCTCCTATTGCCCGGGGGCCCCATGAGTTATCAGTCCGCCCCTGGTCAAATGACAGGGGTGTAGGCGGGTGGGAGCATACTCCCGACACCCTAAAACTGGCAGCGTCATACGCCTGTAGCTGCCACCCCGTAGCTGTATATGTACTGTGACGGGTTGTCTTTTCAAGTGGTTAAATGCCAATGGTATTTGTAATTTCGCAGCATGGGGGGGGTTAATGTACTGCCACTGCTGGTCCACTGATGCAACAGTGGCTGACCAGTGGCAGTTAAAGAGGAGCTCCACCTTAAACAAAAAATATTAAAAGCCAGCAGCTACAAATACTGCAGCTGCTGACTTTTAATAAATGGACACTTACCTGTCCCAGGGTCCAGCGATGTCGGCAGCCGAAGCCGATCGATCGCTTGTCTCTCGGCTGCCCCCAACGCCATCCTCGATCAGGGAATCAGGAAGTGAAGCGTTGCGGCTTCACTGCCCGGTTCCCTACTGCGCATGCGCGAGTCGCGCTGCGCGTCTACACTGGTCTCCGTTGTGTTGTGGGAACTGTGTGTTTCCCACAACACAACGGGGGGGGGAGGGTATTTGCAGCTAGCTGCGGCTAGCTATTCCCGGAAGTGGGTGCAGATACCTGTATTATACAGGTATCTGCACCCCCCTCCCCCCTGAAAGGTGCCAATTGTGGCACCGGAGGGGGGGAGGAATCCGATGAGCGGAAGTTCCACTTTAGGGTGGAACTCCGCTTTAATTAACCCCTTTGTGCTGCATTAGTGGCACCAGTGTCAGAGTTAATTAACCCCCCCCCCCATGCTGCAAATTACAGAAATTAAAAAAAAACATTGGTAATTAAGCTCTCCTCAGCCTCCTCCCCTCCCCCAATCGGATCCAGACAGTTTATTTATGAATCTGCAGCAGATTCATTAGTGAACTGTCTGGATCCGATTGGGGGAGGGGAGGAGGCTGAGGGGACATTAATTACCAATGTTATTTTTAATTTCTCTAATATGCAGCATTGGGGGGGGGGGGGGGTTAATGGCATGCCATTTGGCAATCATTAGCAGTGTTTAGTTCTTATTTTTGTGTGATATACACAGTTTGTTGGTTCCTCCTTGGCGGCTCCTCTAGGTTGCACGCGCAGCTTCAGCAGCAGCTCTCTACGCTCCTCCCATCTCGCCTCCGGCCATGAGTGACGTCACGCCGCCAGGACGGGCCTACGAAGCAGCACCTTCATAGGGGCAGTGAAGCGCTGACAGGGAAGGGCGTGTGCGGTGACTATCTGTCTAGGCTTGTGCCGGGTGCAGGAGCGCACTCGGCACATTATAGTAAAAGGTACAGAGACGATTAGCGGCGCCGGCTAGTGTGTACTCTGAAGCACACTGCCGGAACTTCACCTGTGCCCCCCCCCCTCCAGAAAATTGTACCGCCCAGGGCATCCGCCCCTTCCTTGTACCGGCCCTGGCTGTATAGTCCTGGCCACCGTGCTGCAGCTGAGTTTAAGGGTCTTGGAAATCTTCTTATAGCCTAGGCCATCTTTATGTAGAGAAACAATTCCTTTTTTTCACATCCTCAGAAAGTTTGTTGCTATGAGGTGCCATCCAGTGACCAGTATGAGAGAGTGAGAGCGATAACACCAAATTTCACACACCTGCTCCCCATTCACACCTGAGACCTTGTAACACCAAGGAGTCACATGACACCGGGGAGGGAAAAATGGCTAATTGGGCCCAATTTGGACATTTTCACTTAGGGGTGTACTCACTTTTGTTGCCAGCGGTTAAAACATCATTGGCTGTGTGTTGAGTTATTTTGAGGGGACAGCAAATTTACACTGTTATACAAGCTGTACACTAACTATTTGACATCATAGCAAAGTGTCATTTCTTCAGTGTTTTCACATGAAAAGATATTATAAAATATTTACAATAATGTGAGGGGGTGTACTTACTTTTGTGAGATACTGTAACTAAAGAGAGAAAGAGGCTGGCATCACAATTGTGCACTCACAGATATTGCATGTGACGCATTGCTGTGCATACCCTGTTTCCCCGAAAATAAGACCTAGCGTGATCGTCGGTGATGGCTGCAATATAAGCCCTTCCCCCCCAAATAAGCCCTACCCTGATTCCCCGAAAATAAGCCCTACCCTGAAAATAAGACCTACAATGACTTTAACTAGGGCTTATTTGGGGGGTAGGGCTTATATTGCAGCCATCACCGACAATCACGCTAGGTCTTATTTTCGGGGAAACAGGGTATCACATGCAATGTTTGTGCGATTTGCGCAAATTTAAATCATATTGCATTCGCACTAAAATGGTACAGGACCCTTTATTTGGTCCGCACTGGAATGGGATGACATCGGTGTGAACACCCCTGCGATCCGATTCCTGCACCATTACATAGTTGGCACTGCGATCTGTGAAATGATCTGGGGGTGTCATTAAGTTTACATTGACACCCGCAGTGGTGCGCAGATCTCAATGCAGGTGCGATGTGGAAACCCGCACAGGAATCAGGCTGGTTCCAGCATCGTACTTGACAAAGGAGCGCTGCTATGTTTTCCATCCATAGTGTGAATACTGGGAAACGTGTCGCACATTTGTGACATCACAGCCCCGCGCCACGCTTTGCTTGTGGCTCCCCTCTTCCGGCCGTGTCATCTTTACACCTCAGATGGCAGACGGGCTGAACACATATGGTGGCACAGCCTGTGACAGGACTGGGCGTCCCATTTCCCCTTCTCCCGGAACCCACACCTGGTCACATGATCTTAGCAGTCATCTCATCTCTGCTCCGTCTGTCACTTTTACCAGGAGAAACCGCTGTGCCCCCCAAACCTCACACCATCCGCATCGCATTTCATGTGCTACCAGCCCTTTATGGACTTGCTGAGACCTGCAGTCCCCCTCCTCTCTTCCCATCCACAGACATGCTTGTACACAGATGTGCCTCTTCCATGTCACTGGATATTGGTTTTTATTAGAAGAAATGCTATATTGATAGAGAGGCTCAGTTTCATACACTGGTAATGATCTGAGATCAGCGGTGACACTCGGGGGGATCGCCGCTCATCTCAGTGTCATAAAAGGACTTCTCACACAGCCTTAGAGAATGAAGAGAAGGCGGGTGCAGAGCTGAGTGACAGAGCAGGAGACCAATCGGCAGCCAGAGCTCATGCTGGGAGGCGGGGCTATGCAGATAGCAGCGTAGGAGAGGCTTCAGCGTCGCTCTTGTCACTGACACAAGGCGGGGACAGAAGTAAAAACAATCCCACATGGTGCCTATGTGTCAGCGGTGCTGCTAATCCGATGCTGAGCCCCTCCCCTGAGTTCTCTCATTGGTTCCCAAAGTCTCCTCCCCTCTGGGCTCTCTCTCCTCATAGGACCGCGCCGCTCACTCTGTCCATCCTGCCCCTCCCCCGCCGGGATCTCTTCCCCAGATCCGCATCCCATTCCCCGCAAACTAAACCTTCCTCTTCTATGGGGCGCAGGGTGGAGGGACAGACAGTTATTGGATCCGGGATTTTACCGCCCCCCCCCCTACCCTGGCGCGACCTGCCCCACACATCCCGACACTGGACCCGATCTCATTGTAAGGTTATAATCACTGAAAATGACACTTACTATATCACCGATGGAACGGCTGGGGGTGTAATCACCGATAAATGCGCTGTAGGGCGCTGTTCTTCCTCTGTGACGAGAGCCGCTAGGAGACACGTCCTGTCGCTGCCAACGCACGGAAGAAAATGGCGCCGCTCAGCCCTCTCGTGCCGGTATAACCGTTATCCGCCAGCCCCCGTGACCCCCCCGCACAGGGCGCGCGCTGTCTCTGACGTCGCTCGGTCATAATGTCCTGTGACGGGAGAAGACGGATTGCGCTCTTCACCTCCAGCCTGCAGGTGGCAATAGAGAGCGCCGCTGTACAGTGAGGGAAAGCTGTGCCCGTTCTCACTTATTCTATCCCCTTGTCAGGTGACTGGAGGGAGGAAGAAGAAGATGTTTGTTAGTCTGTAAGTAGAGGGAGAGCGGGGACAACTTACCACAGACCTTTCATCTCTACTCCTCACACAGCACCCTCATCTCCTCCCACTTCATCACCTCTCTCTTCATCATTCCCCCCTTTTCTCTTCTCATTCTCTCTTCCTCATACCCCTCTCCTTCCTCATACCCCCCCTCTCTCCTTCTCATACCCCCCTCTCTCTCTTCCTCACCCCCCTCTCTCCTCATACCCCCCCTCTCTCTCTTCCTCATACCCCCCACCCTCTCTCTTCCTCATTCTCCCCTCTCTCTCTTCCTCATACCCCCCCTCTCTCTTCCTCATACCCCCCTCTCTCTCTTCCTCATACCCCCCCTCTCTCTTCCTCATACCCCCCCTCTCTCTCTTCCTCATACCCCCCACACCTCCTCTTCCTCATTCTCTCTCCCCTCTCTCTCTCTTCCTCATACCCCCCCTCTCTCTCTCTCTCATACCCCCACCCTCTCTCTTCCTCATACCCCCCACCCTCTCTCTTCCTCATTCTCCTCATACCCCCCCCTCTCTCTTCCTCATCCCCCCTCTCTTCCTCATACCCCCCCTCTCTCTCTTCCTCATACCCCCCCTCTCTCTTCCTCATACCCCCCCTCTCTCTCTTCCTCATACCCCCCACCCTCTCTCTTCCTCATTCTCCCCTCTCTCTCTTCCTCATACCCCCCTCTCTCTTCCTCATACCCCCCCTCTCTCCCTCATACCCCCCCTCTCTTCCTCATACCCCCCCCCCTCTCTCTTCTCATACCCCCCTCTCTCTCCTCATACCCCCCTCTCTCCTTCTCATACCCCCCTCTCTCTCTTCCTCATACCCCCCCCTCTCTCTTCCTCATACCCCCCCACTCTCTCTTCCTCATACCCCCCACCCTCTCTCTTCCTCATACCCCCCTCTCTCTTCCTCATACCCCCTCTCTCTTCCTCATACCCCCCCCTCTCTTCCTCATACCCCCCCCTCTCTTCCTCATTCCCCCCTCTCTTCCTCATACCCCCCCTCTCTTCCTCATACCCCCCTCTCTTCCTCATACCCCCTTTCTCTTGCTCATTCCCCCACCCTCTCTTCCTCATCCCCCCTCTCTTCCTCATCCCCCCTCTCTTCCTCATCCCCCCCTCTCTTCCTCATCCCCCCTCTCTTCCTCATCCCCCCTCTCTTCCTCATCCCCCCTCTCTTCCTCATTCCCCCCCTCTCTCTTCCTCATTTCCCCCCTCTCTCTTCCTCATTTCCCCCCCTCTCTCTTCCTCATTCCCCCCCTCTCTCTTCCTCATCCCCCCCCTCTCTCTTCCTCATTCCCCCCCTCTCTCTCTCTTCCTCATTCCCCCCCCTCTCTCTCTTCCTCATTCCCCC